>SNQJ01S0006912.1:76991-111381 GCA_010110895.2 Picea sitchensis | reverse complement strand
CCACAGAAAAAGGCAAGTTCCCAGAAAGACCTCTTCCAAGCCATGTAAGTGGGTGGTGTGGTCAGGGGATGTCCAAGCATGTGGGTGCAATGATGGCCAAGGGTGCAAAGATGTTACCTGTGGGTGCCTTTGTAGAAGGCGAGCTTTCCCTGTCATGGATGCATTTTTTCCAAGCCCATTCTTGCCTTTATTCTTTTTATTCTTTTATTTGCTTTTTTGTTCAAAAGCTAATCAGGGGACACTACCTTGGCATGGTGACCAGAGCTGACAACGTTAACCACAAGTACTTTCGCAGAGATGGGAAGGCTGGCTCGTGATGAGACCCCCTTTCCCTTGGCCATGCAACCAAGAGTCACTGCCCTGGCGTGGTAACCAGCTGGTGGCAATGTCATACTGCTAGGTACCCATGGACCTAATAGGCTGGCTCGCGATGAGACCCCCTATCCTCTGATTAGGTCTTGTTTTATTATTTTTTTCGAGTCCCTCTTGTTTCTTGTTGAGAAGCTTTTTATTGCTTTTTCTGGGATCCTTGGGCGAAGCATCTCGAGGTTCATTTTTTAGGCTTTTATCTTTTATCAACTTGCTTTTACCTTCTGGGCCTTTAGCCCCTTCTTCCCACGAGGTAAGGTGCAGTCCTGAAATAGGTCAACCCAATTCCAGGACAAGGGGAATGGGATAGGTGAGCGGAAAACAAGATGTAAGAGTGGTGCTATGATGGGAGCGAACGATGGCTTTTCAGAAATCCCCCCAGTGGAAAACCAAAAACCTACGGACACAGGCTTGCTAGGGCACCCTGTCAATCCCCCCAAACATGGTCAAGTGAGCAAATGTAAGATCCAAGCAGTTGTTAGAGATAAGAGGAATCAGATGCATATATTTAAAGGTTTCAATGATCAAAAGTGACACATACCATGATACCTGGACCAATTACCTCATGGAGCAAGAACCTCTTCTGATACAGGACCAATCCGATGGTGATGGATGTTGCTGCTGCTGTCAAGACAAAAATAATGGGAGAAAAAGATGGGCCCTCCAGGGCCATGCTCAGGTCAATCTTGCTCTCGGTACTCCATGTCTAGGACTTGTGGGCCTCGAGACATGATCTCCTAGTTATCCCTAAAAAGTGGGGATAACAAGTTTTTGGGTGGTTGAAGACAAATGAAAAGACCAGTACCTTTGGAGGGCTTATGGGGTCACTACTTCACATCCAAGTGAAGACTAGGGTTTAAGATGAGGTGATGTTGATGGTAGTTGGAGGATTGCCCTTCAAGGGTCACCTAGGGTTAGAAGGTTCCCTTTAAGGTTGGATGGGAGGATTGGTCCATGAAGAAGCTTTTTCTAGTACTATCAAGGTGAACTCAAAGGTTGGCCAAGCAAAAGGACAGAGTCCTAGGACATCCTACCTTAATGCATGAACAATAACTTCAATGATCAAAGGGGGAAGGTTAGAGAACTTACCTTGAAAATCCTTCCAAGTGGAGCATTTCACCCTTCTTTGGCCTTGTAGTAGCCTTTTTCTTCCAACAAACCTTCAAGAGTGCTTATCTAAACCTTGAACAATAACTAGACATTCACCAAGTAAGAGATAGATACTCAAAAGAACTCTTAAGCCAAGTTTCTCATTAATCTCCAACGATTTGAAAAGGAGGAGTCCTCCTTTTATAAGTGAAAATCCTCCTCAAATACAATACAATACCATGTGCTAGCTCAAAACCATGAGCTCCAAAACCATTTGCTCGGTGAAAACCATGGGCAAATATAATAAATGATATAGTACATCCCATAATATCCTCAAAAGGTGAAACGACCTTCTAGAAGAGGTCAAAATACTGAAAATGCCACACATGTGGACAAAGAGAGACTAGGAGAGGTGCGCCCCTAAAAAATAGTGCCAATGTCCAAGGAAATGGTCGATAGACAAGTTAAACATGGTCCAATAGCTCCAACATCCTCTAACCAACCTCCTCGAATCAAGGAATGGTCCAAAAGTGGAATAATGTCCACAAAAGAGATGACATCACCTTCACATGTGTGAGCCGTTCAAGTGTAAAAATCATCATAAGAGGCACGTGTGGGGTCCTTTGTGTGAGCGCTCCTCAAGTAATGGTCCAATCAAGGTGCCACACCATCATGGGGTCCAAGTAACCATGTGTAACCACCTCTGTAATGTGTAAACAAACCCTCCAATGCATTAAATACTCCCACGTGTGGTCCAAGGGGAGTAAATAAAGCATGAGCATGTATCCAATGTCTATTTGAGCAAGGAGAATGAATGCAAGTGGTCCATGTGGCATGTGTGATGACATGGCGTCCCTATCATGGCTCAATGCACTGTCATGGATCCCAATGTAGTGACACGTATCACAGTGCGATACACGGATCCTGTTTGTAGATATGGTCATATATGAGTCCATGGATCCCAAGGTAATGTCACAAATCTCAATGCACAATACCCACTTGAAGTGATGGGTCTAGCCTCTTAGCAAGCCATTAATTGGCAACACTTGGTGACATCTCTAAGCACAACATAACAAATGGGGGTTAGTTTGAATACTTGAGTAAGTCTTACCAAGGGGAGCAATATCGACACTTATACATGCATCAAATCCTAGGACAACCCATATTTCCTAAGTACCTAGGTGAATGATAAGCAAAAAGGAGTAATAATGATGAAAGTGAAGGGGGAATGAGTTCATGTGATGACCCTGAAAGCCGTAGACATGCATAGGTCTTTTTATTTATTTATTCATTCGTCTAACTTTCATGAGATAGAGTTTTTATACATAATAGCCTTCGAGAGGGAGCTTAGCATTGAGTTATCCATCCCTGACACTATTTCTTACTACCCCTTTAAGCCTTTTTCTTTAAATGTTCAGTTTATCGAACAAGTCCCTTTTATTTAGATATTCATAGACAAACTAGGGACTAGGCGCATTGGCCTCATAGCGAGGGGACATTGATCAAGCTTCATTATTTGGCTTTTGACTTTAGCTCTTCACCTCTTAGCCTTATCGACTTTATTGATTCAGGGTTCTGTCAATTTGACCTTTACTTTTAACCTTGGAGAAATCATACATGACTAGGATGTAATATTTTTATATGGATGGAATGAATGATACTGGGAAAGTGTAAAATGGCTAGCATGGTTAGGATGTGGATAACGCTATCTAAGCTAGGTACCCAGTAGTATAGGTTAACCCGAGAAATAACACACTTCTAATAGAAAACATGTTCCCCAAGGTATTACAAGGCAAATAATAAATCCATGTAATGTTATGAAGTGCTACTAGACATCGTTAGGTGTTTACCACTTTACGACGAGCTGAGAAGTTATATCATCACATCCAAATGAACATTGATACATGGAATGTCAAATGAAGCATACTTGAACCATACCATACTATCCACAGTGCATTTGTCATCTGAGGAGTGGGGATGAAAGTGAGCTACACCACAACTGAGCTAGTATGATCATATATTTGGTGGAGATCAAGAGAAACTCTATCTGGATTTGGCGAGCTAGTACAAGCATTTGAGAGCGACCTGTACGCGCCCTCGACTGCTTGTACATGCCTTGGACTTTTGTTCGACGCGTATGTATGCGCCCTAAGCTATTTGCTCGCATGTACGACGCTGTTTCGGCTTAGATCTGCCCTTGTTACAAGATTTGTTTGTTGCTGCCCACTTTCTTCTCTTCTCCTTTGGACTAAATTGATCTCTAGGTGAAAGTCCTTCTTCACCCTTACTAAGATCTCCTTGAGAAAAAGTTCTTCTTTCCTCTCTCTATTAGTCACTGACTCCAATAGATCTGTTATCCCTTGAGTTGATCTCTAGATGAAAGTCCTTCTTCACCTTTGCCGAGATCCTCTTAAGTCACAGTCATTCGTGTCTCAACCACTCAATGAATTTCACTGCTGGTTTATAGATCTGCAAAGATTTCCTTGGAGATTTGATAAATATGTTGCAAACTGCTGTGGATCTATGTTTGGTCCTTTAAACACCCACTGTTTCAAATCAGATCTAATAGATCTGCTATGTATTTGAAGTTGTCTCCCTCTCAGAGTGCAAGCTCTGATACCATGTTGGAAAATCTCACTATCCCCAACACCTAGATACTTTACTACCTTGTGTATTTCTTTGCTGATCAATAAATTACAACACATAATAAAATATACTGGTTGGAGATAAAACAATGGAAGCAAAAATTGGAAAACAAACTTCACACATGCAGACAAAAATTCCGCCCTTGAAATCAACTTTTCATTAATAATGACTCCAAGCTTACAAGGGCTCCCTTACTGGGAAAATGGCCCACTGAGGAAAAATACAAATACAACAAACCTGGTAACTCTGGTCCTGAAGAAACACTCTACTTGATCTGCCCAGATTTGTTTGCGTGTTGAACTCTCAGATCTGCCTGCTGATCCTCAGATCTACTAGATCTTCCTGTTGGTCCTCAGATCTACTAGATCTGCCTGCCGATACCTCATATCTGCTAGATCTGTCCATTGGTACCTTAGATCTGCACTAGATCTGTCCACTGGTACCTAAGATCTGCTAGTTCTGCTTGTTGGTACCACAAATTTGCTAGATTTGCCTGCTGGTACCTTAAATCTACACTAGATCTATTTGTTGGTACCTCAAATTTGCTAGATTTGTTTGTTGGTACCTCGGATCTACTAGATTTTCCTGTTGGTACCTCATATCTGCACTAGATCTTTCTGTTGGTACCTCGGATCTGCTAGATCTGCCTGCTAGTATCTCAGATCTGCTAGATCTGTCCGTTGGTAACTCAGATCTGCTAGATCTATCCATTGGTACCTTAGATCTGCCCGCTAGTACCTCAGATCTGCACTAGATCGGCTTGCTAGTACTACCCCAAAATTTGTCCTTCGATTTTTGGCACCTTTGCACCGTACTCCTTTGGACTTGATTGTTAAATTTGGCAGCATCGTCAGTCATTCTCCAATGAGAGGCCATATGGGCCACTTTGAGGCTAGCCAGGGAGATTTGGAGAATCAACCAATCTTGTGAGGTATTGACAAAAGCCAGGGGGAACGTACAACCTCTGTGAGTCAAACCAAAAGTCAGGACGAACGAGATGCTATGTAAGTCTAATGCAAAAGTCAGGGGGAACGTACAACCTTTGTGAGCATAGACAATCTAGTGAAAAAGTTAGGGGGAATGTACAACCCCTGTGAGCATAGGCAGACTAGTGCAAAAGTCAAGGGGAACGTACAACCTCTGTGAGCCTAGTCAAGCCTTGTGAGCCATGAGCAAAAGTCAAGGCATCTAACAAAAGTTAGGTTGTACGTAAAATTCCTATGAGCTAGAAACAAACAATCTTCCTAATATTGCAAATGATATGAATGTATTGATCTAGTGCGTTGGCACGTGTAACATTATCCACCATGAAGAGAAATTCGAATTTCCATGTAAAGAGTCGAGTTGTAAAAGTCAAAGTTGCATGTCTAGCTCTAAGTCAAAGTTGTCAAGTTTGTCGCATGTCGCATGTTGCATGTTGCATGCATGCATGACATACATTGCATGCATGTCTAGTTGCATGTTGCATGCATGCATGACATCTGCATGCTGAGTTAGTTCGCATGCATTGCCAAGTCACAAGGGCGAGTTGGATTCCTAACTGAAGTGTAAAGTCAAGTTCTAATTTCGGACTCAAGTGTAAAGCTGAGTTATGACAAGCATGCATTCTATAAATGTGTTGAACCTGCACAAAATAGATCTAGCTAAACAATAATACACACATTTGTAGAGAGAATAGAAGAAAGAAGAAGAATGAGAGAAAGAATGAAAGAATTCTCATTAACTGTTTTCCACAATCAAATAGTCAATAATTTACAATAGATATAGGATACATGAGTAACTAATGAGCCATAGTGGTGGTCTAGAGTGATCTGGACACACACCAACAGTTACGGGAGTAAACTGTCACCTAGTCTAGTCTCTCAGGCAGTTACGGGAGTGAACTGCCACCTAATTGAGTTAACTAGTCAACTAGTCTTCAATTAACTGACTGAACAGAGAGTAGTGAGGAGTAGATCAAGGAATCAAGGGTAATGCACCAATCTGGTGATGATCCCAAGTCAAGTGCGCATTGGCATGGTGATGATCCCAATGTTGCATGGTGACAAAACCAATGCAATATCTAAACTCAACTCAACTAGTCAAACTGAAGTGTCAACTGCAAGAGAATATTCTCCAGGTGGAATATTCTCCCCTAAAATATAAGAGACTGGATAATGACTAATTATTACTAATAAACAAGGAAAAAAAAATCCTAGGTGTGTGTGAAGTAACTCCAACACCCCCCTTGAACATCACTATGGTGAAAATAAAGAATGGGTCCCGGCAACGAGGCCATGTTAGGTACCCAAATACAAAAGATACACTGAACTGAACGAGGAAAGAGGGAAAACCTCATGGGAAACCCCCCCTCAAATTACAATGCATAAGAAAATAAAATGAGAAGGAACAAAAAACAGTTGCTAAGCAACCTTGTCCTTCACTCCAAGAAGACCTTGCAACTGTGCAAGTTTGTGCTCGTTGAAGATTTTGTTGAAGATGTAGATGTCTGCACGGATTTGATGAAGTAGATACACCATTGATATTTTCATACATATCCACTTTATCTTGTTGTAATGAACAATATCCAAATAAAGTTTGGATGAAACTTTGAAAACCGTGCGGTCGTTTCCGGAAAAATGCCGAAATTTTGTTGATTTTAAAATGATCATAACTTCACTTCCCGTACTCTGTTTTGGACGATTTGTTTTTTGAAATTTGATATTTTCTCGTGAGGAATTCAAATATTCAATTTGTTTCTGCAAATTGTGCTTAGAAAATATCAGAATGGAGTTTGATTTGCATTGCTCTCTTTTTGTCTCCTGAGATGCATGCATGGTGCATGCAAAAGTGTCTGCATGTGACTCCTGAGATGCATGCCATATATCTTCCACATGAATCTCAGAAAACAAATCTGAAATGGAGTAGACATCATCTTCAATTAATGGAATACAAATTTCTGCAAATACTTTTGTAGAAGATTCTTCATAATAAGAGGCTTGATCCTCTGATGACTTTTCTTCTGGCTCTATCTTTCCAATCCCCTGCATGCAATCTTCACGATCTTCTTTATTCCCAAATATAACCTCCAATTTGGTCCATAATTCATTTGGAGTGAATTCTTGTGTGACATCACATACTTGGTGGAGAATTTCTGGAGAAATAGACAAACAGATAAATCCTATGGCCATATCTTGTCTATTGAGAAAGTCATTTTTCTCATCGGCGGAATTACGCTCCACTTCCATTGCCATAGCTATTTGGTACAAGCCTCTGCATCTAAGATGAAGCAGAATTTTTGGCTTCCATTCCAAATAGTTATGAGGCGTGAGAAGTATTGTTGGTGAGTAAAACATAGATTCCATCTTTATGTGTTCTTCAATCTTCAGTACCTGCAAAAAATAATTTGGTGTAGCTTTTGCTTAGCAGTTCATCGGCTCTGATACCATGTAAATGTGTTGAACTTGCACATAATAGATCTAGCTAAACAATAATACACACATTTGCAAAGAGAATAGAAGAAAGAAGAAGAAGGAGAGAAAGAATGAAAGAATTCTCATTAACCGTTTTCCACACTCAAAGAGTGAATAATTTACAATAGATATAGGATACATGAGTAACTAATGAGCCATAGTGGTGGTCTAGAGTGATCTGGACACACACCAACAGTTATGGGAGTAAACTGCCACCTAGTCTAGTCTCTCAGGCAGTTACGGGAGTGAACTGCCACCTAATTGAGTTAACTAGTCAACTAGTCTTCAGTTAACTGACTGAACAGAGAGTAGTGAGGAGTAGATCAAGGAATCAAGGTTAATGCACCAATCTGGTGATGATCCCAAGTCAAGTGTGCATTAGCATGGTGATGATCCCAATGTTGCATGGTGACAAAACCAATGCAACATCTAAACTCAACTCAACTAGTCAAACTGAAGTGTCAACTGCAAGAGAATATTCTCCCCTAAAATATAGGAGACTGGATAATGACTAATTATTACTAATAAACAAGGAAAAAGAAATCCTAGGTATGTGTGAAGTAACTCCAACACATTCAAGCTGCTAATTCGAGCCATCTCCTTCTCCTCTCCACTCCTTTATAAGCAGAGGTTGATCCCTCATTCTACACACTCGTTATGCAGTGTAAGGGTGAAGGAGGAGAAGCAACATAGGTGTCCTAAGGCAACAAAAGTTCTTTGTGACAGTGCTGTGTATATCAATTCCTAAGGCAACAAAAGTTCTCTGTGACAATGCTGTGTACATCAGTTCCTAAGGAAACAAAAGTTATCTGTGACAGTGTTGTGTACATCAGTCCTAAGGCAACAAAAGTTCTCTGTGACAGTGCTGTGTATATCAGTCCTAAGGAAACAAAAGTTCTCTGTGACAGTGCTGTGTATATCGGTCCTAAAGCAACAAAAGTTCTCTGTGACAGTGCTGTCTATATCAATCCAAAAAGACAGCGAAGGTAACCTGGAAACAATGCTGATATATATCAGCAGAAAAGGCAGCAAAGGAGTCTTAAGGCAGCGTATGGATTCTGTCCATAGTGCTGGTATCTAACAACAGATTAGGACAACAAGGTCTCTTTGTTTTTACAGGTTACACAGTCAGGTCAAAATCATATTGGCAAGGTCATTTAAGAGCAGATTTTTCATGGTGGATATTTGTAAGTGATCATACATTATTAATGCAATAAAGGAAGATCGTTTACTGGGGTTTTTCTCCCTGTACAGGGTTTCCCCAGGGTATATGTGTTGTATGCGTATGTATCTACATGGTTATTGCTATTCAATTATGATTCTATATTGTTGAAATGTATTAAGCTGGAATCAAAGTGTTGAAGAATTTAAATAAATAATCTACATAAGAAATCAAGCTCGATAAATTAACATTGATCTCTAGATGAAAGTCCTTCTTCACCTATCTGAGATCCCCTTGAATCACAGTCCTTTGTGACTTAAACACTTGAGCAAAAGTCCTTCTTTGCTCCTAAGTAAATGACTCAAGCACATGAGTAGAAGTCCTTCTTTGCTCCTATATGCTCTCTTGTGTCTTTCTCCTTCACCTAGCCTTGCTTTTATAATCTCGACTTAAGACCGAGTCAAACATAACCCTAATCTCCAAAGTGATTAACGATTGAGATTAGATCTCAACTCACTTGAGATCAATGGCCAAGATTCATTTAATTCACTAATGCTATTAACTTTAGCATTTCATTAAATTAAACTCACAATTATAAAAGCACTTTACTTTAATAATTCCTTTAATTAAAGTAAATTAGTAAGACAGATGGCTTTGGAAGACTTCCACATGTCTAGACACTTAGACATGTGCGGAAGTACCTATCTGATGCTACAAACATCAACAATTTTGGGGGTCGGCCTAGACCTATCCACCTTGTATCATGGATTCGATGTATTTTAGGGGCTTCTAGAGAGGTAAAGTGCTAGGGTTTCCTCATATATATAGTCTAGCGCTTCCTCACTTGTAAATCATAATTGATCTTGTGGAGAATTGCTTCTAATAATAATAATAATAATCATCTATTTTTAAGGTCACAACCAAGCCAAACACCAAATTGGTGTATGAGATCCCCTTGTTTGTGGGACAAGGGACCCCCTCCATGTAGCGATTTGACTGCTAAAGTCCACGGAGCTATACATACCCTACCCCCCTCTGGATTTGAACTTGTCCTCTTTACTTCTCTCTTAGTATGGAGTACTTGTGTGCACTTTTTGGAGAATGATCTAGTGGATGCTTTGCAAGTGTTCTGTGGATGACTACATTTCTAGGATTTCTTCATGCTAAACAATTTGACTAGTAAGTGTTCTTTTCAAGTCTGGGATGGTTTATTCTTGATGTATTAAATAAGTGCTTTATCAAAGTGGTGATTTTGCATGTTATCTTGTTTCTCTTGGATAAATCTTGTTTTGAAATCCTAAGGAAGATTTGTAGTGGACTATCTTCCATGTTTTTATTCATTTAAAGCTTGTTGAAGGACATAAGGGTTTTTCAAGGGTTTGTAGTGGACTACCCTAGTTTTTGCTCTTATAGGTTATGATTCTAGGGTTTGTAGTGGACTACTCTAGGAATTTTAGCCAAAATCCTTTCCAGATCTCTTGCTCAAGGTCTTTAGAAGACATAGGATGACCATCTTAGGGTTTGTAGTGGACTACCCTAAGTTACTTTTCTAGAAGATTGATACCTAGGGTTTGTAGTGGACTACCCTAGGGATCAACCTTCAAGTCTTTTCCTTGCCTTTTCTCTCCATAGAAGATGCATGTTAGACTCCATATGCCCAAGGAAGCTAGATGACACAAGTCTTTTCTCCATTGCAAGTGATTTAAACTCTAAACCTCCCTCTCTTCTTGACGTCTTGTGCCAATTTTGGGTCTAGTTGCATTGCATCTTCATTTCTTTACCATTCTTATATTAACGCCTTACATTCTTCACCTAAAATCATCTGTAATATCATTTATTGTAAAATCATCTGTAATATCATTTATTGCTGCATTATTGCAATTTTCAGCCATTAGGGCTTGGCATCTTGCATTAATTTAAAATAATTTCATGCTATTTCATTTCAGCAATCATTAGTTATTGGTTTGATAGTATTTTAGCTTGCATTTAATACCTCTTTCATTGCATTCTTTACTAGTTTAGGGCTGTTTATTTGCTGCTGTCATAAACTTGTCATATGCTGAAGTGAGTCATCTTTTATTCAAGTTTTGTTACAACCATTTCTTCTTCTTTGACAGTTAGTTTTTCGGGGCATTTATTTGATTCATTTGTTGTGGTGGATTTCATTGTCACAGAAACACCCCTCACACACATTGAATTTGCCTTGTTTAAACCACCTTGACCTAGCTTTGAACCCTGATTTAGTCGGTGGTACAATCAAAGTAACCAAGATAAGGGGCTATAGACTTGCCTTGACATGCTATAGGATCCTTTGAGGTTGCTAGGGAAGCCTCCCTTGTGTTGGATCTCAAGCCTTCACTAAAACGAGGGAAGTAACTCCTTAGGTGACAGTGGCAATTAATTCCATATGTTACACTTGTCAAGCATATTGTGAAGGCTTTGCACAAGTGCTAGATTGGGTGATAACACACATCTATTCCCTTCTATTGTACATGTGTCATTAGTCCACCATATTATATTGTTGTTGACTAGATCCTCTCTAGTTTGTTAGAGGATATTAGTTTTTTGAGGATAGTTCTAGGATTTGTTAGAGATCTAATGCTATTTTTTGTAGAGGTTGTTGAGCTCTTCATCTATAAATAAGAGACTCCTCCTCTTTGTAAAATTGTTGGAAGCTATTGGAATAAAAACTTTTTTGCTTGTCTCTTGTTCAAGCTTTGTGGAATGGATGATCAACCTTCTTGAAATGTGGCAAATATTCTTGGAGCATACTAGTTAAGTTTTTAATATTTATTGCAAGTTTGGAATTGTCAAACATTGCTTGGACGTTGTAGAGGAGTGGTATCACTACGTTGGAGAGGTAAGTTCTTTACCTTTTGTTTCTTTGCTTGTAGTGTGTGAATTTTTTCCCTCTTATTCCTCGTGGACAAAAGCAATATTCATTCCCTTTCAAGTAAAAACACTCCCTAGTTGTCTTGGAGATTGTACAATTCTTGAAGGTCCCTCCCTTCCAATTCTTGTAGTGATTTGCTTGCCAGATCTAGGATTTGGAGGATCTTGTTTGACAGACCTACTTTTTCTCTAGATCATTTGAAGAATCGCCCCCTTAAGGTCCAGCTTGATCCCATAGCCTAACCAAAGCAAGGCATTAGTTTTCTTCCATTCTCAACCAACCAAAAAAACCTAAAATCTTCCTTTTTACCCTTTTTTGTTTTGTTTTGCAATCTGAAATTTACTACAGAAAATTACCTTAAATCAGATTTCTTTTAGAGCCATTTATACCCTAAAAATCATATCTTGAGTTTTTCTCCTCTCTCCCAAGCAAAATCGCTGAATTCTTCTTCGAAACCCTAGGGTGTTTTCTTGATGGGTCCTTGTTTGTGTGATTGTTTGCAATATTCTTAAAAGGGCATTTAATTCTGGTTTAGATCTGAATGTTTCATTGGTAAAAATCATAAAAATCAGATTTGGAATTATTCTATTTGATTAAAAAACAAATCGTCCCACCTTTCTAGCCTAAAAACCTAGATGATTTGCATAATTTTGGTCTCTTTCCTTTGCTGGTTGGATACCTCTAAAAGAGAGTTTGAAATTTTGTTCGAGATTTGAATTTTGCATTTAGAAATATCTTACATACAGATTTAGACTTGGAATTGAGGATTCTAGGCCTAAAAACCCCAAATGTCTTGCATATTTTTGCCCAAGTTTAGCATTGTTTTATTTCTTTTGAAGGGCATTGTTGAAGTTAGCTATAAATTTGGAATTTATCTTGAAATAACATACTAAATCAGATTTATAGATCAGCTTGCGTGTTTTATAAGAAAATCTTATCTTTCCATTGCTAAAATTCATATCGATTTGCTTAATCTAGGCTTTAGTTTGTCATTTTTATATATTGAAAAGAAGGCTGTCCATAGATCTCTTTTAAATCTGAATTTTCTGCAATAAATACTTCATAAACAGATTTAAAATTTGTCATTCATATCTCAATAGCGTGTTGCATTCCATTGCTTAACTCTAAGTTTACTTGCATTTATTTAGCCTTGTGTTGCATTGGTAAGTCGATCTTCAAGGTTAATTGGAAATCTGATTTTAGTTGTGAGTTTAAAGCATTGATCATAAACATTAAGTCAGATAATAACATAACCAAGCTCTCTCTTGCTCCCACTTCACACTATACCACATTGAGTTTAGTTGACCTTAGGGAAGCCCCTCTTGAGTAGGAGCATTCGTAGTTTAAAGCAAGTAAAGCAAAGCCACTAAGATGACGGTGGTGGCTCGCCTAAGTTTCCCTTGGGGTCTCATCCTCGTGCTTAGGACTTTTACATCTAGTGAGAATCCGGGAGGTAACATTTTGGCACCATTGGTGGGGATAAAGTCCATAGAAGAAAAAATCGGAATCGACAAAAAATTGGCATGGGTCCTGAAAACATCTCCTCGGAAAAAATCGGCGAAAAATCGGAAAACCTCGGCAAACATTAAAAAATACATAATTTATTCATTTTTTTTCAATATATAAAGCAACAACAACATCATATAAACACATAGCACATAAATAGGGAGAAATAACTGATATATATGATATAGTGGATGCCAAATAAAAATCGATACATCAAGGTCATTACTGAAAGTTTGAAACCAATTCAAAATGACATCAATGATCACATATATAAATGTATATGTCCCAAAACTAGCAACTAGCTATATGATGTCAAATTATCAATGCCCTCTCCCCCTTTTACGGGAAACAATCAGGGGCTGTTTGCCAGGCCTTGAACTAGAGGCAGAAGGTCCTGGTCGTGCATCAATGGTGGGTGGAGGACTAGCTATTCCAATCTGTGTAGAAAGTGGTGTTCCACTTTCAACTAGCTCATCATCCTCCATGGTGTATGGATGAAGCTCCTCGTCCTCCTGCTGTTGCTCTCGGTCCCCTTCCTCTAACCATACAGGTGCCTCATCCAAGAGAGGCACCTCAACCTCCACCCTCCACTTAGACAATATATCAATATTGTCCAAAGAAATGGCATCCACTTCTGGCTCTTTCTCTATCTGCCTCATCCAAAGTCGGAGATTGTAGTGGATGTACACCAAGTCATTAAGATGTGGGAATGCCAACCTGTAAGAAGGTCATTAAAAACTTAATGAATGTTGAGGGTTATAAATTTAAATTACAATAAATATAATTGGCTAATTGCTTTGTTAAAGTTCTAACCTGTTGTGTCTTTTGGAGTGTATTTTGTCAAAAATACTCCAATTGCGCTCACAACTTGAAGAGCTACAGGTTTGACCGAGTGTTCTCATGGCAATTTTTCGTAAATTTGGTGCTTTTGTGCCATAGTTCCTCCACCGGACATCTAAAACAAATAAGAAAGAAAGAAAACATTAAAGTTTTAAACAATGAACATAATTAACTTTCAAATAAAACTTTAAATTTTAAAATTTAAAATACATAATTGAATTTTAAAAATCTAATGACTCACGTGGCATCAAAGTGGTCCTTACCTTGACTGCATCTTTAAAGCCAAATAATCTAGCACATCCTCGGTACATCTCTATCTTGCGATTTATTTCATTGCGAGTGCCAGCATCAGGTACCATCCTTCGAAGACAAGTAAAAAGGCCATCCATCACCTCATCATCAAAGTCAAAGTTGCATTTGTAAGCAAATGCAAGGTTGAGGAAAAGCGCAACTGCATGGATGGGTTGATGGAGTATTCCGGTCCACCAACTATCAATCAAATCCCATATCATCATTTGTCTGTTGTACCCAGGGGTACCCTTTCCCTCATAATAAGCCCAGATAGATTCTTTGGCCTTATCTATGGCCTCATACAAATAGCCCATTACGGGCTTATCACTATCAACCAATCTCAGAACCTTTACCAAAGGTTCAACAACTAAGCAAACTTCTTCTACTCCTTCCCAGAAGTAGTCAGTGTACACCAATCTAGCAATGGCTCTACCATCCACTTGGTTTCTATATCTGCAATCACGCCACTCAATAGAAACAAACATTTGCTTCAACTCATACTGACATTGAAGCAAAGACTGGAGGGTGAGGAAGTGTGTCGCAAAACATGTGACTGCCGGACATCGTAACTCCCTATCTTTGGTGTGTGTCCTCATGAGGTTGAGAAGAAAAGCATGGTTATATATGAATTTCGGGATGCTTTTCACCTGCTCAATCACCTCCTTGATGAAGGGAATTTTCCTCACATTGTTAAGCATCAGATCAATGCAGTGTGCAGCGCATGGAGTCCAAAACACTGTGCTATGCCTCTCCATGAGCATCCTACCAACAACCACGTAATTCGCTGCATTGTCTGTCACGATTTGCACCACATGGTGCACACCAATTTCCTCGATGAACCCATGCAACAACTTGTTAGCTTTTTAGCTCGGGAGGTACTCCGAATGTTTTGTCTTGTATGCGGATGTAACCTTATGTTTACACTACTGGGCACTTAACTTTGTAATGGGTTTTTATAAAGTTGTAAAGTGGTTCTTTTATTAAAGTGACTTTTTAATAAAGTGTACCTTTTAATTTTAAAGTGACTTTATTTCATAAAGTGCACTTATGAAATAAAGTGAAATTACTTTAATATTTTAAATGATTCATTTTGGAGGGAAAGAATCATGACCCTTGATCTTGAAAAATGCAAGATTAGATCTTGGCCTTTTGATTTAGGGTTGGAAGGTGAAAAGACACTTGGGAGATAAAAGGTCATTTTCAGAATTATAAAAGAATACATTGGGTAGTGTGCAAGACATAAGAGAAGGAGATTGAGAGAGATTTTTCGAGAGAGCTTGAGAGAGGAAAGTGGGCAGCTTAGAGGGCACATTTCCCAAGACAAAGTGGGTACAAATCCCAAGGGAAAATTTATGTGTGTGCTGATATCTTTTGCTGCTGTTGGAGGTCGCACTGTATGGATCCGTACAGTCCGTACAACAAGGAGAGAGGGCACAATTTTCGAGGCTGCTTGTTGGCACGAAAATTGAGACTGTCTGGAGTGTTTTCTTGCTGCTGCTGGGTCGTATTGATCTGGTCGTACAACAGACTGTGGGCATGTTTTTCTAGGCGTTGTTTTCACAAATTTGACACGTTTTTCAAGGCATAATTTGTGGGGGACAATTTTGGTGCTGTGAGGTATTTTCTCTTAGCTGGAAATTGTGAGTTTGCTGCTGATATGTACTTTTCTGAAGCTTAATAATAAAATCTCTCTCTCTCTCTCATTGGGTTTCCCCACATTGGGGTTTTCCCTGGCATTTGCCTAAATTTTTGAGTTATGGGTGATTGAATGTTATTCATTATGTTTATTTCCGCTGCATATTTGCTTAGCAATGTGTATTTTTGCTTATGGAAATTTCTGAATGTGGGTTTGAGACATTTCAGAGTTCATGCAAGACAATTATCTCTAGGTTGCTACGTGTATGACAAAATATTTGCTTGTTGATTTTGTCATTAAAAATCTACATGGTATCAGAGCTTTGTCTTTGAGTGACAATGAACAGTGAGATTTTTGGGTAAGGTTGAAGAGGGGAAATTTGTGATTGTTTTCCTTGAGCTGTGAGGGAATATGGCTGGATGCATTAGATTTGAGGATCAATTGGATGGCATTTCCAACTATTTGCAGTGGAAGGTCTGGATGTCAGCTGTTCTCAAGGAGAACAAGATTTGGAACTATGTCAGTTCTGTTGTTGTGGTCCCCGCAACAGATCTTGTTGCTTTGGATTTGCATGAGGTCAAGGAGGCCAAGGCTCAGAGGATTATTTTGGATGGGGTGAAGGATCACCTTATCCCACACTTGGCTGAGAAGAAGACAACCAAGGAGATGTGGGATACATTTAAGAACTTATTTGAGGCGAAGAATGAGAACCAGAAGATGGCCTTGAAGGCTAAACTGCATGATACCAAGATGGGTAAGGAGGAGAGTGTTTCTTCTTATCTTACCCGGGTAGCTCAAGTGAAAGATGAGCTGGCTGCAGTTGGAGAGGTCATATCGGATTCAGAGTTGGTGAGGATAGCCTTGAAAGGCTTCAACAAGGAATGGGAAGTCTTCGTGAAGTGTGTGGTGGATTGTGAGCATCTTTCGGATTGGAGTAGACTGTGGGATGAATTCACTCAGGAGGAGATCTAGGAAGGATCTTAAAGCAGTGGACAGAAGATAGATGGAGTTGATGAGAATGTTGCTCTTACTGCAAAGAGCAAGAAGAAAGGAAGTTCCGGGAGGGACTTGAGTAAAGTCAGATGTTATTGTTGTAACCAGTTGGGGCACCTTGCTTCTCATTGTCCTGAGAGGAAGAAGAAGAAGAAGAAGGAACCGGAGGGGCCTGAGATAGCTGCTACAACAACCATGGAGGACTTTGCTTCCAAGTATGGCAGGGAATTTTCTTTGGTTACCCTAGTTTCCAGTGTCGGTAGCGGAGGATTTGGAGGTGATATCAGATGGATTGTGGATAATGGAGCCTCTTGCCACATGACGGGAATCTGGCGAGTATCCCTAAATATCATAGAGACAGGTCTTGATCGATAGGTGGTAAATGAAGGTGGTATGGTGCGAGCTGTACGTGGAGTTGGAAGGGTTAGATTCCAACTCGAGTATGGAGGTTTCCTGGAGCTTGATGGAGTTCTGTTTGTTCCATGGTTGAGGGTTAACTTGCTTTCAGTCTCAGCCTTGGAGGATGTAGGATATTGTACATTGTTCAAGAGGGAACATGTCTTTATCTACAGGGAGGGAGTGGACCCGGTGGAACTGCAGCTGATTGGTGATCGGGTGAACAGGTTGTATATGTTGCGAGGACAACCTTCAGTGTATGATTCAACATCGGATGAGGAGCATGAGGAGGCTCTTGAGACTGCGGTGGTACCAAGGATTCAATCTTGCATTTCGAGAGAAGAAAGCGAGTCTCTTTTGAGCACTGGCAGGAGGCTCAGTCAATGTGGTCAAACCAATGCTCAGGATGGAGTGGATTCTCCAAGGAGCTCAAGGTTCTGGGTAGCTTCCAGGAGAAGATCTTCTAGTTCGAGTTCTGTGCAGGTGTTGAGGATAACTCCAGGTTCAGAGGGAGCTCCTACAGAGCACAGTGTGATGGGACTAGATGATGGAGATGGCAGCGAGTACATCCCTTGCTAAGAGGGAGTGTTAGCTTTTTAGCTCGGGAGGTACTTCGCATGTTTTGTCTTGTATGCGGATGTAACCTTATGTTTACACTACTAGGCACTTAACTTTGTAATGGGTTTTTATAAAGTTGTAAAGTGGTTCTTTTATTAAAGTGACTTTTTAATAAAGTGTACCTTCTAATTTTAAAGTGACTTGACTTTATTTCATAAAGTGCACTTATGTAATAAAGTGAAATTACTTTAATATTTTAAGTGATTCATTTTTGAGGGAATGAATGATGACCCTTGATCTTGAAAAAGGCAAGATTAGATCTTGGCCTTTGGATTTAGGGTTGGAAGGTGAAAAGACACCTGCGAGGTAAAAGGTCATTTTCAGATTTATAAAAGAATGCATTGGGTAGTGTGCAAGACACAAGAGAAGGACATTGAGAGAGACTTTTCGAGAGAGCTTGAGAGAGGAAAGTGGGCAGCTTAGAGGGCACATTTCCGAAGACAAAGTGGGCACTAATCCCAAGGGAAAATTTATGTGTGTGTGCTGATATCTTTTGCTGTTGTTGGAGGTTGTATTATATGGATCCGTATAGTCCGTACAACAAGGAGAGAGGGCACGATTTTCGAGGCAACTTGTTGGCATGAAAGTCGAGGTTGTGTGGAGTGTTTTCTTGCTGCTGTTGGGCCGTACTGATTTGGTCGTACAACAGACGGTGGGCACGTTTTTCTAGGCACTGTTTTCTGGGTGAGCCGTAGAATTGTACGGATTTAGCATGTTTTTCAAGGCATAATTTGTAATTTGTGGGGGACAATTTTGGTGCTGTGAGGTATTTTCTCTTGGTTGGAAATTGTGAGTTTGTTGCTGATATGTACTTTCTTGAAGCTTAATAATAAAATCTCTCTCTCTCTCATTGGGTTTCCCCACATTGGGGTTTTTCTTGGCATTTGCCTAAATTTCTGAGTTATTCATGGGTGATTGAATGCTGTTCATTGTGTTTATTTCCGCTGCATATTTGCTTAGCAATGTGTATTTCTGCTCATGGAAATTTTTGAATGTGGGTTTGAGACATTTCAGAGTTCATGCAAGACGGTTATCTCTAGGTTGCTAAGTGTATGACAAAATATTTGCTTGCTGATTTTGTCATTAAAAATCTACACAACTCACATAATAGTGTTGCATCTTTCACATGTGTAGATGCATCAACTGATTTTATGAACATGGTACCTTTAGGACAATGTACCAAGAAATTGAGAAGGATCCTACCCTTCCCATCTGTCCATCCATCAGACATCACTGTGCACTCAGAGATTTCCCAAGATTCCTTGAACTCCACCAACTTGGCATTGGTGTCCTTCTTCTCTGCTTGAAGAATAGGCCCCCGCAACTCCTCATCTGAAGGGGCTTTAAACCCTGGGCGAACAACTGCAATGGCATCCCACATTGGTTGCCAAAATGGGTTGCTTTTGGTGATGGTGAGAGGTAAGTCACTCTAAAAAAGGCACCTCCCCATTACCCTGCTTGCTTCTTGCTGCTCCCTTTTTATAACCACCGATTTAATTGATGGTTGTGCTCTAGCTCCAGTTCTAGGAACAAAGAAAGATGGGATCCTCCCTCCAACATGTGAATTTGTGGCTGTGGAGCTCCTCTCACTACCCTCAATGGCACTAGCAGATATTCCTGAACCTCGAGTTGCCTTAAAAGCTGCAAATTTAGTTCTCTTTGCAACTGCCTCTTCCTTCTTTCTTTCCTTTGAATTAATTGAATCATGGACAAGTCTCATAATCTCTGGGCTCACATTTGAACAAGGCTCAACATCATGGCCCGAGATTTTGGCCAAATGGTATTTCAACCTGTATACTTCTCCTGTCATATGTAACCCACATAATTTGCAATTTAAACTGTTTCTATTTGTTCCATTTTTTGGTTCACCATACTCCCACAATGGATCCAAGGCCCTAGGCATGTTTTCTTAGTGCTCTAGGCGGTGGGAATGGACCTAGGGCCAAAACACACACAAAAAAAGCATTAAACCCCACTTGAATTTTTTTTTTGTAGCATGTTAATTTAAAAAATTAGCCATGTAAAGAAGAATATTAGCCATGAAAAATGGCATTAAGAAGGTGGCTAAAAAACTAAAAAGGCAAGCTAAATACCCCCATTGAATTTTTCCAAAAAAAACCATTACATTTTCTTTGTTCTATATGCATGAAATTATTGGCAATAATCAAGATGATCAAACAAAAAAAAAAAACTAAATCTAAGCAAACAAACAAGCAAGAAAACATGCAAGTGTATTCGCATACAAATTGGGAACTTGGGAAGGGCATACATAATTGTTCTTGGAGGTTGTGGATGAAAATTTGAAAGATCCAAGCTCCAACAAGTTGAACCTTGCTCCACCAACAAAATCTATGAAATTTGTGGATGAATTTGTTTCCTTGCCTTTGCAGACCTCTAATACACTTGATGGACTCCACAAAGCTCTCCCCTTGCTGCTCCTCAAAACCTCCAAGCAAAATGACACGCAAAAAACCCAAATCGAGCTTTTTACCCGCGACCTACACACCCCCCCCATTTTTTTTTGAAAAAATTGCGATTTTTTCAGAAAGGAAAAAATAACGTTTTAATGATAAAATCTCGATTTCCCCGATTTTTTTTTCTATGATAAAGTCCATTACCCCAAGTTTTGAATACCTTAAATTCACATTTAATGAGCATTAGTTAAGTTACAATCACATTTAAGCTCATCTGGGGATTCCATGAAAGGAAGAAGCCCTTTTCCTTGCAGAATTTTGAATTCTTGTTGCTTGTAGGGTGAAGAAAACAATATTGTGAAGGTGATTTCAAGGTTCACCATGGCGAATCCACTCCATTTTGGTATGAGGTATGATAGTATTTTGTAGACTTTATATTTAGATTTGAAGATCTAGAAATAAAGAAGCATGGAATCCGAATTAGAGAAATGGAATTATTTGTGTGCTCCACTTCACGTCTTGGGCATTCTGGGAGCTCCAAATGAAGGTTATGATTCATATTTGTTTGATTCTATTAGATTATTTTATGGATATCATGAACCGACCTTATCACATATTGTATCTTTCATTAGGTCATGATAGAATGTCACATTGTTCATGAAGATGTTTGGATGAGAACCTTTCTATGCACTTTTGAAGATTAAGGCAAATGATTGGTTTTATGATCTTGGTAAGGAGCCAATCATTACATTTGTATATTTTTTGAGGATATTCCTCAAACGTTGGGAGCCTCACTGTGAAGATGAGGAATATGGAGGATTTATTGAATGTTCCATGGTGGTCCTACCTAGGAAAGAAGAAACAATCCATTAGTCCATTCAAGATCAAAGGAATGATGAAGAGGCACCTCATGATCCCATGGAAGACCAAGCACACGAAGAACCTTATGATGTTCCCATTGAAGATCAAGGACCACTCCATTCTTGTACAAGGTATGAAGATGTTTTGCAAAATGAGTTTCATCCATGGGTGTTAGAAACTTAGAATATTACGTTCCATTTGATTTTGGGGGCATCTTGGGGTTTCCACATGAGGAACCTAATATTTGTTGGCAAGATCATTTTCTAGAATTTATTGGGCATAGTTCAGTTGTGTTTCATATCAAATCCTTCATGAAAGCTATTGCAGATCTTGATGTGGTGCATGAAGATATCATGATGAGGATGTTTTTATACACCTTTGATGGTAAGGCAACAAAATAGTTTGAAAGCCTTGGTGAGAAATCAATTTCTTCATTTTCAGGTTTTTTGAAGATTTTTCTCAAACATAGGGATCCTAATTATGAGGAACAGAGATGTGAAAAGATTGTTGAGGATATTTGGAATGTCCTCCAGCCCAACTGAGGTCCATTATGTGCGGAAAACTCGTATATTAAAAAAATTTCTGCTAACTAACTAATTTCATGTAGCTTATCAACTACGAATTACAACCAGATTCAACTACTGTCTGTTATCATTTATTAAATGCATCTACAACATTCTAAAATAGACATGAAATGCAACTTAAATAACTCAACACAACAACATATAACTTCTTATTAAACATAGAGTGGATGCACAACAATTTAACTCGTAAATACAACACAAACATATAAAACATTATCTTTTAATTCGGTTGTGCAATTAGCTGCTTGGGACGGACATCCCGCCCAACCATAGAATTGCTGTTCCAAAACTCAACAACAAGTCACCCTCGAGCTGAGGCTAGTTATCCACAAAAGAGGGTGGTCTCTAGTTGTCCACTCACAACTCAGAAATCCAACAACCCACTGGTATTCTTCTACAACTATCCTGATTTTCCACCAACTCTCTTCCTCTCCACCTACCCAACCCAAGGAATGTACCCCTTCACCAATCTTAGTCCCTCGAGCGTCCCATTCGTTTATCAGGCTCTCTCCGGCACATGTAACTAGGAATCTTTCTATTGGGAACTCAAGGGAACTCACTACTAGGAAAACTACCAACAAACAACAACAAACATTTGCTGTTACAATGCAACTCACACATGAGTTCACTCTTCAGGCCTGACAACCTGGCTCTTCAATCTTCTGCTCCAAATATGCTCCAGAAATGCTCCAACATGCTCCAGAATTCGCCCTCCGCGGTTGCTCCAGCTCCAATCTCTCTTTTCTCCTCTCTACTTGTTGTTCATGCCAAAAATCGAATGTCAAAAAATTGTTGTTACTGCCCATATGAATTTCCTCCTTTTGGCTTGCTTGCTTGATTCACACACTTCCCCAAGCTGATTTTACTCAACCTCCATGCTCCCATTAACTATGGGATGTGACTTTTCACACCCACCCTCTTACATGCATTCAATAATTGGCTTTGGGGACACTCAATCAGATATAGAGGTTCAATACATAATGATAATGAAAATTCAGGAATGTGGGTTGAATTAATAGACATGGGTAATTTCCCCATGGACCTCTTTTTTAGACATTCTCCTAGACCCTCCCCTCTTGTGGATTAATTCAACCCCCATCTCTATCCATATCCCCTTGCATCTTGCATCACATTTTATTATTAAACTTTAGAAATACAATTTTCATATACATCCCTTGGCCGTAGCCACAGATTATATCTATATTAAACATAAATTAAACTGGGGATTATAGTGGAGACGTTACATTCCCCCTCCCCTACAATTGTGCACCGTCCTTAATGCACACTATGATGATATACATATATATACAAATTTACATCACAATACTAAGAAATAAAAATTCCGCAATTTTTACAACTCGAACAGTAGTTCCAACCAAAATCTCATGTTCCTCTCAACTTGTTGACCCAAGGAATGTACCCCCTTCACTATTCTCAGTTCATCGGGATGTACCATTTGTTTGCCAGGGCCCCCAACGAAGGTTGGCTAAGACTCCGAGATGTGGTTCTGGAACTCTAGTTGCTCAAAATGGAGTCTTGCATTCTTATATTCAGTTTTCTTCAAAACTGACAAAATTACGGGTATTCTTCCCGCATGTTTTCTTCGTGCTCCCATGTAGCATCTTCAGGACCGTAGCAGGTCCATTGAACTTTAACCAGCTCTATGGCTTTCCGGTCCAGGATGCGTACCGGTTCCACTCGGAAATCCCCTTCGTGTTCCACCTGGATCACATTCCAATCAATTATATGGTTAGGGTCAGGCACATATTTCTTTAATAATGACACATGAAATACATTATGCACTCTCATGGATACAGACAATGCTAGCCTGTATGCAACTGACCCTATCTTTTCTAAGATTTCAAAAGGTCCACAATATCTTGTTGCCAAGTTTGGGCAACTTCCTAATCTTAGTGAGCTTCTCTTTGCCTTCACTTTTAAAAACACATGTTCACCCACTTTAAAATCTCTAAAAACTCTGTTTTTGTCTGCATAGCTTTTCTGCCTGTCTCAGGCAACCTTTATATTCTGCTTGATCTATGTCATTTTCTCTTCCATTTCCTTCAACAAATCCGACCCAACAACCACTCTGTCTGTTGGATTATCCCAACTCACTGGTGTGTTACACTTCTTGCAATACAATGCTTCAAATGGACTCGTTTTTAATGAGGCCAGATACCCATTATTGTAAGCAAATTCAACTAAATGAATATAATCTTTCCACTTTGATGGTTGGTCCATCACATACATTCTAAGCATGTCCTCAATTATTCTATTAGTCCTCTTTGTTTGTCCATTTGACTCTGTGTGATATGCTGTACTGAGATTTAGATTTGTCCCAAAGCCTTTGAACAAACCTTTCCAAAAAATGGAAGTAAACTTTGGATTTCTGTGTGAAACTATTGCCTTGGCCACTCCATGTAGCCTGACAACTTCTTTCATATAGATTTATGCAATATTTGCTGCCTTGTGTGTTGTCTTCATTGGAATAAAATGTGTTGCCTTAGTCAATTTATCCACCACCACCATGATGGAATCATGCTGCTTCACTGTTCTGGGCAAATTAGTAATAAAATCCACTGTAACAACTTCCCACGTCCATTTTGGAATGGGTAATGGCTGCAATAACCCAACTAGATGCCTATGCTCTGTCTTCACCTTATGACACTCTAGACATATGGCTATGTAATTAGCCACTTCTTTCTTCATTTCGGGCCAAAAATATTGGCTTCTTACAACTGCAATTGTCTTCTAATATCCTGGGTGCCTAGCATATGGCACATTGTGCATTTCCCTCATCACTACATTTATTAGCTCATTGGAATTCAACACATATACCTTGCCTGTACATGAGAATTCCATCTTCTTTTAGCTCATAATAATTAATTTTCTGTTGTAAATTTCCACGCTGTAATGTTTCTTTTATTTGTAAATAAGATTGACTTGAATTTGATGCTGCAATAATTTTATCTTTTAGATCAGTCTTGTACATGCTAATGGCTGTAATATGCATCTCATGTGCTCTGATGTTGAGTGCATTAGCCATTTGATTCTCTTTGCCTTTGATGTGCTTAGTCTTAAAGTCGTATTCACTTGGAAATTCCAGCCATCTAGTTTGTTTGGCATTTAGTGTCAGCTGTCCAAACAAATGTTTTAGACCACAGTGGTCTGTCCTTAGCTCAAATTTCCTAATGTATGTATAATTGCTACTAACTCTAGGTCATGGGTAGCATAATTTCTCTCATGCTCCTTTAATTTTCGAGACTTATAGCATACCACATGATCTTTTTGTGTGAGGACTCCGCTGAGCCATTCCTTGCATGCATCAATGCACACAACAAAATCTTCATCTGGATCTGCAATCTTCAAGATTGACGCACTTTTCAAAATGTCTTTCAACTGCTGAAAACTTTTTTCACACTTCGGAGTCCTTTCAAATTTCTTTCCCTTCTTTTGCAAAGAAGTGATTGGCCTTGCAATTTTTGAAAATCCTTTTATGAATCTTCCGTAATAATCGACAAAACCCATGAATGATATGTCCTCTGTCACATTTCTTGGCGCTGACCATCCTCTAATGGCCTCTTATCTTCTCAGGATCCACTACTATCCCTTTTGCTGAAATCATATGCCCCAAGGAGTGAATTTTCTTTTGATAAAAGATGCACTTACTTTTCTTAGCATACAATTTATGCTCTCTTAAAACTTGCAACACCATTCTTGAATGTTGCTCATGTTCCTTCTCTGACTTAGAGTAGATGAGAATATCATCTAGGAACACAATTACAAACTTGTCCAGGTATTGCCTGAACACTCCATTCATCAGACACATAAAAATAACCGGGGCATTTGATAGCTCAAATGGCACTACTGTGAATTCATAATGCCCATATCTTGTCTTGAATGATGTTTTGTTGATATCCTCTTCCTTTATCCTCACTTGATGATATCTCGATCTCAAGTCAGTCTTGGAAAATATTCTTGCACCTTTCAACTGACCAAATAAATCATCAATCCTTGGCAAATGATATTTGTTCTTTAGGGTGACCTTATTCAGTTGTCTAAAATCATTACATTGCCTTAAGGTTCCATCTTTCTTCTTCACAAAAAGAACTGAGGCTCCCCAAGGTGACCCACTTGAGTGTATATACCCCTTCCTTAACAACTCTTCAAGCTTCATCTGCAACTCCTTCAACTCTGGTGTGCCCATTCTATATGGTGTCTTGGACATTAGGGTAGCTCTTGGCACCAAATCAATAGAGAAATCAATGTCTCTCTTTGGTGGAAGTCCTGGGATTTTTCCAAATACATCCTCACAATCCCTCAAGACCGGTTGGTCTTCAATGCTTGCCACCTTATCTCTGGCTGCCTCTTCCATATGGGCTGCAAAAATCTGACATCCCTTCCTAAAACTCTTTTTCAGCTGCATCACTTAAATTTCTCTAACTACAACTCTTGGAATCCCTTGAACCTTGCCTTACTTCCTTCTTCATCAAGACATGTGATTATCTTGTTGTAACAGTCTAGGATAACATGGTGTTTTTCCAACCAATCCATGCCAATTAAACACTCATATGAACCCAATGGTATGATTTTTACATCTACCTTTATACTGAGTCCATTCATGTGTATCAGACAATCTTTAACTAGCCCATTGATCTTCCTCTTAGCCCCTGTGGCTAACTGAACTAATCAAGATTTCTTATGTTTACTCCTTTACAAGTGGAATCTTTCAACAATGTCACAGTTTATGTAGCTATGGCTAGCTCCAGAATCAATTAAAATTGCTCTGGGTTGGCTATCAATCTTTCCTTCCATTTCAATCATGGGGGATTGATATTTTGCTTGCTTGTTGTCCAAGACTACATAAATCCTTGGCATGTTCCCTCCCATGTCTTCCACTGTTTCAGCCTCCTAAATGTTGTGGACAGTCCTCATTCTTTCTCCTTTGTGAGGGCAGTCTCTATATAAGTGATTCCCCTCACATCCCCAACATTGTACAGGCTATTGCCTTGGCCTTTTCCCAAATGAATCTGCAGTCTTGTGCTCATTTTGGGTTGAATGACCTTGCTGATTTGCTTAGGAGTTATTCTTGAAAAAGGGTGGCTTAAAACCTTTTTTCCTTTGATCCTTTTTCCCTTTCATCTCGTCATTCCAAGCTTTTTGGAAAGCTTACCTTCCTCTGCTTTGTTCATAAAGATGCTTCGCTTTCCTTATGGCTTCCTCCAAAGTCCTCGAGTTATCATATTGCACCTTGTCATTGTAGAAAGAGGGTGACCCACTTAGAAACCTTTGGATTTTGACCTTCTCATCCTTTATGAAATCCACATACTTCAACAATTCAAAGAACCTCTTCTCATATTCATCCATTGTCATGCTTCCGAACTTAAGTTCAAAGAATTCTTTCATCTTCCTTTCATAATAATGCTTGGACAAATATTTCTCTTGGAAATATCCTTTGAATTGCGTCCATGAGATCCTTTTCTCATCAAGGTGCTTGGATTGCTTAAGTTGGTCCCACCATATGATTGCCTTTCCTTGCAAGTGGTAGGTTGCAATTCTAGCTTCTACCCTTGAGGGGTAATCATGTAATTGGAAATATTTCTTCATTTCCAACAACCATGCCTCAACCTCTTCTCCTTTCCCGTGCTCACCATTGAAAGTTGGTGGCTTAATTTTTCTGAATTCACCTTGCAAGCTGTCTGCCTTAGGCCTTCTTCTTTGCCTCTTGATAGGGGACACACTTGGGCTACTTCCTAGCCCTAAACTTGCATGAGTTCTTCTGGTGGATTTCCTTGGAGAATGAAGGTGCCTATTCATGCTTTCTTGATTGCTTGTTGTCATTTCCATGATCATCCCTTCTGCTATGGGATCTGGATGCTGTCACTTGTCTAACACTAACTGTTTGCTTGGTGTCAGAGTCTTTGTTGACTTGCTTATGCAACATATTTAGACTCTGAAGTATCTTTTCTTAAGCCTTCATAATCCTTTCATTATCGTCCCTATAGCTCTGCACTTCCTTGTGCAAGATCCTCATAGTTACAAGCTCTTGCTTGCATCTTCTCCCATTTGACCCTGTCTCAATATTTCCCATGCTGACATGCGGACCTTTGATCTCTTCCTCATGGCTGTAAGATCCCTGGGCATCTTCTATAATTCTAGTCCCCATATAAGAACCAAAGTTGTTTTTATGTATCTCTAATTTTGTAAGAAATGTGCATGTAATAATTATTGTTAGCACATGCATACTATAAAACATTTCATTAATTAAAATATAGGGTATTCTTCATTTCAATTTACGAAGAACACAATGCACCAATTCAAGATTTTATTCTTTAGATGCATTCCTCTTTGAAACAACTTTCCAACGGCTATACTCATGCCTCATTCTTAGTTATGAGCAAAAAGTTACAACATTTACAGGTTGCAATTTTCCACTCCCTTACTGCTGCAGAATTACTTTATTACTTTTTGATAAAATTTTAACGCCCAATTCAAAATTCTGGGTGTATAGATGTCTTCTCCTCCTCAATACCTTTCCAATGACTATTCGTTTGATCAAATCTGAGCTCCGAGTTGAAAGTTATGGTCCAGAGAAGTTTAGACTATTTTCCCATTTTATCTCTGTATGCTATAGGTGTCTATTTTTTCTTCTTGCACATTTTTACATACCCATATTCCCAATCTGACTCCACGACTGTCTTCTATGGTTCATAAGATTTCCATAGACTGCTCCTGAGCTCCAAACGAACCTTTGAGTAAGGAGTTATGCCCTCTGGAAGTAATCTGGGGCCAAAATTTTAGCTTAACTGTTTCAGCTGTAACTTTCTCATACAAGCTCTGTTTTGTGCCCGTAGTAGCTCATTCGATAGCTCTCTCTGTTCTCGTGAGTTTTGATGCTTTGAAAATGTCGTTTAGGGCCTCAAAATTCCCTCGCACATTCATGACCTTAAAAAACTATAGCTTTTCATAGAAAAACTGACTGTTTTATTGTTATAATAACAACCCTTTAATTTTCACTGTTGATCTCAAAATCAGGTGAGATCTTAGTTGTTGATCTGAACTCCGTCGGTGATCGACAATTGACACTTTTCTTTGGACGTGCACAACACTTTGCTTAAACTGTTGACCCGATTGTCAACCATCGACCCTTTCCCTTGGCAACCGATTGCAATACATCACTAAACCAGCCGACCCAACCATCGACTATTGGCCATCGGTGATTTTCATTGGCGGATGAAATTCCTTACAGATCCGGCGGACTCGATCATCGACCATCCCTGTTGGCTGACGAAAACACTTCTCCAATTCGACCGACCTAAGCATCGACCATTTCTTGGCTGACATGGCAACTATGTTGATGTAGCATGACACATGGATGTTGACATGGCATGACATGTGGATGTTGATGTGGCATGACACATCATCACTCTCTTTCCTTTATTGGCCATCAACAACTTCTTTTGGATGAATGGACACTTCGCCAATTTGGCTGACCCTCGACCATCAACGCTTTGCCTTGCCCAATCAAAACACATTGCTAAAATGGTCGACTGAAACACTTCTCCAATTCGGCTAGCTCGACCATCGGTCGTCAACGAATTCTATTGGCGATCAAAACACTTCGCCAATTCGATTGACCCGACTATCAACCATCGACGAATCCTCTTGGCCAACTCCAACACTTAGAAACTTTTGATCAAAACTTAGATGAATTTGGACCGTCGATCTACCGTTTGAA
Organism: Picea sitchensis; assembly: GCA_010110895.2. Taxonomy (NCBI): domain Eukaryota; kingdom Viridiplantae; phylum Streptophyta; class Pinopsida; order Pinales; family Pinaceae; genus Picea; species Picea sitchensis. The sequence goes on along the minus strand of SNQJ01S0006912.1, from coordinate 81,893 downwards.
ATGATCTTGATCGTCGATCGGCTCTGTTATCCACCAAATTGCACTAGGATGGACTTGTAGTTGATCCGCCGAAGATTGAACAAAACGTTGTTCAAAATCAGAGTTCAGAAGTCTAGTCAGCCATTACGGCCACCTTTCTTCTCCTTCTTCATATCGCATTTCCATGCCCCCCATGTGGAATTGTAATAAGATGAATTTAGCATGATGAACTTGTAAAAGGCTTAGCCTCCTAAGACTGAATCAAAGATGATTCGCTTGGCCTTTTCTTGACCCTTCCTGAAGGCCGCTCTTCCTACATTAGTGGTGGGTTCCTCCACCACTATGGTCACATACTGCTCAAGTTCATGCTCATGCAAGATATTCGTTCTCCGGAGCTTCCACACATTGAAGTTGGAAGCTTCTTCGAGCCTATCCTTGGCCCCGACCGAAATGGAGGATGCCATGGACCTCACATTGGAAACTTGATCAAGCTCGCTTGGATCTGTGTGTACCCTGCTGCTGCACTTCAACAATACTGTAAGTACTTATTTGAATTCTTACTGTACTTTTAACTTAGATTCTTGATGCATAATCAAAACTAAACAATAAAAACCATAGAGAATAACCAACATGCATTTCCACACCATACGTACCCTGGGGAAACACTATACAAGGAGAAAAACCCCAACAAACAAACTTCCTTTATTGCAAAGATAATGTATGACCACTTACAAAATATCCACCATGAAAACTTTGCTCTTAAAGACCTTGCCAATGACTCTAACCTGACTGTAGACTACTGAGAGACTATGCTGTTTTAAGCTCCTGTTATAGACCAACATTGAAGGTGTAACTGGCTGCCTTCTTGGATTCATATGCTACCCTAAAATGGACTGATACTGTTGCCTGTTATTGGACTGTTTTAGCAGCCTCCTCTGTACTGATATTCACTGCCTATATGGACTGTTATAGCAGCCTCTTGTGGATTGATATTAGCTACTGTTATGGATTGTTATAAGCCTCTTTTTTAGACTGATATACGGGCTTTTTGCTGGACTGATGTACAAGCCCTTTGCTGGACCAAATCTCTGGTACCCTTAGACTGAAACGTAGTTACTCACTCCTTACCCACACGCTACAATACGATGTGTAGATAATGAGGGTCAACTGCTGTCTTTATAGGAGGAAGAGAGGGCTCGAAATAGAAGATTGAATGCATGCTTGTCATAACTCATCTTTACACTTGAGTTCAAATTTAGAACTTGACTTTACACTTCAGTTAAGAATACAACTCGCCCTTGTGACTTGGCAATGCATGCAAACTGACTCAACATGCACATGTCATGCATGCATGCAACATGCAACATGCGACAGTCAACAAAAACTTGACAACTTGCATGTCATGCATGCATGCAACATGCGACATGCAACAAAAACTTGACAACTTTGACTTTGACCTAGACATGCAATTTTGACTTTTACAACTCAACCTTGACATTCAACTCGACTCTTTACATAACAATTCGAATTTCTTCATGGTGGATAGTGTAACATGTGCCAACGCACTGGATCAATACATTTACATCATTTGCAATACAAGGAAGATTGTTTGTTTCTAGCTCATAGAAATTTTATGTTGAACCTAACTTTTGCTAGATGCCTTGACTTTTGCTCATGGCTCACAAGGCTTGACTAGGCTCACAAAGGTTGTACGTCCCCCCTGACTTTTGCACTAGACTGTCTATGCTCACAGAGGTTGTACGTTCCCCCTGACTTTTGCATTAGACTTACATCTTGACTTTTGTCTTAGACTTACAAGGCTTCTACCTTTGCCTTGGTTTGATTCACAAGATCGTATAACATCTCGTTCGTCCTGACTTTTGGTTTGACTCACAGAGGTTGTACGTTTCCCCTGGCTTTTGTCAATACCTCACAAGACTGGTTGATTCTCCAAATCTCCCAAGGATACACCCAGTGGATTGAAGTTTTCTTCCATGCTACCCGAGGTGTGTATAAGGCGACAACATGCTCCAACCTCCCAACGACCGAAAATGAATCTAGATCGTCGATTTGTCTCATTTTCCCAATTGCTGAAAATGAATCTTGGCATTGATCTACTCAACCTTATCAAACTCCAAAACCTTATAAGTTTTTAAATTTATTAAAATGAATCGGGGCCGTTGATCTCGAGATCAAACACGATCTCGGTTGTTGATTCACCAAATTTCCTCCAACTCTACAACAACCATTAAAACATGAAATTCGACCTTCCAGGTCGAATTTAGCTCTGTAACTTTGCAGATTGATGCCCCGCATCATCTCTTCAATAGTTTTGAGACATTTATACTTGAATTTGATCACGAATTTGGGGATTTCACTCTAATTTTTTCCGTTTTTCCTCAATTTCATCACAGACAAAATCAATAACAATGAATTACCCAAATTCACATTGGTTCTTGGCCCATACAAGCCCGGTGTTTGAACCAGAGGCTGTAATACCATAATGTAACGTCCCACAGCCTAATTGAGGTCCATTACGTGTAAAAAACTCATAAATTAAAAAAAATTCTGCTAACTAACTAATTTCTTGTAGCTTACCAGCTTACGAATTACAACCAAATTCAACTAGTGTTTGTTACCATTTATTAAGTGCATCTACAACATTCTAAAATAGACATGAAATGCAACTTAAATAGCTCAACACAATATCATATAACTTCTTATTAAACACAAAGTAGATGCACAACAATTTTACTCATAAATACAACACATATACAGATAAAACACTTATCTTTTAATTCAGTTGTGCAACCGACTGCTTGGGACGGACGTTCCACTCAACCATAAACTTGGTATTCAAAATCTCAACAACAAGTCACCCCCGAGTTGAGGCTAGTAATCCACCAAAGAGGGTGGTCTCTTACTGTCCACTCACAACTCATAAATCCCACAACCCACTGGTATTCTCCTATAACTATCTTGATTTTCCACTAGCTCTCTTCCTCTCCACCTGCCCAACCCAAGGAATGTACCCCTTCACTGATCTCAGTTCCTCAGGCGTCCCTTTCGTTTATCAGGGTCTTTTTGGCAGAGGTAACCAGGAATCTCTCTACTAGGAACTCAAGGGAACTCACTGCCAAGAAAACTACCAGCAAACAACAATAAACACTTGTTGTTACAACGCAACTCACACATGAGTTCACTCTTCAAGTCTGACAATCTGTCTCTTCAGTCTTTTGCTTTAAATATGCTCCAGAAACACTCCAAAATTCACCCTCCATGGTTGCTCCAGCTCCAAGCTCTCTCTTCTCTTCTCTACTTGTTGTTCATGCCAAAAATTGTATGTCTAAAAACTGCTGTAACTGCCCATACGAATTTCCTCCTTTTGGCTTGCTTGCTTGACTCACAGACTTCCCCACACTGATTGTACTCAACCCCCATGTTCCCAATAACTATGGGATGTGACTTCTCACACCCACTCTCTTACATGCATTCGATAATTGGCTTTGGAGATGTAAAATTTCAGACCCCAACCCAGTTTCAGTCTCGCTGATTTTTCAACCAATGTTTAATGCCCAAACCCAGTTTTATATCAGCAAATAAAACTTAGCAGAAAATTAACTTCAGAACTGAAACATGAGGATTCTGAACATCGTTTATAACGCAGAAATAAAATATCAGCAGCACATAAAACTCAAAAAATTAATGACAGAAATTTTTGGTCTAATTTTGACCCTGGAAAAACCCACAAGGGGAAAACCAGTGAGAGAGGGCTTTTTATTATTTATGGGCTTCTGAGAAATTCTTTTACAACATATTCATCTTCAGAAATTTACAAACTTATCTCGACATTCCTGTAGCTTGCTTCTCGATTTCTAAACCAGAAATCCATACCACTGTACGACTGTCACAACATTAAATGTTGTACGGACTGTCCTCGAAATGCATGCCAAATCTCTGCTGCAACTGTACGGAAAACCCAGCTTAGCAAATGCCTTGAAAAACGTGCCCAGAAGTTATGGCAGTACGACCCTCGTTTTCTATGCAAGTCCATATGGACTGTACGGATTTTCTTTACCCAGAAAATCGTGCCCAACACCCCCTCGATTTCTATGCCTGAAAAGTACTGTACGACAGCCTTGGAATGCGTGCCAATCTTTCTAGAAATCCATGCTGATGTTCTCCTCGATTTCCGTGCACAATAAATGCTGTACAACCCCTCAAATCCGTATTGTACGAACTGATATTAAATGCTCTCTGTTGCCTTGTAATCTGTGCCTGCTGTTTGCCTTGGGATGCGTGCCTCTCCTCTTGCAAATGCCGTCTCTCTTCTCAAAGCTTGACCTCTCTCTTCTCTTTTTGCTATCTCAACAAAAATGCATCAACCACCCAAGAATGGGTGCGCCCTCCAACCCTAATCGACCTCATGAGGTAGGTGAGGAGTTTTCTAATCCAATGGCTGAGATTAGATTAGATGTGTGGCTGAGATTTGATGTCTCTTCATTCACCCTCACTAAAGTCATAAAGTCACCTTTTAATTTGCATGTCACAAATTAAATGACTAGGGTCCACATTAGGCACTTTCTCACCCCTTAGGCGCCTAGGGATGAGAAACACTTGCCTCGGTACTTTATTTAATTAAAAAATTCAACACTCCCTCATACCGAGGAAAGTGTTACTCACCACTCCAAGCTTGTCCCTGAAAAATACAAACTTGCCTTTGCCCAATGCCTTGGTGAGTATGTCTGCAACCTGCTCCTCTGTAGATATGTACTGTAGCTCCACAACTCGTCTCTGAACATAGTCACGGATGAAGTGATAACGAATCTCGATATGCTTAGACCGGTCATGAAAAACTGGATTCTCCTAGAGTTTAATGCAACTCTGATTATCACAGTAAATCACAGTAGGCCTCAACTGCAC
>SNQJ01S0006912.1:60491-73680 GCA_010110895.2 Picea sitchensis | reverse complement strand
ATCTAGTAAGGTATGCGACCACATTTTCAGCCTTGGTCATTTTTATGCTCTTTAGTTTTTCCCTCAAAACCATTTTCCGGTTCTCATTTGTACTTTGGTACAATTTAGTCAAAGACTCCCACATCTCATAGGCATGTGTCTTCTCCGTCAAGTGAGGAATCAAATGATCCTTGATGGCATCAAGAATAAATCTCTTAGCCTTGATACTCTTCTTAGTGTAAGTTGCAAGAAGAGTAGCATCAGTAGGTACCACAACAGGATGAGTAGTGGTATTTTCAACAATGTCCCACAACTCGTTTTCTTGCAAAAGCAAGATCATCCTTTCCTTCCAAGCACCAAAATTTGCTGCCCCATCAAGTCTGTTCTCAAATCTCAAACCTGTATCCATTGATCCTTTTTTGCTGAAAATAATAAATTAAAAAATCTGCCATGTGAAGTGACTTCTGTCCCAACTTTTTGACTGCTGAAATCTCTGCTTTCCTTCAACTCAGCTCTGATACCATGTAAAATTTTCAGACCCCAACCCAGTTTCAGTCTCACTGATTTTTCAGCCAATGTTTAATGCCCAAACCCAGTTTTATATTAACAAATAAAACTTAGCAGAAAATTAACTTCAGAACTGAAACATGAGGATTCTGAACATCGTTTATAACGCAGAAATAAAATATCAGCAGCACATAAAACTCAGAAAATTAAAGACACAGAAATTTTTGGTCTAACTTTGACCCTAGAAAAACCCACAAGGGGAAAACCAGTGAGAGAGGGCTTTTTATTATTTATGGGCTTCTGAGAAATTCTTTTACAGCATATTCATCTTCAGAAATTTACAAACTTATCTCGACATTCCTGTAGCTTGCTTCTCGATTTCTGAACCAGAAATCCGTACCACTGTACGGTTGTCATAGCATTAAATGCTGTACGCACTGTCCTCGAAATGCGTGCCAAATCTCTGCTGCAACTGTATTGAAAACCTAGCTTAGCAAATGCTTTGAAAAACTTGCCCAACACCTTGAAAATCATGCCTAGAAGTTATGGCAGTACGACCCTTGTTTTCTGTGCAAGTCCGTACGGATTGTACGGATTTTCTTTACCCAGAAAATCGTGCCCAACACCCTCCTCGATTTCTGTGCTTGAAAAAGTATTTTACAACAGCCTTGGAATGCATGACAATCTTTCCAGAAATCCGTGCTGCTGTTCTCCTCGATTTCTGTGCTCAATAAATGCAGTACGGCCCCTCAAATCCATACTGTACGGACTGATATTAAATGTTGTCTGCTGCCTCGTAATCCGTGCCTGCTGTTTTCCTTGGGATGTGTGCCTCTTCTCCTGCAAATGCTGTCTCTCTTCTCAAAGCTCGACCTCTCTCTTCTCTTTTTGCTATCTGAACAAAAATGCATCAACCACCCAAGAATGGGTACGCCCTCCAACCCTAATCGACCTCATGAGGTGGGTGAGGAGTTTTCTAATCCAATGGCTGAGATTAGATTAGATGTGTGGCTGCGATTTGATGTCTTTTCATTCACCCTCACTAAAGTCATAAAGTCACCTTTTAATTTGCATCTCACAAATTAAATGACTAGGGCCCACATTAGGCATTTTCTCACCCCTTAGGCGCCTAGGGATGAGAAACACTTGCCTTGGTACTTTATTTAATTAAAAAATTTAACAGGGGACACTCAATCAGAAATAAAGGTTTAATACATAATGATAACAAAAATTCAGGAATGTGGGTTGAATTAATAGACATTGGTAATTCCCCCTTGGACCCCTCTCTTAGACATTCTCCTAGACCCTCCCCTCTCTTGTGGATTAATTCAACCACCATCTCTATCCATATCCCCCAACAACTGACATCACATTTTATTATTAAAATTCAGAAATACAATTCGCATATACATCGCTTGGCCGTAGCCACACATTATATCTACATTAAGCATAAATTAAACTGGGGATTATAGTGGGGTCGGTACAATATCATAGCAGCCATGCCTAAGGAAGAAGAAACACCCATTACCTCCCCATAGAAGATCAGGCCCTTGAAGAAAACCCGATTGGTGAAAGCACTCAAGTCTCTTTGCTGTAAATTCATAAAGACAAAGGTTTGGTAAGCCATGATCTCCCTCAAATTTCTGAATTCAATGATACATCTATTGAAGTTTTGGTGGAAGGTATGTTTGAAAATGAACCCTTGAGGAATGATACATGTTTAGATTTATTTGCTTCTCCATTTAATGAAATAAGGGCCAGCCAAGAATATGTTGTTATGGATATGCATTTTCAGAATTTTGGTCGTAGTTTGGATGAAGATTTTTGGAAATTTTAAGGAGATCCTATCTATGATATATCTAATGAAGAAAGTAAAGATTTTGAAACCTTTGGACAACGGTCAACCTAATATAGTAGAAGCAAATTCAGAAAATTGTCATGATCATTTCCAGCCATGTATGAACATTAATGATGCAGATACTGGAGAGCATGTAGAGCATTTTTGGGGTCATGAATATGCATATATTTTTCAGCCTTGTGTTGATGAATAGGGGTCAAGTTTAGAAAATTTTCAGCCTTGTTTTCCCTCCTACATCTGAGATTTATTTTAGTCTCTGGGCCATGTTTATGATAGCCAAGTTTTAGAATTTTTTCAATATATTTCTGTCATAAATAATTTAGAAAGTTTTCATACTTGAGATGTAAAAAATGCAGAAAATTTCCAATCATTGTTATCTTCATATTTTTGTACATTTTCATGTGAATGTATGGTTGGAAAATGGGTTTTTAAGGCTGAGAATTGTTTGGAACAACAATTTTTTCAAGTTCAGATTTGTAATATTAATTTCTAGTCATCCAAAAGGGGGCAACCAGCCCCAGATTGTGGACATTTCTTTTTCTTTTCAGGTCTGAAATTTTGATGCACATGTCAGATTTATATTTGTTGGAGCCGCCCACACCTCACTTGCTTGAAGGTTTGAATGATGATTGGTATGTAGATTTGCCTTTGAGGAGGCATACTAGAGACTTTTTGCAAGTTGATGAGGGGCTGCCTCATGCATTTTCTAGGCCTTATATCAACCCTCTTCAACATTGGATTGACATGTCACATGCTGGGTTGTGCCATTCTCTAATAGACTTTTGTATTGGCTACTATGCTTATGATGTGATTTCATATTGTAGCTATCATATCATGTATTTTTCAACTCATATGTTATTGATGATTGATATTTCCTTGTTTTGGTCCATGACCAAACATAAAGGAAAACACAGTGGCACTGATGAGATGAGTGCATGTCTCCATTGGTTGTATGATTACACCTAGCATGTTCAATTTCATATGCTAAGTAGAGTAGGGTAGGAATTGATAAGCTCCTTTGAGCAGTAGTTGGGAATGATTGTGTGTTTCCTTTCCTTGCATTTTGCTTTAGCATTTTAGTTCATCTTTAGTTGTTGATTTCCATGCATTTGTTTTGATGTTTCAGCTCATGTTATGCTGAGATTTATCTTGATTTCATGCAATTCTTAATAGTTTTCTTAGGATAGATTTTTATGTATTTTTGTACTTTGGCATTATTTTGTGGTGGACCAAGGTGATTGCCTTGCCTTGCTTTGTTATAGTAATATTCATATGTCAAGCTTTAAGGTGGATGTAGATTGCGAGTTTGATCGAGTTTTGGAGTTCTCATGTACTCTTCTTCAAAGAGCACGTCCCCAAGTTGGAGCTAGTTGTTACCCCTCATACTGTATGAGAGGTAACCATGTGATTTTCATCACATGCTAGAGATTTTAATGCGAGCACCACTCTCCTTTTGGCATGATGTTCCAATTCACACTTGATTGTGAGCACTTCAGATTGGTCTTCGAGAGCTTATATGTCAGAGATCTTGCTGCACGATGGTCTTCCTTGCATAGTGGATATTCCCACCCTTGATGATTTTATGATAATGCTAGCATGGTTCAGTTGATTTGGCACAGTGATGATGATCTTGTACACACGATGAGAGTGCCTTAGTGCTCTATTGCTTATGATGATTATGACAATGAGGATTGATGTATTGGATATCGTCATATCTTTCATTCTTGCTCATGTATGGTGATAATGTTTCATGTATTTGTCATGACTATGGTGAACATTGGTGAAATCTAATAATGGATCATAACACTCTAAATTGTTATTATTTGCCTTCTTGTGACATGGTGGATCATAGTCTTCCTTTAGATAAGTGTTGTCACTCTTTGTTTGAGTTGTACAACTAGGGACCGAGGAAGGTGTAGCATGTCCATTATTCCCAACCATATCTCACTCCTTGTCATTTTCTCCATCACTTCCATGCACATCCTATTCCCACTCATGGTTGACTTATCATATGTCATAGCAAGGTTCATACTTAATAGTCCCATGTAGGAAAGCCTCATTTTAAGGGCTATAAGCTCGAGGTTGAGGTAGCTAAAACTAAAAATCCAAATAAAAAGCTTGAGCCATGCCACCTTGCAAAAAATTCCAATGCCCCAAGTCCCTTGCTTAACAATGCATATCTAAAGAAAGAGATCAATCAAATAAAGACAAAGGCAAGAAAAGTAGTAAGAAAAGGGGCTAAGGAATGGTAATTCAATGCTAAGCGCTCCCTCTCTTTAAAGACATTCACGTGGATGAATATCTTAAACAAATCTTATGTGGCTATAAGAGTCAACTCATGAAGTTACGTACCTTATCATCACATCCATCATATCACATACTCCTAACTTAGTGTCCTAGGAAATGCTTCTTGTCTTGTAACAACCCTAGTTAAATAATTAATTGTCATAGTTAAATAATTGTTTAAAGTATATTAAGTTTAATTAATTAATTAATTGATTGTCCTGAATTATTAATTGTTTAATGTATATTAATTAATTGATTAATTAATTAATTAACTCATTAAATATTTGGGTAATGAATTTAAGTTTAATAAATTTTAATTTATTAAAAGAAAACTTAACATATCGAAGGATGGAACCATTAAGGAGAAGGGGATAAGGTGGTTTGGCATTGAATGGAGGGATAAGGTGGTTGGCATTGAATGGAGAGATAAGGTGGGTGAGTCTTAATGAAAGGAAGAGGCGATGAATGGGAAAGGAGGTTATGAGGGGGGAAAACACTCGGGAGAGGGGGACTTTTTGCAGGGAGAATTATTTTCATATTAGGAGACTGTATTGGGGATTTTTTTTTAGAAGGGATATTTTGGGGTGGGGGGAGATTGGAGGACTATATTACGGGTTTTGGCTGGAGAAGCTTGTGGAAGGACTGTTACAAGGGGGCACTTGTTGCTGGGAGTTTTGGGCTCAGGGGCCAGGAATCCTTACGGAATCCTGGAGATAGGGAGTTGGAGAGGCTCTGTTCCTAGTTGGCTGGGTGGTTAGACGGTTTTGGGCAGAGCATCAAGCGGAGTTGGAGAACAACAGTAGCATCAATTAGAGGTATGTATTTTCATTATTCTGCTGTGTTATGTAATTTATTATGATCTGCTCATAAATTTTAATTATGCTGAATGGTTATGAATGGTTATATGCTGAATAAGGAATTGTAAAGATGTTAGGATAGCACTTCTCTAATTGAATTTATGTTTTATAAGGCTATGTTGGAAGAGACCTTACATATCTTAGTAGTTGTCACATGTAATGGAGGTTGATGTTGGCCCCACCATGGTTAAACTTGGCAAATGGTATAAATTCAACGAGTCATTATGAAGTTAAAGGATGGCACTTGATGCTTTTCCACCTAATGGCACATATATCGAGGCATGATTCATCATCATGTTGCATTAGGATCAATGTACTTGCCTCCAAATTTGTGTACTTGCATTAGGACTTGTGTACATGCATCGAGATCCGTGACTACCTTGGGATCTGTGACTGCCTAGGGTGTTGTGAGACATGCATTGGGTGTTGTGACATGTCATAGACCTTCTTGGGAGCCACACATGCCGCATCATCACTCATTTGAGGGGTTGACTTGCTCCTTTTTGATCGTTTGACCAAGGTTGTTGCATCGGAGAACCACATGTGCCTATTTTCCACTCGTTTGGCATCATTTATGGAGGACGTTGGATGGTTTTGAGGAGCAACTCACCTTTTTGCTCTTTACCTCACACGTGTGGGGCATTTGAGTATGTGATGGGGCATCTTTAGGGGACGACCCTCCTATTTCCCTTGCATCCACATGTGTGGAGGATGTATTGAGCATTTTGAGCCTATTTTCTTGTACTTTGATGAGGTCAACCTCCCTAGATGTTGGAGTTTATTGTATTTTGACCATGTCTATCTTACTTTTTAGGAGGGCGTCCACTTTGTTGAAGCATCTATTCCCTTCTATTGTACATGTGGCATTAGTCCACCATATTATATTGTTGTTGACTAGATCCTCTCTAGTTGGCTAGAGGATATTAGTTTTATGAGCATAGATCAAGGATTTGTTAGAGATCTAATGCTATTTTTTTGTAGAGGTTGTTGATTTCTTCATCTATAAATAAGAGACTCCTCATTGTAAAATTGTTGGAAGCTATTGGACTAAAATCTTTTTGCTCGTCTCTTGTCATAGGCTTTGTGGAATGGATGATCAACCTTCTTGAAATGTGGCAAATATTCTTGGAGCATATTAGTTAATTTTTTATTGTAGGTTTGGAATTGTCAAAGACTACTTGGGTGCCATAGAGGAGTAGTATCGCTATGTTGGAGAGGTAAATTTTTTGCCTTTTGTTTCTTTCCTTGAAATTTGTGAATTTTTGCCCGATTATTCCTTGTTAACAAAAACAACATTCATTCCCTTTCAAGTAAAAGCACTCCCTAGTTGTCTTGGAGGTGGTATGACTCTTGGAGGTCCCTCCCTTCCAATTCTTGAAGTAATTTGCCTGCTAGATCTAGCATATGTAGGATCTTGTTTTGACAACCCTACTTATCCTCTAGATCATTTGAAGAATCGCCCCCTTAAGGTGCATCTTGACTCCATGTCCCAACCAAAGAAAGACATTGATTTTCTTCCCTTCTCAACCGACCGGAAACCCCTAAAAATCTTCCTTTTTACCCTTTTTTGTTTTCTTTTGCAATCTCGAATTTACTGCAGAAAATTACTCTAAATTAGATTGGTTTTAGAGCCATTTATACTCTAAAAAGCATATCTTGGGTTTGGCTCCTCTCTCTCGAGCAAAATCACTGAATTCTCCTTCAAAACCCTAGGGCGTTTTGCTTGATTGGGCCCTTGTTTGTGTGATTATTTGCAAGATCTTAAAAGGGCATTTAATTCTTGTTTAAATTTGAATGTTTCATTAGTAAAAATCATAAAAATCAGATTTGAAATCATTCTAGTTGATAAAAAGTCAAATTGTCCCACTTTTCTAGCCTAAAAACCTAGATGATTTGCATAATTTTGGTCTCTTTCTTTTGCTGGTTGGATATCTCTAAAAGAGTTTGAAATTATGTTTTGGATCTGAATTTTGCATTTACAAACATCTAAATACAGATTTAGACTTGGAATTGAGGACTCTAGGCCTAAAAACCCTAGACATCTTGCATATTTTTGCACGTGTTTAGCATTGTTTTATTTCTTGTGAAGGGCATTGTTGAAGTTGGTTATAGATCTGGAATTTATTTTGAAATAACATATTAAATCAGATTTATAGATCAGCTTGCATGTTTTATAAGCAAATCTAGTTTTTCCATCACTAAAATTCATATTGATTTGCTTAATCTAGTCCTTAGTTTGTAATTTTGATATCTTGGAAAAACGGGTGTCCATAGATCTCTTTTAAATCTGAATTTTCTGCAATAAATACTTCATAAACAAATTTAGAATTGGTCATTCATATCTAAATAGCAAGTGTGATGGATTCAATCGCTTAACTCTAAGTTTACTTGCATTATTTAGCTTTGTGTTGCATTGGCAAATCGATTTTTAAGGCTATTTGGAAATTTAATTTAAGTTAAGAGTTTAAAGCATTAATCATAAACATTAAGTCAGATAATAACATAACTAAGCTCTCTTTTGCTCCCACTTCACACTATAACACATTGAGCTTGGTTTACCTTAGGGAAGCCCCCCTTGACTAGGAGCATCCATAGTCTAAAGTTAGAAAGGCAAAGCCACTGAGGTGACAGTGGTGGCTTGCCTATGTTTCTCTTGGGGTTTCGTCCTTGTGCTTAGGACTTTTACACCTGGTGAGAACTTGGGAGGTAACATTCCCTATTTCAAAATGATCTACAAGGTCCGATGTTGCTACTGTTGCTTTCAGATTCTTCTACTCTTTGACCTGTCAAGCCGCCCTAAACAGAGTCTCTATGTCCACTGCAGGAGGAGGTTTGTGTAGAGGTCCCTCTCTGGCATGTTCAAAAAATTTACAAGACCATCAACCCTTCGAGCCACCGAGTTCCACTTTTGCTCCATTGCTCGATTTTGCGCTTCTTGAGATTTTGTGAACTCTTTCCATTCTTTCTCAATCTCCCTCAAAGTTCAATTTACACCAGTCATAATCATGTACCTACCCCTTTCTATCGCATCCACCAAAAGGTTTTTCTTCAACAATTGGTGCTAGTTACTCCATTGTAAGGTCGCTTTGTGCACCTTTGTTTGAGCCTCTGACATCCCGTTTTATAAACACTCATCTGCCATCAGAGGTTGACCAATTCACACATCATGCTTCTTTTCTTGCGGTAATGAGCTATATGGAGAGCTAGATAGCAGTCAACCCCAAACAACAGGCCTATCCTTCACAGTGATGAGCCTCCCCACCACACTGAGAAGACCTTGAGCTTGCACTGACATGGATTGAATTGGAACAGAGACAAAGGGTGTCATAAGAGCCAAATTATCCCACGCGTATCCAGTACCCAATGCAAGCGGTTTTAAATAATGTTTTCTGCTGTCGAAGAGTACATGGGATTGAAGGCAGAGAAGGCTGCCATAACTCCCTGTCCGAGCCTCCTTGTATATACTTCCTCATGTGCACTATGATTGGTGTTCTCTATTTTTGCATTTAATTTAGGGGAGGGGTGTATGGATTGATACCCCCTCTTTTACACTTAGCAATCCTTCTTCTGGGTGTGCTCCTATATTGGCTAGATAATATGCGCTTTTATTGAGAGTTTGTAGAACCTGGAAGTAAGAGACGGATTCAAACTGTTTCACCAGGCCTATAATTCTTTGAGTATCCAATTGAATGAGGATCAAAGTGATTATGAAGAAATCAGATGATTATGGAAGAGTCCCCAACAATTGTAAGGTGCTTGACTCTGCATGCCTTCGATCGCTGCAGTCCTTGGAATACCACTAGAGCTTCTGCCTCGTTATTTGTTACACTCCTTAACTTGCAGGCGAAATCACATTCCTCATTTCCTTCAGGATAAAAAAGGATTTTCCCGCACCTGCCACCCTTGTGAAGATTTTCCAGGTCCTAACAAGCTGCCAACTAGGTCTGTCTTTGACCTCAAGTTGGCTCTAAGTTTCAACTATCAAACAAGGGTTTGCTGCTGTTTTATAACAACAAACTGTTCAGTAACTTCTTTGCTGTTCTGTTACGGTTACATAGGCCATTAAGGTGCTCTAGCATGTAGTTTTGTCACAAGATGTTAGCACATGCATACCATAAGCTATATAACACACCTAAAGATCTTTTAGAGCTGAAATAATGCTGTTCTAAACACTAACATACATGAAAATGAACACAGGTATTTTTGGTCAACATGACCCTGGATAAAACCCCCCCAGGGAAAGCTAGTTTGAAATGGAAGTATATATAAGTGGTGTCTAAAGCATGAGATACAACAACAAATACAATATGATGGAACCTGTATACAAAGAAAGCTCCTCTCGAGTTGTGCCAAAGGATCCAAGGAGATATGCACCCAAGCTTAGTGTGCCCTCTCCTTTTGTTGCCAAATCTAATGAAGTGAAGTACCCTTGACCCTGGATGCTCTGAAGAAGAAACCCTTGCACCACAATGTGCTCTGGTATGCTACCTCTCCACTGAGACACTCAGATCTAACTTCCTCCAACTGAAGATGCTCCCTTCTAGTGATGCGCCCTCCTCCTATGCTGCGCCCTCCTCCAAGCAAGTATTGTAGAAAATCCAGGAACTATCAACAGTCTTCTTGGTCTGTCTTTGACCAAGCTAAGACACTAAGTTTCTCTGCTGTTATAAAATGGTTTTCTGCTGTTTTATGACAGCCAACTGTAGTTTTGTTTTGCTGATATATTCTTCTAGTGATGCGCTCTCCTCCTATGGTGCACCCTCCTCAAAGCAAGTAAGGATCTTCACTCATCGTGAACAGAACATAAAGTACATAGGACAAAGGCAAATGTCTCTCCCACATGTGCTAAGAAGGGATAACACATGGGGAACACCTCCCAAGGTACACAAATCAACAAGTATGACCACCATCAAATAATAGGGACCCAAGCTCCCAAAGCTCCTCCATGCAAGGAAGCGCCCAAGCTGCCCTCTTCCAATGCTTCCATTCTCAAGCTCACGCTCCTCCTAAATCTTCTCAAGTGAACAAACAAGTGAATGGAATGAACTCTCCTTTGCCCTTGCGCCCTCCTTAAGGATGCATAAGGAAACCTAGAAAGTGAGTGGATGAGATCATCTCATCTCATCCTAAGTCAATGGTTGAGATCATCTCAAATGAATCTCAACTCAAAACACACTTTACTTAAGTTTCCATAGTTTCACTTTATGTCCCTTAATTCACCCACAAAGTGAATTAATTGTCATTTTAGGCTAAAATGACCAAATTTCACTTTTGACTTAAATCTCCTAAGTCAAAGTGAAATTAGACATAAAGTACATGGTACAAAGTACTTCCCACATGTTTTTAGAAGCTCACAAACAGGACCACTTTCCAAGGTACCCAAATCTCAACACCTTGTAGATAAGTATTATAAGGGTCATAATTAAGAGTTCACTTAATGTACGTTGAGTACTTTTACTATAGTGTTATTTTCTGTAATGAAGTTAGCTGAGGACATGATATGACTTAATTTTGTAATTGCGTTACATAAATTACACAACATATGCCTCTCTCCTATATATTATTACATTACACCATGGATAAAATTATTCGAGTACATTTTCTTTCTCATATTCCATGTTTGCATTATCTGCCTCCCTATTTGCGTCTCTCTGACAAGGTCGACAAATAACACACAAATCTTTCTTCATATACGGAGGAAGAAGTTAAAGTGAAGGATTATTGATGATCAGGAATTGTTGAAGGATTATAACACAAGGATACTCCTCTAATGTTGTTATCTACAATAACGAGTTTGGTCCAGTCCCAAATAATAAGGGTACATGTCTCTTTTCAAATTTCAGTTAATAGCTCTAGAACAGATTTGGTCAATACCAATAATTTCATTGATGCCTCAACAGATGGAATTCAAATTGTTTTAAAGCAGGTAAGATTGTTGATTTTGTTTTGAACTTAATATTTTAAGAGAGAAAATTTATCTCCTATTTATGGCAAGAAGATGCTATTCATGAGTTGAATAAGTGTCAAAGATGCGTGCTTGGCAGAAAATTCAGAGTTTTTAAAGGATTATAACAATCTTAAAATATTCTCTCACAAAGACACCTAAGCCTTATGCAGAAGAAATGACTAAGGGCACACATTCGATTTTGACATTAGTAAGACAATAAATTAGTTAATGCTCTTTCCAGTTTATACCAGGGGACTGAAATGAGTAGTTTATTGTAGTGGATTTAAGTTTAAATTGCTAACATTTACACCAAATATGTCAAGGATCTGAAAGTTTCTGTGGTCATTGAAATAGATGAAGCAATGGCTAACATGAAAAACCTATTAGAATGGCAGAATGATCTGCTGCTATTGTACAATGATAAAGTTACCTGAACTAAAGCTTAGTATTCTATAAGAAAATACCGGATACATAAGGTTTTAAGTCCTATTAAAATGCGAGATAGAATTTTATTTGAAAATACTTTAAAAAAGAGATTTAACTATTTGTGGTGGAGGGTGAGGTCTGCCATCATGCTAGTGTGGAAGCATTAGGTTATGGCCATTGCAAATAATGATGCGGGGAATTATTTCAATGTACTCCTTCACCAGGCTCTAAATTAGAAAATATAGAATCTCTTTACATAGTCATTGATAGATGCATTGAATTTTTCTTATTATTCCATAATACTGTAAGGCTGGGAGTAGTACCTGTTTCTCTTTATTGGTTGCAGTAGTGAAATTTTTCCATCTGGAATATTTAGATGCCTTGATGAAGAAACTATTTCTGACATGCAGCTAAAAGATGCAATGCTCTTGTGCTTCTGATGCTGCCTTCTATTCTTATTTAGCATTTTTTTGGAGTTTTAGTACAAACATGGGAAGTACAGTACTGATTTTTGCAGCATTTCTTTTACTTTGTGGTGAAGTAATTTTACTAATGCTTTGGTGCTCCTTGTGTTGAAAACAATAGAGTTGGATGCGATCTAGGAAATGGGGGACTAATTTGCAGGCCTACAACTTTGCATCGAAAGGTGTTAGTGTTATCGCTATTTTTATTTTTCTTATTTCCCTGCTATGGCTACATGTAACATCATCTTTCATTAATTTATTAAATTCTGTAACAACTTTAGTGTATATCTTCATTGATTATGTATTTTTGGTGTTTTTTCCATTTCCATTGCTTGTGTTAAAAGTTAAAACCACCCATTCTTTAAGAAAATAATCACTATTATAAAGTAATTCTAATGTCCTGGCAGCAGGCTGGTTATTTGGAAAGTTTCTCTTATTTGCAATTATTTCCATAACTTGCTTTATAGTAATTTAAAAAAAAGTTGAAGTAGAATCTCAGCTAGATTTTGATCATAACTAGATGGACATTTATAAGGTAATGCAACATGCAAGTGCGAAAGATAAAATGGAATATTATAATCCCCTGATTATATTAACAATGAGTGTAGAGAGGATTGCGCAATGTGATTCTCCATCTAAATACAAGGGGAAAAATAGGACAGTGACAACCAGATACAAAAGGATAAAAGAGATTGGATGGTTACAAGTTTGAGTAGCCCCCCTTGACTTCTGTGGGTGTTAAATTTACATGCAGCAGCGAGAGCCATTCTCCTGGAGGATGGCTAAGACCCTAGACAAGACCTAGGGCCCCCAGTGCACTCCTGGGGTATGTGGTCTGGGACCAAATTGATAAAGACCCTAGACA
>SNQJ01S0006912.1:40511-59214 GCA_010110895.2 Picea sitchensis | reverse complement strand
ATCTCAGCAGTGGGGTTTTCTTTTGTTAGGGTTTGGGTTCTTGTTTTGGTTCCAGTAACCCTAACTGTGGTGGCATGAAAGATCCTTCAAACGTTGGCATAAAGATCTCAAATAGATCTGAACCGAACCTTTAACTGAGCATAGCACTCAGGACCTATTTCTATTGTGGTGGTGTACTATCTTCACAGGTAAAGTTGGTACCAGGTATGTTTCTAATTTGTTTCTTCTGAAAGTTCAGATCTGAGTTACTAGAATCTAAGTGATCTTCTTTGTTTACTATTTAGCCACAGTCATCTGCTGTCATAATTGAAAGGGTTTGCATCACTGTTTGCTTGATCTGCTATTACACTTGAGAGGGTTTTCATATCACTGTTTGAGATCTGAGTTTGTTGCTTATAGATTGAGTTTACTATAATCTTGAATGAGCATTATCTAATCTGCTTTAAGATCTGAGATTTATCAAAGTTTGTCTTCTTCTACTGTCACTGCTTTATATAGATCTATTTATATATGCTGTCTATGCTTCAGATCTAAAGTGTTTTGCTCTGAAATTAAAAGGAGACTGCTGTTTTTCAAAATTACCCTAAAATCTAACAGTGGGGACAGTACAATGATAACTATGTGATATGCATCCATATTACCAAGAATAATGTCTTTGATTAGACGAGAATTGGTTCTGATTGGATGTTCATATTGAATAACATATTATTACCTCTCCACTCTTGATTTAATCACTACTTAGGTGTAGAGAGAATTGCATAATCAGATTCTTCATGTAAATATAAGGGACAAAGAGATATACTATGTACAGGATACTTTGCTAATTGAATCATATGATGATTTATTGATGAATAGTTTCTGATACATTTGTTTGAGTTTGAAGGGTCATGAGTCGCACGTGTCATGTGTTGATGCACGAGAGGGGCATGCCTACTTGTAGCTGAGGCTTGTGCTGGTCTGTTTGTGCAGATTGTCCATTCTACAAGTGTTTAGCGTTCTTCTCCTCGGAGGAAGAGGATGGAGCTAAGCAGACCTATTGACGGGGTTGTGCCCTATCAACCTCCCCCATTTGATTCACCTCCCTTGTCTGTATTCAACTGTGGCAAGGCTTATGGATCCTATGGATCCCTTTGTCCCAACATTCAAAGTAGAATTTTCAGTGAATGATTCACTCAATTAAGGGGTGATTCCATGGAAGTATTCCTTTGGAACCCTGGAGTAACCTCTCAAAGATTAAGTTGTTATTAGAGCATATATGGTATTATTGGAAGTTTTTGAAAGGCTATGCAAGGATCAAGGATTCACTTCTGAACTCAATGAATCTGACATTGTCGTCCTTTTGTATTGAGTCCACACCCTCGACACTGATTGCGTGTCTTGATCCATTATGGGTCATAGTGGAAGCTCATGGGCTGACATGTAGGTTTAACAATGTCTGACCAAAGCTGATAGATCTTCGGGCCTAGATAATCGATACATGGAGCTTCTTCCTAGAGGAAGCCATGGTCATCCATACTTGTGCCAAGGGGTGTTTTATCCTTGAGTTTATCTCTGAACATGTGTGAGTGATTGTCATTTGTAAGGGGCCTTGATTAACGGGGAAGGTTTGTGTCTTTATGAGGTTTTGACAGCCAGGTTTCAATACATACACTAATTGTTATCTTCAGTCTCTATCTAGGTACAATTGCGCATCATACCTCTTGAACACTAGAATGCGAACTCC
Organism: Picea sitchensis; assembly: GCA_010110895.2. Lineage (NCBI taxonomy): Eukaryota > Viridiplantae > Streptophyta > Pinopsida > Pinales > Pinaceae > Picea > Picea sitchensis. The sequence continues at coordinate 57,491 of SNQJ01S0006912.1, read as the reverse complement.
CTCAAGCTCGCTGGAAACACAATAGGCCGTGTTATCACACAATCTTGCACTTCGGTGCAAAGCCCTCACAAAGGTACAAAGATGAGTGTAACACGGAAGTGTTGCCATTGTCACCTAGACATCTACTTCCCTCTTTTTAGTGAAGGGCGAATCCAACACAAGGGAGGCTTCCCTGGTAGGACCTAGGGTTCCAACAGCAAGGCAAGACAAGTCTAGGGTCACCTATGTTACTACCCAAATTACCACCATTTTATTATGATATTTGAAGTGTGGATTAAAGTGATTACTCAAGGTAAATTCTAGATTTAGGTTATATACTTTTTAGGTCTGTTTTAGGGTTTTTATTAAGTAAATTTCCAATGAAAATTTGTCCCAAAACAATTCATATCTAAAAATTACTCAAGGCTGTAATAAACTTGTATGAAAGATAGATAAAGTGCAGCAACAAACAAGTTCTAACAGTAGTAGGTTTCAGCCACTTGAACAGATTTTAAATGAACAAACTCTAGGGCTAAAAAATAAGTAAATCTAGGGTTAATGCAACTTACCAAATCTGAAATTTTAAGAGCACATAACAGCCAATTATACCAAGTCGTTTCACCCTAAAAATGCAGAAATATATACCAGCAAGGTCGATTTTACAAGATAAATAATTTCCGAAGTCAAACACATGCAAAAAGGCTAAGACATCTAAGGTTTCTATGGCTGGAAATTTATATGCAAGCTACAGAAACTCAGATTTACCCTAAACAAAAGGTAAAAAATTGGATTTTGATTTTTACGATTGATAGACAAGAACAGACTAGTGCCTATTAATTTCTTTGGGCATATGGGGTCAACGAAAGCTCCTCTTGAGAAAATGTAAGTGAACCTAGGGTGATAGTTAGGGTTGTCCACTATGAACCGTAGCAAATTCTCCTAGTGCTTTACAAGCTTCAAGATGATTCAAGGGGAAGATTCTCCACTAGCAATCCTCAAATGACTTTGAAGAAGGGACCTATCAAGAAGAGAGGAAGAGGGTGCACAACCAACACTAGAGAAGTACAACCACACTTGCAACAATTCATAAATAAAATCCAACAAAGACTTAAAGAGACCACTTACTCATCAAATTGATTCACCAAAAATCATTGATCCATGAACTTCCATCAATTTGCAGCATCCACATGACATTATTCCAAGAGAGCACTCTAGCTAGCCATCCATGGCAATACCCATAAAGTAGACAAGAGTTTTCTTCGCAGGTTTGAGCAATGAATTGCAATGAGAGGTGCTTCCCTTTTTATAGAGAATGGATCTAACATCTCTCTCAATATACAAATATTATTCCCCTAGATCTAGCCTAGAAATAATAGAAAAAATGACATGTCATCCGCAAGGTAAAGGAGACTAAATCAATATACAAGTAATGTATGCCACATGTACATAAAACCCACCAAGAGATGAGGTCGTCCATGTAAAGTGAGGTCGACTAGGGTCAAGAGACCTCAACATCCCTCAAAGATGCAAGTAAAGACCCTCAAATCATGGTAATGTAGTCCTCGAATGAAGCAACGCCCAAGAAGTGTTAATGTCTAGCCTCAAATGCATGAATAAAGCTCCACGTGTGGTACATATGAGGTCTAAAGGTGGATGACTCACTCTCGAAGCACCAAACAAGATGTGAAAAGGCATCCAATGCACAACGTTCCCCTTAAAGGGTGCAACGTTCCTCTCAAAAGGTGGAACAACCTCCTTCAAAGGTACAAATGGCTAGTAGATGTGTCCTCCAAAGGGGTCAGATCTCATATCAAGTGAAAATTAACTCTAAAAGCGATGAAGGAGAAGGGTGTTCAAGGATCTTCAACGTGGCTTGTCAAGAGGATGCCCATGCATGCAAATGTAGCCCATAAGTGCCTCGAGATATGTGTACCGCCTCAAGAATTGTGAAACTGCCTCAGGAAATGTGAAACTGCATGAGCAACTGTAGAGTCATCTCCAAGAGTCCCAAGCCAAAGTGTGCCAAATACATAAGAGGGGGGTCCATGCATAGGCATGAGATAAGTGTGCTTCTATAGTGTGACAACCTTTACAACATGAGAAACAATTTTACATAGAAAGGAGTGAGTGAAACTAGAGGCTCCCTTAGATCATGTGTCCTAATAGATCCATTTGAAGACCCTCACATACCTACGTAGGCCATACATGGCCAACATGGTGCCAACTTAATGCCACCAAGGGGTAGTTGGACAAGGCCATAAGAGAAAGGACTATCTTGAAAATGGGTACTGCAGTCTACAAGGACATGCCATGACTGACCAAAAAGGGTCTGGAGATACCACCTAGGTCAAACACTTTACAAAGATCATCTAAGCACGACCCAATACAATACATGTATACAACAATGGTCATACTTTTGGCTCATCTACTGATTTGCGATTAGAATTACAAGTGAAAAATATCCTCTAGTTACCCCTACATGTTAGGGGGTAACATGTTAGTTTGTTTCTTCAGCTCCAGAAATGGGGGATCTGCGAGCTTCTACGGCAACCCAAATTTGCATTGAATATGATTTGAGCAACAGTCTTCTAGAAAAAATCAATTTAGATTTTGATGACTGTAGCTATACCTAGGTTTTAGACTATGAATAATTTGCCTTCCATCGTACGATTTCTTTTGAGCATGACCATTTGATTGACTATTTTTTAAAGGCAAAAAACTTTCTCACAGATCAATTCTTCAGTAAATAAGCATAGAAGTAGAAAGCCCACTTGGTGAAGGATTCAAAGATCAGTCATCATTGGGTGTACCCATTCTCTATTGAAGCTAATCCGAAGCCCTTTGGGAAGGATTCAACCTCTTTATAACCATTCACCTTGACCATTGGGTGAAAGTAGGAAAACAGAAAATCAACGCCTTCCAATAGGTTGAATGACGAAAGGCTATCACATTCAATGGATAGCCCAACTAGCTTTGGAGAAGTCAACTTTGGAGCTAGTTGAGATAGGATGGATTGAGATAAAAATGAATGGAAAAGAAAGGAAGTTTTTTAGATTACATGAATCTTTGATCAAGGAATCATAAAAAATCTGCCCCTTGATGAAAATAGAAAATTGGTTAAGCCGAAACCTTGATGCAACATCAAATTGGGATTTTGTCAGCTTTTCTTTGGATTGATGTGAAACGTAGATGTTATAAGGTTTCACAAGGTTAGTCTAGGTGCATACTGTAAGATAGATTATCTATGAGTATTCCTTAATACGTAAACTCTAGTACTCATGCAGAATGCACTCCACCTTTTGCATGGGCTGATTTCTTGAATTGATATAAAAGTAATTTTCTTATAAAATAGGGGCAAAGTAGGTCGGTGATAACATGATACACAATGGTAGAAGAGATTGGTGGTTACACAATATTTAATAGCTCCTTTGATTTCAAAGGATACTTTAATGATAACTAAGAGATATGCCTCCCTATTATCAAGAATTATGTCTTTACCGAGACTATAACTACTTCTAACTGGATGTTCTTTTCCACATGCCATAATCTATCATTACATCTTCATGCTTGATGTAATGATTAATCACTAGTTAAATAAAGGCTAACAATTGCAAGACAAACAACATAATGCCATAGTTAACACCTTGATGCCAATAAGAGATAGAGATTGATTACGGTCATGATTGATGGAGTCATGCTAAAGAGAGAGGTTCATTCTATAATTCATCTAAGTACTAGTGCATAGATTTGGTCGTTGTGTGAGAGGTGCAAAATAATACATCATCATTAGCATAGGTAGCACATTGCAGTAGTCAACTTTTGACACAGATCAGAGTGGAATTGGCGTTGTGTTGTCGGTGCACTAATACTCTTGGTCATATAGTATTGGTGCTGCATCACAATTGTGTAAGCATAAAGTTCAGCGTGTCACACTATTTGGAACATTGATTGATGGAGCCATGATAAAGAGAGGTTCATTCTAAAATTTGTACCCTATTGCAAAACTTGTTGAGTTGCAGTTTCAGTATTAAACGAAAGGAAAACATATTTTAATCCCAACCCCTAATAGGAATTCAATGAGACCCCCTTCGCTTCCTAGTTCAACAAACACCATTTATTAAAATCATCTTCATTCAACATGTGGCAAAGAAAATACAAAATCACCCCATGATGCTCAAGATTCTGCCTCCCTTTCGAGTACTCCTTGTTATTGGTCAAAAAAAAATTAAAATCCTCGTCACCTATAGAACTAGGGTTGGTTTGGGGTTTAAACCCATCACCCTCTCCAATCGGTGGCACGAGTAGAGGAATCCACCTCCTTAGAAGGCGTAATATTATTGTAAATCAGGATAACCCCATTAATACAGACATTCTTTGCTCTAGCTTCAACAAATTCTACCCCACCCACGATTTTTGTAGCAAGCATTGGATCTTTCGACACCAATGCCAACTCCTTTGAAGCTTCATCAACCTGCACTTCCTGACTTGCCTCCACCATTCGGGTCTTTGAGAAGGTTGTTCAATTTCAAGTTAGCTGTTATTTACATTAAAGGAAAGTATTCGAGGAAGAGAGGTTAACATCGTTATCAGCATAGACTATGATGAAAATTACATTAGTATCACTTTGGCAAATTAATTATTAATTCCAGAGTTGAATATAATTGAAAAGGAAGATATTTTTCACAGGAAACAGTATGAAATTAAGGAGTTACAAGTGAGGATGATTATGAATATATATCTCAATTCAATCTTACAACTTGGTATAAAAAAGAGATTGACATAATTCTTGGATTACCTTGGTTTAAAAGACTAGGTACCTTCATCTTGGAGAAAAAGCTTGTGACGTTTCCCTATAAGAAGAAATTGATGACATTTCAAGACATTACTATGAAGTTAGATTCAATAGTACCTTCATCAAAAGACTCGAAAGATATCTCAAAGGTGATCTTTCTTGAAAATCGATGGTCAGTATCAAAGATACAAAAAGAACACGAAGGAGTTATTGCAGATAAAAACAAAGAAATTTCTCGTTTAAAAGAACACAGTCAAAAGCTACTTAATCAAATCAAGAAGTCAAAGAATTCAAAACAATGTGTTCAAAAGTTGGAACAAGAAAATCAAGATCTCGAAAAGAAATTATCAGAAAATGTGGACTAAAGTTCATGCTTAATGATCCTTAATCAAAGATTGTTAGAACAAATCAAAGGACAAAAAGAGAAGGCAGAGAATCGAGACAGGAAAAAAGTTGAACAATCAGAAAATGAAGAGCTTGCATGCTTAAAGAATCATAATCAAAGTCTACCTATGCAAATCAAGAAGCTTAAAGATTATAAGAAATCTCAGGGAAGCAAATTAGAGCAACTTATCAGAAAAGAAGAATCGAAGTCTTTAGAAGTAAAAATCTAAGTTGTGGAAAAAGGAACAAATACAGATCCAATCCACATCAAAGCTAAAGAAGATGCAAAGTGAGTTGAAGAAAAGACATATACGAATCATAATCAAGAGCTTGCATTCTTAAAGAATCATAATTAAAGCCTACCTACGCAAATCAAGAAGCTTAAAGATTATAAGAAATCTCAGGGAAGCAAATTAGAGCAACTTATCAGAAAAGAAGAATCGAAGTCTTTAGAAGTAAAAATCTAAGTTGTGGAAAAAGGAACAAATACAGATCCAATCCACATCACAGCTAAAGAAGATGCAAAGTGAGTTGAAGAAAAGACATATACGAATGTTGGAGTACAAATGATGGAAACTCCAAGTATACTTACTAATAGAAGTTCATCAATTAACAATGCAACACCAATGCATAAAGAAAATAAAACTCTGAAATTAAATCAAGAAAACACTACAAGCATGATAAGGGAAAATCATGTTATAAGAACTCCGTATCGACATCCAAGTCATAAGAGCAGGTATCTTAACCAGTTAAAATATCAACACCATTTAGAACATACACAATTGATTTATCGTCCGAAGAATGTTGATGCCAATACAATCGAGTCTCATAATAACAAATTATCTCTTCATAAGCGCAACATTCCACAAAGGATCGAACCAGGATGGTCAGATTCTTTTACGGTTCGACAATTTTTCTCAACACTTAGAAGTTCGTACCGTCTCATATCATCAACCATGACAACATCAAGAACGAAGAATTATGTGAAGACATTACAAGCGAGAGTAAAGACTTGAAGCCTTTTCATCAATATGCTTTGAGGACAAAGCATTTCTAAAGGGGAAGGAAATGTTATGAACATAAATAACATAAATATATATAAAATAATATAAATAATAATAATTAATTAATGAAAAGACATTATAATGAAAAGATGTATCTTATCAAAAAGACATGACTATTAACGAAAGGGCACTCCGCTTAGGTATATATAACGAGGCCCTCAGTGGTAATCAATCATTCATCATATCTTATTCAATAATTTATTACTGGTCCTATTTGGATTTTAACCTATTGTTCTTTTTACATTGGATATTTACATAACTGTGTTAAAATTTTGGTATGCTCATTTAACCATAGACAATGTCACATCATTGTCACCCAACCATAGGCATTCACATATGCCACCCCTGAGCACAATAACCTTTTCTCAGATAGAATGATTCTGGTAAGTCCAAACTAGAACCAACAGATAAACCCTAACCAAAAATACAATTGCTGCCGCAACAATACAATACCAAGAGAACGTACCTCTACTAATAGAAGCGTGTCTTTACCAAGAGAAGCGCACAAAAGAGATACCAGAAAGATTGAGAATACTTCACGACAATTGTTGAACTATTCTCTCCAGACTTGCGCCTCCTTCTGCTACAGCTGCAGCTCCTTAAACTTGCGTAGTAGCTGAGTGAGTGAGTCAGAGTGACCAAATGAGCTAAGGCACCTCCTTATTTATACTAGCTTGTCCAAGTGACTTTTGTAGGTGGTGTCGACTTCTCTTTCTGGGGTTTTATATTTCTTTATTATTATTCTCCTTGGGCCGACTTCTCTTCTAGGATAATTCCACATCTTTTTAATGGTTCTCTTTCTTTCGGAGTATTCTACTCTAAGTACAAAGGTTATACTGGAGGTTAATACCTCCCACAACTACCAAAACATCAACACTCCCTCTTAGCTAGGGAGGTATTAATTAAGATGTTCTTCATATAATGGTCTCAATCACATCCATCCATCTCACATGGCATTGGAAAGACTCACATGGTCTTGCAGACCAGTCTACAGGTAGCATCACCATAGCCACACGTGCTATCTCATGATCAAACAGATCATGTCACAAGTAGCATGGCCACACATGCCATCTCATGATCAAACAGATCATGTCACAAGTAGCATGGCCACACATGCCATCTCATGATCAAACAGATCATGTAACAAGTATCACCATCATAGCCACATTGGCTCTGTCATAGTCACACAGACTATTTGATGGTCATGTCACAATCATGCATTTGCTGACTCATCATCCTTCTGGGATTTATGTTATCACGGGGCTTCAACTTGTTCATATAGAACTAGGCAACCCGCCAACTCGAATGGAATCTGGCATTTAGTTCATACAGAACTAGTAACCTCGCCAACTCACACAAAATCTAGCATCTAGTTCATACAGAACTAGTAAACTCGCCAGCTCACACAAAATCTGGCATCTAGTTCATACAGAACTAGTAACCTCGCCAGCTCACACAGAATTTGGCATCTAATTCATACAAAACTAGTAAACTCGCCAGCTCACACATAATTTGGCATCTAGTTCATACAGAACTAGTAACCTCTGGTTGGCACACCAGGCAACTGGTCCACAATGACTAGGCATCTAATCACAAAGATTAGGCGATGTAGTGCGCACACACTACTCATCTAACCCAAGGCTAGGAAACACCTCCAATTACACAGGTTGGCCCTCCAGCTTGAAAAGCTGGGAAACTCACTAGCTCCGAAGGCTTAACATCTGCTGACCTTGTGCAAGGTCATGTTTACTGGTGCCATAGTCAGTAATGTGCTTGTGAATGACTACCCGCTGCTACTGCCACACTCTGATGCTGCTACCCTGGAATCACATCTGTAACTCATCACTCACTCTTACTAGGGAAGTCCTTCTGGACCACACCAAGCTTGTCCCTGAAGTACACAAACTTCACTCTCGACAGAGGCTTGGTCAACACGTTTGCTATCTGCTCATCTGTAAAGACATATTGGAGCTTCACTGCTCTCTTATACACCATATCTTTGATATAATGGTACCTGATCTCGATATGCTTGGACTTGTCATGAAACACTGGGTTCTCCAACAACTTCACACAACTCTGGTTGTCGCACCAGATACAAGTCGCCTCTAACTCGAGATCAAACAATCTGCAAGTAGCTTCCGAAGCCACACTGCTTCGCTGCTAGCTGAACACGCTGCTATATACTCTGCCTCAACCGTATTGAGCACCACACTAGTCTGATTTTTGCTAAACCATGAGATCATCGATGATCCCAAATTGAAGCAACATCCAGATGTACTCTTCCGGTCCGCAACACTATCGGCCCAATCTGAATCAGTATAGCCTTGCAAGCTTATCTCACGAGATGAAACATATCTGAGTCCATAGTCAATTGTACCTTTTAGGTACCTCAACACATGTTTTGCTGCAATCAAGTGAAACCTCTAGGTTCGACCATATACTGACTCAATTTGTTCACCGCAAAACATATATCCGGCCTTGTGTTCGTTAAGTACATCAATGAACCAATCATTTGTCTATACATGGTGGCATCCACTGTCTCTGAAGATATATCACTTAATAACTTTAGATTTGTCACCATTGGTGTAGGCATGGACTTACAATCCATCATTCCAAATCTCTTCAGAATCTCTGCAACATATTTTCCTTGGCACATGAAAATCTCATCCGGTTTCTGGCACACCTCTAGACCCAAGAAATAATGCATCATACCCAGGTCTTTCATCTCAAACTCTGATCCAAGCTTTCTCTTGCACTCAATGATGAGTTTCTCGTTCCCTGTTAGAAACAAATCATCCAATATCAAAGGGCAACCAATCCCAGGCTCATCAGAATAACTGTTTGGCATATCCTGCCATGGGTGCCTGCTTAAGCTTGTACAAAGATTTCTTTAATCTGCAGACATGAGACTCCTTCTCATGTATCTTGTGGCTGCTTTATGTACACTTCTTTAGACTACTGGAGCAAGTGTCTCGTCATAATCTTCTTCCTCTTGTTCGGAGAATCCTCGGCCACAGATCAGGATTTGTACATCTCTATGTTGCCATCAACAACATGTCTGATCTTGTAGATCAATTTGGAAGTCACCATTGACTTCCCTTCTGGTCTCAAGGCAAAATCCATATCCCAGTCCTTCTGACTGGCTTCCTCCTCTGTCACTGAAACAAGGGAATCTTCTGGGAGGTCTCATATCTCCTCGAAGCCTCTGAAGCTTCGATCTAGCCTCCTCAACTCATTGCACTTGTCTATCAGTCTTGGAATACATCTCTCTCTCCCATTTGCATCTTGACTCCCTCCGAGTCTATATAATCTCTGGAGTCATCTGCTCCTTCTGTATGTGATGATCTCCTCTGAAGTCTAATCTCCTATGAATGGTCCAGGGGAGGCTACTCCTCCCTATTGGATCGTGATGGCTGACTCCCTCTGAACTCCAACTCCTTCTGAGCTGGTAGTTGGTGTGGCCGCCTACCTCACCACTGGTGGAGCCATCTGCTCTTCTCATGATATGGCTCATCGATGCTATATATCTTTGCATCCTGCAAAGTGTCATGGGACCATGTTGGTCTCTTCCTAGTTATTGCAACGATTCTGGGTAGGCCCTTCTGGCTTTACTAACTCTTCCCGATGATTTGAAGAGTGATCAATTGAACTAGAGGGATCTGTTCGCTCATCTTTGGAGCCTTCTGCTCCTTACAATTAATCTCTATATGTGATACTCTGTATCTCACAAAAGTACCCTTCTTGCCGGAAGGTTTTAACTTCGTCCTCTGTTTTTTCTTCTTTGGTACATAGATGTATACGATCGTGTATACAAATTCTTATCTAGATAGTCTGCTCCATGTCTCAAACTAGAGACCATCTAATATGTTGCCTCCTACAACCGTCACTATATCTCCCTTCAGAGTTATCACCTGTGACCTCCCCGGAACAAGACCAACAATAAGGGAAAACAATAGACGAGAATAATACTCTTATAATAATAATAATAATAAAAACAATAACGAGAACAATCGTCACAGTAGCTCCTTCTCAGAGCTATCACTTGTGACTTGCTTGGAACAAGAGCCAAAATAAAAATGCAATAATAAGAAATAGGAACAACACTCTTCCATTGTTGTGACCAATCATTCCTCCATGGTAACCAGCCCGAGACAAGAAACAAGAACAACAATATCTCCATGGTAACCTCCATGGAATTTACAAGATAACCTGCCCGAGACAAGAGCAATAAGAGCAAAAAGTATTTCCAATATAATAACACTTTCATAAGAACATATCTATGGTAACAAGAATAAAAGACAATTTCATGGTAATCATCATAGCATTACCAAGGTGACCTGCCTGGAAGCAAAACAAGAAATATTTCCTAGAGGAGTGTTAGTTCATCTTGCAAACAAGTACAATAAGCATTTATATCAATAGTACTCACATGCTATCGAGTATTCATTTTATCTACTAGTAATAAAACCTTTCAAAGATTGCTGTCACAACTATAGTGTTTACTTGTAATGTAGCAATTATCAAACTTGATATGTGCAAATTGGAAACTTATCAATTTAATCAATCAAACCTGGAACCTGGAGTCTTATCTTCAAGAATGAGTGTTGTTGCTTTTCTTCCGAGTCTCCTTCACTCAAGATGACAAGTATTCTCTCCAACATGTCGCCTGTACTAAGACAATATGCTTTCGTGACAAAAATCTGAGTTAGGGAATATAATGCAAATAAAATCTAAAAACTCAATCTTAATCAATCTAATATTTTGACTAAAGTCAGCTTATAACTTTAACTTTGACTAGAGGTTTGACTTCAACAGATCAAAATACAACTAGATGTTCATAAGATCACAATAATTCCATAACAACTAGAGGCATATCAAAACAATCAAACTCGGAGTGCGTTGTTCCTCTACATGTGCTGGATCTGAGATCCCTTTGGATCTATGATTTTTGCTTGGACAAAAGATCCCTTCTCCTGCAAAAACCCTCAAGATAGTGATACAGTTTAAACATATACAAGTACCTTGGGAAGCAACAACAAACAGTGGCACCATCCGATAGCAGCGACAAGCAATGACGAACCCAAAAATTTCGAAGTGCTCCAACTTGCAATCTAAAGATAGTTGGAGATGCGTTAGGGTAGAGCACACTAGGACAACTAAAAATTAGTCCCAACACTTCACTGGAAGTGCCCAACGAATTTGGGTTAGAGTTTGCTGTTGCTGCAAAACCAGAAACCCTAACTATAGGAAGAATGGCTAGTGAGCTGATCTAGGGCAAGAATAATTTCTGCAGCCTTTCAACGAGTTCCCAGAAAATTCACTGGACCAGAGGGACCGCAACTGGCACCGCAACTGGTGCTGAAACTGGTACTGCAACTGGCATTGCAACTGGTGCTACAACTGACATTGCAACTAGTGCTACAACTGGCAATGCAACTTCGGAAGATTGTAGATCTGATCTGGGGAAAAGATGCGCCCTCCTCAGGTGACCTTCTTAGTGGGTTTAGTAAGTGCTCAACGAGTTTGACAATGGGGGAAACTGAGGATCTTCCTTCTAGCGGTTAGACTGTTACGAAGGAATCCTTGCTCTGATACCATGTTAAAATTTTGGTAGTCTTGTTTAACCATAGACAATGTCCCATCATTGTCACCCAACCATAGGCATTCACATATGCCACCCCTGAGCACAATAACCTTTTCTTAGATAGAATGATTCCAGCAAGTCCACACTAGAACCAACAGATAAACCCTAACCAAAAATACCACTGCTGCAGCACCAACACAATACCAAGAGAACATACCTCTACTAATAGAAGCATACCTTTACCAAGAGAAGTGCACAAGAGAGATACCAAAAAGACTGAGAATACTCCACGACAACTACTCCACTCTCCAGACTTGTGCCTCCTTCTGCTGCAGCTGCAACTCCTTAGACTTGCCCACTAGCTGAGTGAGTGAGTGAGAGTGACCAAATGAGCTAAGGCACCTCCTTATTTATACTAGCCTATCCAAGTGACTTTTCCAGGTGGGGCTGACTTCTCTTCTTGGTGTTTTCTATTTCTTTATTATTATTCTCCTTGGGCCGACTTCTCTTCTAGGGTAATTCCACATCTGTTTAATGGTTCTCTTGCTTCTGGAATATTCTACTTTAAGTACAAAGGTTATACTGGAGGTTAATAATTCTTGCGGCTACCAAAACATCAACAAAGTGAACCAGGTTGGTTCTCCACACCAGACTTGTAAATAAATATAGAAACAAACCTAAGGGTTTGACGGCAAAAATATTATGCAAAAGGAACCATTCAAACCCTCCTATGCTAGCTAAGGATGACACTGTAATAAATCGAGCAGTAGAGAAATTAGAGAAAGATATGCGACGAAGCTAAAGTAAAAAATAGCTATAAAAAAATAAATAAATTTTGTTTGACTGAAGAATAAATGGAATAGTGCCTATCATTGGGTGATGGGGTCCATGGGAAATGAGCATGGGATAGATTTAGACTATAACACAAGGTTTGAAAGGTTTCCGAAGGAGGGGAAAATCAAGAGGATGAATTAAACCATGAAGAAATGCAGCGGGATCAATTCATTTCTGTGGAAAACCAATTTCTAAACATCAATCTTCAGACACAAATTAAACTAATCATAACAAGTAATAAGACAGGGTCATCACCATACCTTATTAAATTCGTTCCTCTAACAAGTCTTCAACTCATCTAGATTCATCTTACACCTTTGCCATCGGTTTAAACATCAATTTTTTTTCACTAAGATAAAATGTTCTCACACCAAATTATGCCAATAAAAGTCTTTACTTTATTCTTCAATGAGTACAAATGAAGAGTGCATCATCTTTTATAGGTGAAGAGGAGCCTCAAACAACTTTTACAAAACCATGTGCTAGCTCAATACCATGATCTAAAAACCACTTGCTCTAACAAAACCATGAGCAAGGTAAATAATAAAATAATAAATAAAAAATGTGCTCATATAATATGATATTCCCATTTAGAAAGGGTCAAATACATCATAGTCAAGGTTCTCTAGTGGTGCACCCCTTCTAGAAGGGGTCAAATAGTGAAATAGAAGTCAAATAATAGTCCAACGTCCACCTTCTCAAGTGAATCTCCAATGTACAAGCGACATATGGATGAGTCATCCCATCAAAATGAAAACAAGTGACTTGTGTAGGCTCCAAGAGGTAGCACTCCATAAAAAAATGTCTAATAGTATTCCAAAGTATAATGTCCACTCATAATGATGGGTCTAGCCTCCTAGTAGATCATTAATTTGTAACACCTTCTGACCATTTCTTAGTAAAACATAACAAAAATCAATTAATTTTAACACTTGCCTAAATCTTACCTAGGGGAACATTATTAACCATTATACATGAATCAACTCCTAAGAAAAACCCATATTTCCTAAGTTTTTAGGTGAAAGATAGGCAATTAATGTGTATTAATGACAAAAGGAAAGGGGAATGATTTCATGTGATGACCCTCAAAGTCTTAGACATGCATAGGTCATATTTTTTAATTTTTTATTCTTCTAGCTTCATTTTGGATAGGCATTTTTTGTAGTAGCCTTTTAGAGGAAGCTTATTATTGAGTTACCTTTCTCGGCCTATTTCTTACTACTCGCTTTAACATTTTTCTTTAGATGTTCACTTTATTGAACAAGTCCCTATTCTTTAGATATTCTTTAGACAACCAAGGACTAGGGACATTGGCCTTTTAGTGAGGGTCATTGCTCAATTTTTATTTTTATTTTGGCTTTTCTGACTTTTTGCTCTTTTTTTTTTTTGTAAATCAGTATAGGAAACTATATTACTTTTGTAAGTATCGTACAAAAATGGTGTCGCTTGTCTACCAAGAGGAAACTAGACCAACTAAACCCTTAGTGTTTTTTCCAGAATCTAGAACCAAAAGTTGGGGGTACTGGTATGCCGTTAAGGAAACCGGACCAACCCTTCCCAATCAAATTTTTCCCATTGTTTGAAGAAGAATACACTTGACACAATTCTAAAGCTTACCTACCCAGCAAAACAACTGGCCCTTTAACCTGCTACGTCCTAGCCATAGTTGCTTGCACTTGGGAAATATATACATTTTAAAAGAAATTCAACTAAGTTAGAGAACCTGGGGATGGTCCGTCACTCCACCTGCTTGAACTTTACTGTCTTCCTTGGGGGACTAGTCTTGGTCCTTCGGATCTGAGCGAGCGCTCCGTGGCCGTTAGCCGGTGTTATGTATAGATGATGGACATACCTTAGGTACAAGTGGAACTGGGCAGCTAGCATCTCATATTTACTCTGCTGATTTTTCTCTCTTTCCACCAACAATTTAACAATGGTCTCCAACCCACTGACTCGTCGTTGGATGTCCTCCAACATCGAATTTATCTCTCGATGGTCCTCCATGCGAGTCTCATCTCGGTCAGCCTTAACCTTACCTATCAGCATCTTAGTGACCCAAGCCATCTCCAAAGTTCTGTGATAGAGTGTCTCCCTGATGCGGGTGGTCCCCGTGTCTCGAATCCAGTCTACCTCCTTGGCTATCTTATTCATCTCCTTACTACAACGCTCCACCCTAATCTCCTCTTCCCAACTTTCCACGACTTCTTTCCCTTTCCGAGGGATTGTAGTTTGGAACATTCTCTCTGCATCCCTTGCAACACTCTCTATCCTCGTCGCTTTCCGGTTTTCCCTCCCCAAGGGGTCTGCCCTTCCTCATGGTGTATTTCATGCGTGCCATAGCCCTGTTCTTACCTGCCTCGTGACTGCTAACTCCCTCCTGGAACCACCCTCTGCGTCTCCCCTTAACAAAGAAAATCTTGGATCTATTACTATCACCGGATGCTAAACCTTGCAAGGTGTGGACAGGCCTGTGATTATTCAGGTTATAACGACTTCTCTCCTGGATACTAGTACCTCCTAATAATCCTTCTATTAGGTGGTAAATACGAACACACTGATATCCTGACGGGCCGCTTCGTGCCATAATGCGTCCTTTGGCTCTCAACCCGTCGCATCCTTTTCTACATTCTCTGCATCCAGTCCTATTGGGTACGGACCTTGTCCTAGGGGCCGAGATCCACTCTGAGTTATCCTCCATCTCTACTCTCCTTTTCTTCTCATGATTGTCATGAATACGACCTGAAATTTCCCTCGATCTGTCCTCTATAACCTTTCTGTTGGATTCTACATCCACCTGACTTACCTTTTCCTTCCTGTCTATTCTCCGCATGAGAGCTGAGAGCCAAGTGTTATGATACTCATATTTCACCTGGGTCCCACGGCGGGTCAGAATGCCCCGTGTAAGCCTCAATGTGACTGTCGTTCCGGAAGCTGCCACTATAATCTAGTTCTGCCAGGTGTTCGTAGTCGGATTTGAGTTGTCCCCTAGGAATTCTGGTCCATGTCTCGTCCATAATATTTTTCACCTGTATCAATCCCTTGTTTGCTAACTTGTCCATCAACGCGTTTGCCGACCTTCTTATCCATCTGAATTCTATGGTGACCAGGGTTTGCAAGTGCTTCAAAATTCTTTGAAGGGTTTGCGCTAGACACCAATGCCTTATCACCTTACCAATACTGGTTCCACACTGTAGTCTTTTTGCTGTGTTGATTACCACAGTCGAGTCTCGCTCAACTATGACATTTGTATAGCCTTCTCTAATCAAAATTTCTAGACCTTGTTCCAAAGCTCCAAACTCCGTTGCATTGTTTGTAGTGTTGCCTATGCTAGCAGCATACAGGCGGATGATATTCCCCCACTGTCTCTGATCACTCCACCCGCTCCAACCTTTCTCGGATTGCCTTTGGACGCGTCATCGAAATTCGGTTTCAGGAATACTGTATGAGGTGGTGTCCAAGTCTTGAATTCACTGTGAATATGCAGGGTGCAAGGGGCAACTAAGTTGAGGTTCCAATCTTTCAATTGTAACCGATGCAGAATTCTTCGGTCTTGGGGAGACATCGGGTTTTTTGGACACATGAAATTTTTGCTCTGCACTGTCTTCCTTATTTGTGATTTAATAGAGCCCTCGACCTTGGAGACTGAGCGACTTTCATTCCTAAAGATTCTCCTATTTCTTTCCTTCCAAATTTCCCAGATTACCGCCTCGGCGTTAGCCCCCAACAAAAGTTAACCACTTCATTTTCGCTATAGTGTTCCTTGCAATTCCTTAGAGTAGCTTTAATATCCCCCTTCACTCTGTCCGTTTGGCGATACACCATAGCTACCTAGTCCCAAATCTTGGTTGCGTAGGTGCACTCGTCCAGTAGATGGTCTGTTGTTTCTTCCCGGGCTTCGCAGAGGTGGCACCTTGAGGGTCCATAGTGTTAATTTTTAAGCCATTATTATAGTTCTTTGCATTTCATTAGATAACAATAGCATAATCCAAGATCACTGAGAAATACACAATCACAAGAGACAACATTTATCCTGGGGAACCCTCTAGGGGAAGAAAACCCAGCAAAACTTCCTTAATATAGATAGTCAATACAATGCTAAGAGATCTCTTAAACTAATGCAAAAGATCCTCTCCCAGATATGCGCCACTCTCTCTCCTTCTTCTCTAATTGCAAATCCGAAACTTGTCTCACAAAATGAGTAAGTGAGTTGTGTGTCTAAGTGAGGCGCTAGCCTCCTTATTTATATTAGACTGGCACGTGTGAAGTGTCTCTTCACTGGCAGGGCCGACTTCTCCAACTGGGTGGTTATAACCACCTTTATTATGTTTCGGGGCCTCTTTGAT
>SNQJ01S0006912.1:7895-29605 GCA_010110895.2 Picea sitchensis | reverse complement strand
CCAAAGTTATTTATGTGGTTAGAGCTTCTTGATTGCCCCACAAAGTTGTTTGTTGGATGGAGGCCTTGCTCATTTATTTGACAAAATACTGGACAAGTGGACTCTTCATGAAAGTCCTCACATGCTCTACAAAAGTGTGGTATGTCCTCATTTACTACATTATTAGATTCTAACTGATTAGGTGGCCTTTGTTCTTGTTGAGGAGTTTTCTTTTGCCATCTTTCATTACCAGGCCTCGGTTGGAATCTGTTATTTTGATTTTGGAACCTCTCCATGGCTATCAACCTATTCTGCAATGCACTAAGTTGGGTAGCATGAGTGGCTTCCATTCTTTTAACCATCTCTGTTATGGCCTTTAAAGGGTCATAGGATGGATCTTTATTGTTTGGAATTGCTGCTTTCTCTTTAGGATCTGACTGTCTTGAAGAACTGCCTCTTGTGAATCCTGGAAGGTTCGAATTTCCTGATGCTTGCATGTTTTTGTCAATCTTGATAGCGGTTTCTTGAGCTGTTTTGAGATCGGTGGGTTCTTTATCTCTTAGTTGATATCTCATTTCACCACCGAATGCCTCAATATAGTAGATCAAGATAGCACTCTCAGGAGGTTTGATGTCTTTGTGCATGCTTGAAACTAGTTCRTTGAACCTTTTGTTGAACTCGTCCATGGTTTCATTCTCATTTTTCTTCATTGTGTTGAGGGCCACCAAAAGATGACGGTGATCTCTTTTCTCCCCCCACTTTTTAGTAAAGGCATCTATGAGATCCTTCAATGTTTTGAAGGTGTTATTCGGCTTGTCTTCATACCAGTTTGAAGCATCATCTTCTAAGGAAAGAACAAATAACTTCATTTTTAAATCTTCATAATCGCGTGCAGCACAACATTTATTTATACATCTCATGAAAGACTTGACATGCATCTTAGATGAAATGGCATTATTGCCTTGAAAACTAGGAAGTTTCTCAATTTCTTTTTCAGGAATAGCATGTGGATAATTGTTTATTGCACTAAAATCACATGGAGCATATATGGCCATTTCTGAAGTAAAACTACTGCTAACAAAAAGCAAGTGGATATTAGAAATGGACTCTGTTCCTAAATGATTAAGTACTCTACGAAAAGAGGCTCAAATGGCATATCAACCTCAAAAGAGGCTCAAATGGCTCAAATGGCATATCAAAGTCCACAAAACTTGCAAGCAACCTATTAGATCTTGGTGTTACGTACAAAGAAGCTCAAATGGCATATTAGCTTAAACAAAAGATAAAATGCACATTTTAGGTTTCTAGAATAGATAACAAATAGGACATGAAAATCAAGCAAGATATACAATCCTATTCCTTGTGAGTAATAGTACTCCTTACAAAGGCCAAACTTGAACAAATCACAATAAGAAAATAAATGGAATAATATCACCTCATAAAATTGCACTTGACAATAAGCAACCACACATAGATCCACACCAAGTTAGCCTCCAAAGCCTTTTTATTCCAAGTATGAAAGAAGAATCACTATTACAATAGCATAAGTCTCAAGATCCAACTAGCTTACAAGAGGGAGGAGTGCTTGCTTAAATAGACCTGTTGCCGCCTTATACACACTTGGGAGACGTGGAAGAAATCTTCAATCCACTCGGTGTGTCCTTGGGGGCAAGTGAGAGTTAAGGTGTTGTCACCTAATCCTCAACTCCTCCGTCTAGGCTAACTCCTAGCGAAGCCAAGGGGGGTAGTCCCTAACAAATATACTAAGGCTTTTAAGCTAAGTACAAGAAATAGAAATCTAGGAGTTTATTGATTCTTCAAACCATTAACCATAAACTGAAATAAACATGAACAATCATTCACCATGATATTTATATAATCAAATTAACTTGCATCAAAAGGATACTAAGAAACGATTGTCAGGTGCAAGTTTCATTTAAACATATAACCCATTGTAAAATGAAGCCTGTGGCTTTTGCTAATTATTAAAATTTGAGACCAGTGCCTTAATGAGAATCGTGGGCAATGTAGTTCGTGTGTTTTATTAAGGGTAAATTAAAGTTCAATTAGTGAAATGGTTTGGGCCTCCTTGGAGGTTAATTCTTTGNACAAGTAGGTCCTTGTCTCATGTCCCCTAAAAGAGAAATTTTCAGCCATTGAAGAAGGAAGAAAGAGCCTAGCCATAGCTACACTCTCATTTCTTCTTCTCCCTGAGCTAGCCGTACTTTCCAGAGGTCAAGAAGGAGGAGACGTCCCAGGCCTAGGTTATCTACACCTAGGGCCGTTTTTCTTCTAGGGTTTAGTGATAGAGCCTTGTTGTAGCAACACTCTCCCTCACTACACTCTCTTGTCTTGATTTATCTTTCATGCTAGCCGTTTTTGCCAAGTTAACCTAAGAAAGGAGGAGAGAGCACGAGGCCTTGCTTTAGCAACATTGGAGTGAGCCTCTCTCCCTTAGGGATTTGATTCTGGGGCCCTGCCATAGCAACACTTCAGAACTTTTTCTTCTAGTCCTTAGGCGTCCTCCTTCAACCCTTGCGTCCTCTATTAAATTGACTCCATTAGCCCAAAGGCACTTTTCTTAGACCTCCAGCGTTGAAGTGAAAGTGATCAAACAACTCTCAAACTCTTTTTTAAATTGAAACCCTAATTAACTGCTAACCCTAAGTTGCTGACGTCACACCTAGAATATTTCATCTTTATGCAACAACGTCTTGTTTTAAGAGCAATTGAATGTGATTTAGGCATTAATTGATGATGTGTTGATTTGTTACATTGAATGCCAGGTCATTTCAATACTTATTGAGGAAGTGATATTATTTGCATTGCTATATTGATAAACATTGACTTTGTCAATATTTATTGCCATAATTGCTTATTTAAATATCAGATAGTCTTATGAAGTACTAACCCATTGAATTATAGCTTGCATATATTGGTTTGCTGTTGCTTTGTTCCAGGCAGGTGTTCTTCTTTGGGGCTTCACTTCATTATTGGCTGTTTAGCCGGGACTATCTGTTTCGGTGGTGACCTGTGAAGGGGAACTTTACCTTTGTCCTTTTAACTTTTGCCTCTTCAAAACTCCAGGTTACCAGGGACGTCTACCTTGGGCCTAACCTCCCTAAAGAGAAAGAACCTCCCCATCGTGGTGACATTGGGTGGGATAGGTTCTTGTTCTGCCAGTTTGACCTCCATCTTATAGCCATTTGACCTAGCTACAAACTGTGCGATAACAACACCTTAGCAGAAGGCAAAGGCCAAGAACCCACAAATATGATAATATCCTAATTAGAGCTACTTTTTGTGAACTGAATGGCTTCCTTATTGATGAGATTTGGTGGGAGGCTAATTGAGGGGCCTTCCTCCCATTGCATGATCAACTTTTTGGTTGGAGGCATGTTTTTGTGAAATTCTTGATCATTGAGAGCCTCAAAAAGAGAAAGGGGGTCAAAAGAGCTGATGCCCCCACAAATTATCAAGAAAGGAGTTAGGAGGGGAGCTTGCAATAGGAGATAGAGGTAGGGACATGATCCACATTTTAAAAATAACAGTATGCCTTCAATGAAATGCAGGTCTTGAGGAGAACATGGGGCTAGGCTTGTGTTCTTGATTTGGTGATATGAACTTGGTCGGGGCTTTGCACTCATTGCCATAAACTTGACTCCCTACCTTTGGGTGCGACTATGGCTACTTAAAGTTGCTGAATAGATTGTGGGAATGGAACCTTGGTTTATGGCTAAGTTGCACGAAACTTGGAAATGGGTATGGTCTTCAGAAACAGGAATGCTTGGAAACGTGACCCCCTCCCAAATGGGTATGTCAGGGGAAACATAGTATATATATAGTTTTTTAAATAACACATTATCTTGCAAGAAAATAAGAATGATAGGTTAATTTGTGGGTAGGTTTAGAAACAAATTAGAGGTTAATTTGTATTCATTTTCCATCAATTAGGGGTTTTTAGACTTTTTATGGGTCCTGTTACAACAAAATATAGGACCCGCAAAAATGTAAAGTCCCAATCACCAAGCTGTTAGTTTTGTGCAACTTAGGAAGGCTACCCATTGTCACCTCAATAGCTCTTCCTCTCTCTTTTGGTTGGCTCTTCTACTCAAGGGTGGCTTCCATAAAGAAGATTGCTCAGGTTATGGAGTGGGGCTCTTAGGTAATGTAGGAAGAGTAAGCCTTAACAAAATGTATGGTTGTAGGATTATATGAAATGGGATGGAAATGGAAATGGGAGAAGGACAAATAGGAAAATGAAGGACAAAAACAAGGGATGAAAAGAGATGGAAGGAAACCAATGCCTATCAATCGTGGGTTAATGGAGTCATAAGGCATTGGATAAATGAGAGAACCAATGTGTCACAAGCAACTACTTTAAAGCAGGTCATATGGTAGAAGAGGCTTGTTTACCATCTTCCACCGATTGGTAGATTAAGAAACTATTTGATACATTTATTTTTAAGGTGTGTACTTAAGGTAAAAAGGGCCTAATGTGATACATTTGAACCTCAAGTGTTTGCTGCAAATGTGTTTTAGAAGACTAGTCTTGGAGGGCTAAAATTGCTACTCATCAATCAAATTATGAAGGTGTTGTTTTATGGCTGAAATGTGCTTCCAAATCTGCAACTTAGTTGATAGAAGAAAGGAGAATAAGTGCAGAAATAAAACAACAAATAAAGCAAAACGGAGAACCTCCTCAAATTGCTTTGCTTTACTTCTAGATGAATAAATTCATTACTAAGCCTTCATAAAAGAATGACAACAAGAAGAATCTACAACAACATGAACAACAAATTGAAGAGCATAATTAAACCATACATCAAAGTGGATCAATACCTCAACCTTCCATTAATCTTCAAGAGTGGTAGTGCAAAGGAGCTCCATCAAGCTTCAATTCCTAAGCTTGATACTTCATCACTTATTCAACTCCTAAATCTCCAATTGCCAATTACAATCGAAATGGAGAGAAACTCCTCTTTATATAGAGTTAGTTAAGTCTCTCATACAAATAAAATATATTATCTTTCTAACTAACTCCATGACAAGTCAACATATAGTAAAATATTGAAGTAGTTAGATCCATGGTTGACAATATCCAGGCGTGTGGACACTAGCCTCTTCAAGAGAGGTCAATGCCATCCAAAAATAGGAAATAATATGCAACAATAACCTCCAAGAGAGGATGCACCATTGAGAAGTAGGTATTATACCAAGTCAAATGCTAAATGGGTCCACACAGAATTCGCCCTCCAAGAATGGATGCATGCAAAATACAATAAAATACTCTTCAATCTAGGAGGATGTGCTCAAGGGTCCACCTAGAAGGGTGAGATTAACAATAAAATATTTTTCCTAGTAGAATGCTTCATAACCAACCTCCAAAAATAGAAAATGGGCCACAATATGCATGCAACCAATCCATATGTGTGCAAATCCCAAGGCAACCAACTCCATGGATGAATGTGCAAGATGAAGTAAGCAAACCCCAAAATAGTAAGCGGGTAACCTCCAACAAAACAAATCCAAGGAGATAAGGGGGAATTAGGCTTTTGACCATGCCAACATTCCATGAAATAAATAAATATACAACTCCGACTCCCGAGAATAGCAGGAAGTGTCTCCACAAGTTCTCCCTCCAAGGATATGCCCGAATGTTGTAAGATGACCAAGTAAATGCATGTAATGTGCCACACATGTGGCCCTCCAAGTATGCCACATGTCTCCCAATAAAAAACCTTCACAACCACCTCCATTTAACCCCTTCAAGTGTGAAAAGGAAGCTAATGAAGTAGGGCACCTAAAGGTTAATGTTCAAATATAACTATAGTCCCCCTCCAATTAGTCACCAATAGATTAAATCACCATGAACATGTGTGGCAATGAGGTGTGCACTCTAATAAAGTGTTGTACTATGTAAATAAAAGATGTTCTCCCTGGCAAAACTCCACCATGGTAACAACAAAACATAAAGCCCAACCTAAGGTGCACCACCATCGAGGGATTATCACATCAAAATTCATCATCCAACCTTAGGAAAAGGTTAGATCACCATCAAATTATATGTGTACCCACTTTCTAACTCAAACTTAGGAAATAACACATCAATGAGGGCACTGACATTATGAAACACATTCCCCCGTAGGTGATGTCTAGCAAATGTAGCTCATAAAGTTAAATCACCTAGGAAAATCCCACAAAGGCAACATGAATCATCCCACCTTAGCAACATCATAAGAGAGGGGACATAAATAAATGCTAATCCATCCAATCATCAAGTATGTTTCTCATCACACATCCAACACATGAAGATCAAGTAAAACACCATATCATAGTGATACCATCATCATACATCAACACACCAAGTCATTAGGAAACATCAACAATATCATTAAACACCTCTGAACACCATTATCTAACCCCTTGTGGGTCTTAGACCATCATCCATATCCAAGATAAGCATATATACCAAACCAACATAATGAGATAGTATGCTCTACATCCATCAAAAGTGCAACCAAAGGGTGACCAACAAGGCAAGCACATGTGAGAAGTCCACCAAGCAGCGAGCACAATTATCCAACCAAGGAGAAGTGAGACTCCCCCAAACCAAAGATCTTCATCAAATGACCCAAGGCCATGAAGAGAAGTGGTCCATGAAGATGAATCCCCCCAAGTTGGTCCAATAGCTCCAAGGAATCAGAAGCAAATTACCATCAGTGTGATGAAAATCACAATGTGGAACTTCTACAATATGAGGTGTAACAGGTCCCACACCCCTCATGGGCACTTGGGTGTCCCTAGGAACTTGAAAAATACATCGAAATGTGGGGATTTCATGCCAAAACGCCTTGGAAACACCCTGAGCTGTACTGTACAACATTTCCAAACTGTGAACAGTTGTACAGTATGGCTCAAGGTGCTTCCGAGGCATTTCCGTGTTTCGGTGAGTTTCCGGTACTAGAACGTGGGTGGTTTAGGTGTTTCCTGCAACTTAGGTTTATGCTATAAAACTCCTTTCTGTACCGCTTGTGCCAAGCCTGTTGGGTGAAAATTTAAGATCCTTATCAGAAGGCATTTGTAGAATTTAGAATAAAGGCATTGGCTAGCTGCTCTTTGTCTTGCATAGGAGCGCCTTGCTTATTCAGGGTCTGGATGGATGAAAAGTAAAGACTTCTCCCTTATGGAGCAGGCATTACCGAAATGATTTGGGGGTCACTCTTCCTATATGGTGCATTCATATTGCATCTCTGTTGAAGTGAGTTAACTGCTAATAACCAGGCATCAGAACTGAACATTAGTCAAATTAGTGTGGATGGGATGGGAACTTGTTTTGTTTATGTGCTCTGTGGCTATTGTTCCATACGACTTTTAGTTGGACTGCTTTTGGTAAACAGTTGCCTTTCTGATCCAGTTTTGTCATCCATTTAATTGCTATTTTTGTATAATGACAAAGTTATAGACTGTTAAGGGTGTGTGTTTTCTAGATGTCTTCTAGAGACTATCCTAATCTGTCTGTAGTTTCTACTATCGGTGCCAGTATTTATCAAGAAGCAGTTTTATTTCTTATATTCTCAAATGGACATTTTCTCATAGGTTCTTATTGTAGTTTTAATATGCATCAAATCATGCAAATGTGAGTTTTTTAAATTTACCTTTTTGTTTTATTTAGGAAAGAAAATGTCCAAATCAGATACCAGTGGAGAATCTGGTGAAGATAAATTATCTGAAAAGGAGGCTGCGTTACAGGCAGCCTTGAACCAAATAGCTAGTACTTTTGGCAAGGAGACTGTTATGTGGCTGGGGCGTAGTAATAGCCCTAGATATGTACCTGTGATACCAACTGGATCTCTTGGCCTAGACATCGCACTAGGAATTGGTGGATTTCCAAAGGTATTTTCCTGATCACTTTCGAAACCATCTATGTTTCAAGTTTTATGATCAAAGGTTCAACATTGGTAATGCCTGCACCCTTCACATTGCACAACTCTGGATTTCCTTTTGAAAAGTCTGAACCAACAGGGGACTCTATATTCTTTGCCGGTCTCAATTCTAGAAGATCACTTGAAATGCAAAATATGTGTTCTGCTAGATTGCTTTATAATGTTGTACAAAGGTTATCTGGTACACTTGTGAGGGCAAATGGGTTATAAATCAGCCCAAAGTCATGTTGATATCAGGTCTACTTGACAACGTTGTACTGTTCTATATGTGGTGATAATTTGATAGTGCTTTTATCTGTAGTTTTTTCTGTATATTCAGTTCCAACAAAATGCATTTTTATATCATAGAATTGCTTATCCAGAGTGTGTTGTAATTCGAAATCGAGAAGGACAAATTATTCCTTGATCTATTCTGTCTCTTCCAGATATTGAATGTTTGCCTGCCTTTCCTAATTTGCTAGCTAGAACAGGAAAATGGATGAAAATTAAGAGATACCTATTTGTTTGTCTAAACATAATGATTCTATGTGTTCTTTAGCAAACACAATCATTACAAGTTTCACTTATATTTGCCTGATAAAGTTTGTAATGTCTTTTCATGTCATTGTCAGCTTGCCAGTTATATGCTGGTATCCAAAGCATGAATGATTTGTCCATATAATGGATGGGATTTAACCTTAGAAGGGTGAACTAAGTGAACCGCTCTTTCGTCGCCCGAGGACAACATTTATTGAATGTTATCAGACTTTTGCCTTCTTCATTTGGGATGTGTGTGCTTCTTGATGTTTGTGTGTCATTCCAACAAAATGGAGTTCTATTAATAGCTTTAAAGGTCGCAAGGCTGGTTGAATATGTCCGTTATAAGAAAAAGCTGTAGTACACAATGGTAGAAGTATAGATATATTTGCAAAATGTGTGCACAACCAATTTCATTAGCACTGCACATCAGAGATCATCTCGTCCTATAACTTGTCTTTTCTGCCATTGTGGTTCTGTTAGCTGAATTTTGTGCCAAGCACACCAGCTAAATTGAGCATCAAAGTGGAGCAAAGTGGCTTTGACTTAAGTGATTTGATTTAACTTATGATTAAAATGTTATTTATGTTTTAAAGGCAACTCAATTGAATCATCTTTATAATGTATGTGATGAAAAGTCATATTAAAGAGATACATATATTAAGATCAAGGTATCAGCATACTTACATTGACAATATAAATAGAGCAAAAGTGATTGAGGTAATATAGTAAACCAAGTGAAAAGATAGTCTTTAAACATTAATATGATAAGAGCATCTTGTATACTATCTATTGTGTTGAATGGAATAGTTTTCTATTTGGTAATGATGGAGAGTCCTTGCATATGGTATAATCTCCATGGATAAACTATTGGCTAACCATGGATAGTAAAGGGCTTGGTCACTTTACATGGGGTCTTGTTGAGGCCTCAAGGAGCCCTCCCTTCCCAACCAAATCCTTGTTAGTGGATGTTTCCCTTCATCGCTCTTTTAGCTTGATTGATGATTCTAAATCGATGGATGAAGTGTTTGAATGGCGTTGTGCTTAATGCTTATACCTTTGAATGCAGTCTTGTTGGTTTTGCATCAAGTTGCATCATGAGCTTGGCTTGCCTTTCAAGTCTTCACCTTATGCATTCTTCACATTAATTGCATCATGTTCTTATTATTGCATCCTATGGATTTGATTTAATGGAGGTAGTCCTAACCTACTTTGATTCCTATAATGCAAAGGTGCTTATGTAGTCTCATCACAAGAATGGTAATGAGAAGTATCCTCATCCTTGCAAATCCAATGAGACATGCAAGCATGTAGTGGGTAAGGGATATGAGACAGTTGCTTTTGCACATAATTGCTGACGGGTGTGCATCCATATTAAGATAAAGGTGTTCAAAGGAGACATTAATACGAGGACACAAACATATCTTTGTGATGTCAAGTGGCATTTGATAACTCAATATGACACTCCAATGAACTGTGTGTTTGCGTGCTAGGATGATGGGTTTTAGTTCCGAGAAGGTTGTGTTAAGTGGTTTTTTGCACGCATGTGATGTAAGGTGGCATAGTGATGTACAAGTGAGTTTTAAAGGCCTACCTTGTTGATGTCTTGCTACATCTAGCAAAATAATATCATTCTAAGGAAACACACAAGGTTGCATTTGATGGTTGTGCAATTTGACCCTCAGACCTTAAAAAAAGAAATCATGGCGATATGGGCATAGGAAAGGGAAAATCATGATTTGTTGCAGGAAATCCAGGACATCTTGAGAGTCCTGAAGGAGAATTTGCAGGTCGCTCAGAATCAACAGAAGATGTATGCAGATAGGCACAGGGTAGAGCACAACTTTAAGGATGGGGACTTAGTCTTTCTCATGTTGCAGCCTTACAGACAATCGTCGTTGAAGAAGAGAAGTGCAAAGAAGTTGAAGCCTCGCTTTTATGGACCCTACAGAGTGATCAAGAGAGTTGGGGAGGTAGCATATGAGTTGGAGCTACCAGAGGGTAGCAGGATCCACAACATATTCCATGTATCTTGCCTCAAGAAGGCATTGGGACATCAGGTCATCGCTTTGGCATATCTTCCTCCACTAGATGAGGAAGGGCAGTTGGTTCTGACTCTCGAGAGGATTCTTGATGTCAGAGAGCGGAGGTTGAGGAGCAGAGTCATTCGAGAGTACCTGGTCATATGGAGAGGTTTGCTCGTAGAGGATGCTACTTGGGAAGGAGAGCATATCTTATAACACCCCGATTTGGAGTTGCTTGGGGACAAGCAGTCTCGGGAAGGGAGGACTGCAATTTCCCCTTCCAATTGATCATGACGAAGGATGACTTAGTAGCCTATATGACTCTCGTAGGCTATAGTCAGCAGAAAAAGGGGAGTTACGTGGGTTTATTTAGTGTCATTGGGTTAAAAGATGACAAATTCTAAAGTGACATTAAATAAAAATAAAATAATTAATTACGTAAACATTAAAAAGTGAAAATTGGAGGGAAAATAAGGTAAGGGTTTGATTTGGTAAAAGAGGGAAAGATCTAGAGGGTTCGGAGAAAGAATAAATAGAGGGGTAACCCTTTCCTTTGGCATTATGATTTTGATCTCTCATTTTGGAGTGCTCTTGGAGCCATTGTTTCGTTAGGGTTTAGCAAAACCCTTCCACCATTGTAGTTTAGTTTCGGTGGTGCAATATCCACCCTAGCTAGACAAGAAGGGGGATCCATCCAGGATTTCCATTGGATCTTCTATTCGGGGTTTGTTTCAGTTGGAGGTATATCGGCTTGCGCAGGAGATTTGTGAAACTTGTCGGAGAAGATCGATCTCAAATTTGCAGGTACCGGGAGGGTTTCGAGGAAGCATGATAGGAGACATCCTCACCGGTTGAAAATGAGCATCCCGCGAGGACCTCAACAAACTGAAGTTGCCGAGATACTTAGGCACGGAGTCGATTACCCTTGTGGAGTGTTTTCTGCAGTGGATTCAGTTACCAGAAGGATTGTGGCGTCATTCCAGGTTATTTTTGCTTTGTGTGTGTGTTTGTGCAGCTGCCATTGCAACCAATAGAGATATGTGGGTTTAGTATTGATTCAGCTGGTAATACAACCAATAGAGACTTGTATTGTTGTGATTACTGAATATTCCATCCATAATAAAATGCCATGATCATCTCTTCTATTTTTGTACTTGCAATATGTTAGATTAAATGCCTACTTTACATGCAATCTGTTTGTAATAAGTAGCTAGTCAGCACAAAACATTGTTTGCAAAATGTTGGACAAAAATAGACACCTAAAATACAACTTGAAACACAATATCCTAGCTTGCTACAATTGGGGATATTATAGATAGGTCTAGGCCGACCCCTGAAGTAGCCTCAAACAATAGATAATCATGCTAATACACCGAAATATGACCTCCAAGGTCAGACGTGTGGGTGACGTCATGCTCCAAGAAGTTGGATAGGTGCCTCAAAAGGCCACGTCTCTCCAAGGAAGGTGCAATGCATGGTGAAGTGTCATGTCTCCTCATCAAAGGTCATATCAAGTGCCCCAAAACATCAATCAAGGATGCCTTAATGATGGGGTTGGCCACACCATCATCATGATCATCACATGTGTGACGTCATCTTCAAAATGATCAACGTCCAAGGTGTAAAGCTCATCGTCCAAGGTGAAAAGAGGGCTCATCACCTCTCCAAGAGGTGCCCAATTATCTCCAAGTGCAATGTCGTCAAACCAAATGCTATCATGTCATGGGTACACTGTCCAAAGGTGTGGGTTTCCTGTCCATCTGTCAACCAATATGACCATCTTTGCAAAATGAGAGCTCATCTGTCCATCGTCCAGGTTCCAAGAGGTGTGAGAGGACATATCTAAATGTGCCAAGTCATCATGTGACCCGATGCTTTGCATCACATGTGCCTCGTCCTATATGAACTGCACAACCTCCTAAGTGAAAGCATGACGACATTCTCTAAAGGACCATGTCAGGTGCACCCAAATCAGTCAAAGCCATAGAATCAATTAAGACCAAGAATCAAAGGGTTCAAGAGTCCTTAGAAGCATATAAAGTAGGCCATCACTTAATACAGAAGCCACATAAGCAATTCACATTAGATATCCCCTTCAAACTTCACATTAGCTTAAGACTTTATGTAACTTGGCAAGTTTAGGTATGGGATGACCATCAAAAGACCCTATTAGGTGTGCCAATACCCATGTAGAGGAATATTTCTTGAGAAACCCTTCAAGGTGTAGGTATAAGTGGAATGAGATGGAAGGGGTTACTTCATGTAGATGGTGTCATTAACATGTAGGGCAATGTATGGCCTCCCTTCCATGAGTGCCTTTGTAGAGGGTGTTCTTGGTGCTTGAGTTATCCTTTCCTCGGTGCTTTTTACATTTCAAACCCCTTATTTGCCTTTTTCTTCAATTTGCAAGTCCCCTTTTCAGGTTTCAAGCATTTATTATTTTCTTTTCTTTCTTTCTGATGTAAGATCCTTTTAGATTCATATGCATTCCGTGCATTAGGAACAAGGGGAGATCACCATTAGAGGGGGTAGAGCTCAAGGTATATGATGGCTTTTGATTTATCTTTATTAACCCGCTATTGCATTTTAATCATAGTTGCTCTTAACTTTCTTTTATTTGGCTAGCTGCAATCTACCTCTAGGCCTTTAGCCCCCTTCTCATAGGAAGATGAGGTACATGCTCTTTTGGGATACATGTAACAACCATTCCGAAGATAGGTACATTGTGATAGGCTCTAGGATGATAACATGTTAAGTATGGGGGGGGAAATGGTACACTATCCCTATCACGGCTTCTCAGCAGTGCCCCTTTTCCCCAAGACTGATAACACAGGACTAGGACACTAATGATGGCCACCAAGGTGAAGCAAGGCAAAAAACATAACTTCTTGAGCTTATGTTCCATTATCCAACTTCAACCCATGATCCTCACTCACATGCCAAATGCATTAAACACGATACTTTATATGAAACAAGGGTTGATGTACACCTCATAATGTGCCAGACCACCCTCTTTCAATGACCATGCTGATCGGGTGTGATGAGTTGTGCTGATGAGGAGGGAGGCATCGAAAGGGCTGGTGGGTTGCTGTCTGTGAGAATTTGATCATCATCATCATCGAGATCACTATCTTAATTGTGGGCTATGAGACATGATCTCCTCTAGTTACCCCTAGGTGAGAGGGGGTAACATGGCACATAATTGGTAGGCAATGGGGTGAAATTTCCTTAGAGGAGCAAAATAGTTCGATTAGAGGGTCGAATTAGAGAAGCCATGCCTGTATGCTTTATGGTGGTTGCATGTTCGTCGAGTAGAAAAAAAGAAAGAAAAAAGAAAAAAGAAAAAAGAAAAAAAAACAGTGATTTTTGAAAGCCATAACTTCTAGCTTAGAAGTCCAAATTGGGTATGTGTGTAGTCATTGGAAAGCTAGTTTAGAGGGGAATAATTTTGATGGCTCATATTTTGGATAAATGCTTTAGAATTCTTTAGAACTTGAGAAGAAAGAGGGCAGTAGTCTTGATTTGGTAAAACTGATAAAGTGCATAATTACCAACATTTGAAAGAAAATGCTACAAACCAAGAATTGAGATGTATCGAACAATTTTTTGGTATGCACACTTCTTGTAGAGTCAAAGCGACAACAAGGAAAAGCAATGAACATAATTGAAGAATATTATTGAAGAGGAGATGTGGAAGATGGAGAAGGACCTTACATTCATGAAGAAGTTAGAGGCCTGAATATTAACATAGAAGAGATAGAGTCTAATGGGCATAGAAAGAGAATGGAGTCATTAGGGATAGTAGAATCTATAAAGGAGCTTGAACATGGAGGTGCAAAGCTATAGAGTTGATAATGAAAGGATGTTGAAAGCTCAAGAGAAGCAAAATCTGCTGAACACTCAACTACTATAGAGCTTAAATCATTTGCGAAAAGAAATGACGAATGGTTTAGGTTCAAGGTATGAGGAGCGAGGCCGAGTCCATTCAAGAAGATAAAATCGTGGAAGATCTTTGCGTTCAAGACGTGCTACTAGAACTCAAAGGCGTCATTACTCATCAACACATTCAACGAAGAAGTCATATTCATCTAAAGAATCACAAAGTAGCCTAGAAGTGTTCCCATTCAGACATCAAAGGAGAAGGTATGAACAAAACCATTTGCAAGGAGAGCTTAGGAAGATCAAACCACCAACCTTTGATGGTGAAAACAAGATGGGAGAGGATGCTGAAGCTTGGTTGCTGGGCATAAGATAATACTTTCAGTTGCATAATTATTCATCCAATCTAGAAGCTACAATCACCATATATAACCTACAAGGAAAAACTTCTACTTGGTGGGACCAACTGAAGCAAGTTAAACACATCAACGAGAGGAGGATTTCTTGGAAGCAACTCAAGAAGTATTTCCAACAACATCATATTTTAGAGAGCTCGAATTACCATCCTATTGGGGAAATTTGGGAGAGTTCTCTTTGAGCAAAAGTGGCCATAGAACTGCTATAGAAATTATTTTGAGTTACAATTGAGAATTGTGAAGGAAATGAAAACTGTATGTAATGGTAATTGTTGCCATTGAAGAATTGAACTACAACTGAGAATCCCTGAAATCCTAACATTGAGATTTCTTGGCTAGCCTATGCTAGTGCCTCGGAGGGATAACTTGATGGATTGCTTAGTAGAGAAGTAGATCCCATTCCTTGGGTTGCATAGGATGATGGGGAAATAGGGTTGTGGATTGGGGTTGTTGTAGGTGGAAAAGTGACTATGAACATGGGAATTTGGTCGTGTTAAGAGTTAGAGCCATCCATAGGTAAATTCTCCCTTGTGGATTCATAGCCTCATCTCTAGGGTGGTCTCTGTTGCAGAGAGATTTGGTGCAACAAGGAGGCTATGGTTGGTTGGAACATCCTTCTTCTGTAGCCAATTGGTGGATAATTCCCAGAAAGATAAGTGTTCATGACTTGTGATTATGTTGAATTAATGTTGTTTATGTCTTGGATTGTATTAATTTCTAGTTTGTTTCGTTCCATTTGGAAGTTTAAGTTTGCATTTTAAATTTATGGTTCCATGATGATTGAATTGTTTAACTATATTGTATAAGCTTGCATTATAGTGCATGCATATGTTAATTAATTAATAGTAGGGTAGTGAGGAAGGGTATTAGGACAAGTAATTCAAAGATACAGTATCAAAGCAACGAATTTGGAGTGAAAATTGGTGGCTTCAAGAGTACCCCATATCCTCAACAAAGTACAGAGGGTATTGGATACATTACACAACGTCCCTCCAAATTGGTGTGCTCTCCAACATGATGTTAGTCCAACGCTCCCTCTTCCAGTATGGTCCATTGTTCAAGTGTGCTTATTGAAAGTGCTCCTCCTCTAACTGTGTGCCACATGCCATCGCATGTGCCTAATGCTACTCTCATGTGTGCTAATGTGGTCACAAGGCTCCAATGCTCCTCCCTAACATGTGTTCGAGTCCATCACTAACCTTCGTGAAGTATGTTCCTCATCCCAAGTGTCCTCAAGTCGAGTGTCCAACCTCTAAGGTATATATCACATAGTCCCAATCTCCAAGGGCTAAGTGCCATCATCCAAGTGCCTAATTCTCCTCCTCCTAGGTAGGTACCTCGATTGTGCAACCGAGTCCCCATTGTGTGCATACAATGGGTTAGTCATTATGTTGATTAGAGTAACAATCCTCTAGGTAAGGGCACCATGCCAACACTCTAACTAAAGTCAATTATCCATTGAAGTCAAGCCATTGATATGTCCATGAGGCATCGCCAAGGGGCTAGGAGACATTATGCTCTCCTAGCAAGGTGAAAACCTAAGTCACCTGACACGAAGACACGTGACACGGAGGACACAGGAATATGAGTATCAGATACAGACACAATGACCCTCAAAATCAGGACACGAGGGACACATTATATATATATATATAATTTTAATATATATATATATATATCAGTGTTGTAAAACTCGGCAAAAACTCGCGAGTTCTCGCGAGTTTCACGAGTTTTTCAAGAAAACGAGTTTTTGGTGAAAAACTCGGGCGAGTTTTTGAAGAGTTTTTGGCGAGTTTTTGGGAAAAACTCGCGAGTTTTTGNTGATGCACCAACTTACCCAAACGGGGCCCACATGACTTTTGGCGCTTCATCTCCTAGGGTTAGGTTTTTGGATGTCTAGGACTTTTGGCATTCCTGTTTATTGTAAAAAAGGCCTTCAGAGCCTCATTGTAACCATCTTCTGGCGAATGTGCGCTGCCGTCACATCTCTTCTCAGAGATAAGCCGCCACCATTCCATTTGCTTGTTTCCGCTGCATTTTTACAGTTTCAGCTTATTTCGTTATTTAATAGAAAACCAGTTTTACTGTATCTCTGTTATTTTCTTGTTAAGCACCTATTAATAATCTGTATTCATTTCGTTCTGCTCATAAAATCCGGATCAGCCAACTCATTAGGGTTTCTCTTGCTTCCCGGAGTCTTCTATTCTCATCAGGTTCACACGTGGAGGTAAATACCTCCCGCAGCTACCATAATATTAACAAGATAAACATGCTAATACACAAAAATATGCCCTCCAAGGCCATACGTGTGGGTGATGTCATGCTCCAAGAAGGTGGAAAGGTGCATCCAAAGGCCACATCTCTCCAAGAAAGGTGCAATGCATGGTAAAGTGTCATGTCTCCTCATCGAAGGTCATGTCAAGTGCTCCAAATCATCAATTGAGGATGCCCTAATGATGGGGTTAAGCCCACCATCATCATGATCATCACATGTGTGACGTCATCTTCAAAATGTTGAACGTCCAAGGTGAAAAGAGGGCTCATCATCTCTAAGGGTGCCCAATCATATCCAAGTGTAACATCCTCAAATCAAAACGCTATCATGCTATGGGTACATTATCCGAAAGTGTGGGCTTCCTACCCATATTTCAATCAATATGACCATATCTGCAGAAAGTGAGCTCATATGTCCATTGTTCAGGCTCCAGGAGGTGTGAGATGACATGTTTGAATGTGCCAAGTCATCATGTGACCCAATGCTTTGCATCACACATGCCATGTCCTATATAAAATGCACAATGTCGTGGGTGAAAGCATGTGAACGTCCTCCAAAGGACCATGTCAAGTGCACCCAAGTCAGTGAAAGTCATAGAATCAAGTAAGACCAACAATCACAAGTTTCAAGAGTCCTTAGAAACATATAAAGTAGGCCATCACTTAACACAGAATCCACACAAGCGATTCACATTAGATATCCCCTTCAAACTTCACATTAGCTCTAGAATTTATGCATTTTGCCAAGTTTAGGTATGGGAGGACCATCAAAAGACCCTATTAGGTGTGTCAGTACCTAGGTAGAAGGATATTTCCCGAGAAACCCTTCAAGATGTGGGTATAAGTGAAATGAAACGGGAGGGGTTGCTTCATGGACATGGTGTCATTAACATACAAGGAAATGTATGGTCTTACTTCCATGATTTCCTTTGTAGAGGGTGCTCTTGGCGCTTGAGTTACCCTTTCCTCGGTGCTTTTTGCATTCCCAACCCCTTATTTTCCTTTTCCTTCAATTTGCAAGTCCCCTTTTCAGGTTTCAAGCATTTATTAATTCCTTTTCTTTCTTTGGGATGTAATTTCATTTTAGATTGATATGCATTCCATGCATTAGGACCAAGGGGCGATCACCATTAGAGGGGGTAAAACTCAAGATAGATGATGGATTTTGATTTGTATTTATTATCCCGCTATTGAATTTTAATCATAGTTGATCTTAACTTTCTTTTATTTGGTTAGCTGCAATCTACCTTTGGGCCTTTAGCCCCTTCTACTAATAGGAAGAGAGGTACATGCCCTTTTGGGATACATGTAACAACCATTCCGAAGATAAGTACATTGCGACATGATCTAGGATGATAAAGTGTTAAGTATGGGGGGGAAATGGTATGCCTTTATACGTATGAGTAACTGCATATTACTGATTCACTGTTTAACTAGTGTGACGGTATTGGCATAAGTAAGTTAAGCAGCTTTCTATACACCTTTCCAGATGAACTGGTCTTTTAAGACTTACTGCGCATAGTTGGTAACTGCGCGGGTTCACTGTGGTACAGGTTCACTGTTTCACTAGATGGGTGCTAAGGAGTTATTTCATTACTTCCCATCCTTAATTGGCCAGTAGTAGCTATTTTGCTAAATAAAAAGAAAGTTTGACACGAGTTTCTATTCCCCCTTCGTCTTCTCGGGATCTATGTATCTATAACCTTGGAGGAGAAAAAGAAGAGGTTGAAGAAATAGTATGAAGAATTTCAAGACTTAGATAATCTTAGAAGCTCACTCTTAAATACTTCACGTGATACACCTGTGCAAAATCAAACCTTTTCCCAACTCTTTGAAACGGGTCGTTGCTTCGTTGTTTCCCCTCTGTTCCTTTCTTTCCCATGGATCAAACAGGTGCAATAAAGCTTCTGTTCCGGGTTTTGGAAAGTGAAAGATGAGAATGAAAGAGTAAGGAATTGTCTATTGTCTATTCATTCGAACATTCAAAAGGACCAGATGGTCGGGTAAGGAATGTACTCCAGGCGGTTAGTGACTTGGACAATTTTATATTGGCCTTCAAGGCGTAAGGAGGTTCTCTATTTATAGCGAAGGAGGTAGGCGTCTCGAGAAACTTCCGATGATCAAGAGGTCATATCCTTCCCCTTGGTATGATGGTCATCTTATAGGTCTAAGCCGAATCATGTTCTCATGGCTACCCCTATCAAGGCCTCCCAGAGTACCCTCGTTTCCCAAGAGTGACAACACAAGATTAGGACACTAATGATGGCCACCAAGGTGAAACAAGGAAAAAGTCATAACTTCTTGAGCTTATGATCCATTATCCAACTTCAACCCATGATGCTCACTTACATGCCAAATGCATTAAATATGACACTTTATATGAGACAAGGACTAATGTACCTCATAATGTGCCGAACCACCCTCTTCCAATGAACCACGTTGATCGGGTGTGATAAGTTGTGCTAATGAGGAGGGAGGCGTTTGAAGGGATGATGGGTTGTTGCTTGTGAGAATACTAGTCATCATCATCATCAATATCACTATCTTCATTGCGGGCCATGGGACATGATATCCACTAGTTACCCCTAGGTGAGAGGGGGTAACATCTGGCTCCAACATGGGGACATGTGCTCACTGTAGAGTGCATGAGAACCTCAACATCTCTAGTACTCCGAGACTTGCAACTTGAATCACTCTAAAATTCCTGTTGCATTCTAGCATAAAATCATCAGTAACAAAAGGGTAGGGGGTTGTTATCCACCCTAGTTTTTGAAAAATATAAAACCATGCGAGAAAGAAAAAAAATGATTTTCATCGACATATCATTTTATTTTTATTTTTATAACATATGTATGCTAAGATAACATGAATGCATAAGAAATCAATAAATGACATCAAACAAAAAGAAAAGCAAATGCAATACAACAAGCACAGAACATGACCTACCCTATCCTACTCTACCACACACCTAAGAAGTCAAGTTCCTTCAGCATACTAAGGTTTGAGAAGGGATCCATTAACAAGTAATGGTAGCTTCTCTCCCTCGATTGTGTTCAAGTAGAAGGAGTTAATCCCAAACTTCTTCTCAATTTAGTAAGGGCCAAGCCATAGGATGTCGAAATTCTTATGTATTCCTGGCTTTTCTTTCCTCTTGTCACACATTAGTATAAATTCACCATCTTTGAAATTCCTCTGTCTTTCCTTATGATCAAACATACCGTTAATCTTGTCTTGATTCCCTGCCATTTGATCTAAAGCATTCCTCCTAGACTCATCTAGTTTTACGAGTTGGTCAATTCTTCCCTGTAATGTCTCCTTATCAGTCATATATTGTTGTGCAAACTAGAGGGTAGGAATCTGGAGGTTTACTGGCAACCTAGATTCCAATCCATATACTAGCCAAACATGGTTTTTCTTGTGGAATTCATAGTCGTGATACGATCTACCCATATTGCATACTTGATCTTACTATCCCAAGCCTTCTTGTTTTCACCTACAATCTTTTTGACAATGTTCATCATACTCTTGTTGCTAGATTCTGCCAATCCGTTTCCTTGGGGATAATAGTTGGATGAGTGAGATAAGACGATTCCATACTTGAAGAAAAAATTAGCTAATGCTAGAGAGATAAAGGCTTTTTCATTATCAATGGTAATCTTGGCAGGGTCACCAAACCTTGTGATTATTCTATCTTCAAGAAATCTCAGTACGAATTCCTCGGTTTCCTTTTTCGTTGGGATGGATTCTACCCACCTAGTGAAATAGTCTGTAGAAGTCAATACCCAACGATATTTGTTGCTGGAGTTATCGTTAAATTCATCAATGAATTCTAAACCCCATTGTTGAACAATGCTTCAACAACGACTAGCTTCAAAGGAAAGGAGGCAATCGTTGTTTTCTTGAAAAGAATTGACATGGCTGGCAGGACCTGACATATCGATGAGTTTTAGTGAACAATGTAGGCCAATAATAACCAACTCTCAAAATATTGTGGGTGGTGGTGTTGGCAATGAAGTGACCACTGCAATGTCCTGAGCAGAGTTCATTGATCAACTTGTCTGCTTTATCTTTGTTCACACACCTAAGGATTATCCCATCAGGGTTCTTCCATCCAAGACCATCCTGAGTTAAACAATACTTCATGGCTTTCAATATTACGACTCTTCTCATATGATCTACCAAATGATTAGGGCATGGGAGATTCTTCAAGTAGCATATAATGTCAGAATACCATTCGTCATGTTCTAACTCACTCAAAACTACATTAACTTGGTCATTCTCTCCCGTTTTTATGGCTTCTTCATTACTCTTTGTCAACATCTTGGACAAACCTTGCCCTTTAATGATCTTAGTGGGTTTAATTTCTAGGTCATATTCCTGAATTTTTTACACCCACTTTCCTCTAGTTCCAAGGCAATCTTGTTGGGAGAGGACTTCCTTGACAGCGAGATATGGTACATATGCTTTGATTTTGTTGGAGCCGCCATAGTTTCTAAAATTCTTCAAGGATTTGTCAAGGGCATAAGCTTTCTTCTCAATGATTGAATACTTTAGTTCAGTGTCCGTAAGGGTCTTTCTCATGAAGGAAATGGGTTGTTCATAATCATCCTTATTCTTTTGCAATAGTACTCCAACAATAGTGTCTTGGGAAGCAAACAAAAAAATTATGAAGTCCT
>SNQJ01S0006911.1:224628-262426 GCA_010110895.2 Picea sitchensis | reverse complement strand
ATCATTTTGGTCATCTTAAAAGAGTTCTCATGCGATGCATAAAATTTGGCATCTCTCTAAACCCTTCTAAGTCCATTTTCGACGTTACCAAGGGCAAGCTCCTTGGACACATTGTCTTCGATTTGGGAATAAGCATTGATCCTGAAAGGATTGTTTCTATCCTTAATTTGCCTGCTCCCACTTCCAAGAAGGAGGTTCAAGCTTTTATGGGTGTTATTATCTTCGTCCATAGGTTTGTTCCCGATTTTGCTGTGATGGTCAAACCAATTCATAATCTACTTAAACAATATCGTTCTTTTTCTTGGACAAATGATGTTGAAGATGCTTTTGTAGGGATCAAGAAAGAAATCAGCTATGCACCGGTTTTGGCGAAGCCAGACTTTGAGAAGGAATTTATGATATATACTAATTCCACGGAGGAAGCAATTTCTGCTATCCTCATGCAAAGTGATGACCAAGGTAACGAAAAACCAGTGGCTTACATGATTCAAAGCTTGTCTGATGATGAATTTAAATATTCTTTTATTGAAAAACGTGCTTTCACTCTTATTAAAGTTGTTGAAAAGTTTTTCCACTTCATCTTAGGTAAGCATACGTTGGTAAAAGTCCCTTTACCCGATGTTAAGTTTTTGCTCTCACAGACTTATCTTTCAGGGAAGCTTGCACATTGGCTTTCCAAGATTCAGGAGCATGATTTAAATATCGTGACTTCTCCCACTATCAAGGGACGTGACTTAGTCCTTCACTTAGCTCAGCATGCTGAAAATAGTGAAGAAATTGATGAACATGATAGTTCCCTATCAACACTATTATACATTGATAATCAGGTCCTTCCTGTGCCTGGACATCCTTGGTATAAGAATTTGATTTACTATTTAAAAAACCAAAGATGTCCAGACAACATAGACACTCATCAAAGGAGAAGGTTCCATCTTGAATCTGCTAGATACGTCATTATAGGAGACTTCTTGTTTCGAAGATCTATTGTTGGTATGTTGCTTTGCTGTGTAAAAAATGAGAAAGCACAAAAATGTTGCAATAAACTCATGGTTCTTCAAATTCTGTTATTCATGTAGGAGGTCATTTTTCTGCTAAAACCATTGCTTTCAAGATTATTA
This sequence comes from Picea sitchensis, assembly GCA_010110895.2. Classification (NCBI taxonomy): domain Eukaryota; kingdom Viridiplantae; phylum Streptophyta; class Pinopsida; order Pinales; family Pinaceae; genus Picea; species Picea sitchensis. Next base: position 261,308 of record SNQJ01S0006911.1, on the reverse strand, counting down.
GAAAATGATACTATTGGCCTTCAATCTTTTGTGACTCTTATGTTTTTTCGAGATCTTGTGACAAGTGCCAAAAATTTGCTGGGAAAAAATGCCTTTCAACGATGTCGTTACAACCTGTCCTCTCGGACTTTCCTTTTTCAAAGTGGGGACTGGATTTTATTGGTCCTATTAATCCTCCATCTTCAGCAGGACAAGTATTTATTTTGACAGCCACATACTATTTTACAAAATGGGCTGAAGTTGTCCCGCTTAAGCATTCGACAGATGATCGAGTGATTTATTTCCTTGAAAATAATATCTTTTCCAGATTTGGTCTTCCATTGGAAATTATTACAGGCAATGGTCTCGCTTTTATTTCTGCTAAGATGACCCAATTTTTAGCTAAGTTGGGGGTTAAACATTTCACCTCATCAGCTTATTATCCCTAAGGAAATGGGCAGGCCAAGTCTACCAACAAGAATCTGAGAATTGTCAAAAGGCTCATCGAAGATAAGCCTCGTCAATGGCACACTCTCCTCACTTACGCCCTTTGGGAAGATCGAACTACCGCCAAGATGAGCTCTGGTTGCACTCCTTTCCATCTTGTTTATGGTCAAGAAGCCATTCTTCCTACTGAGTTGGAACTTTCCTCCTTAAGGTTAATGCTACAGATCAAAGAATTAAATTATTCCAATGTTTCACAAAGGATGAATGCACTCCTAGCTTTAGAGGAGCAAAGGATGTTTGCCTTAGATAATATAAAAAGGAGACAACAGACTGTTAAGAAGTATTTCAACAAGAGTGTCAAAACTGTCAAATTTAAAGTCAATGAGAAAGTATTGTTGTGGGATTCATCTCATGTTGATATGGGAAGACACTCAAAGTTTCAAAAATTATGGTTGGGTCCTTTCAAGATCGTTTTTTTCCTGGGTACAAACTCTTACATTCTGAAAGATTTACAAGAGTGATTGTTTTCCTATAGCACTAACGGTTCTCACTTAAAACACTACGTGGAACCAACTTGAAGAGTTTAATGTTGTTTGGATTTTTCTGTATATTAGTAATTCAGTTATGTTTTCATTTTAGGTAGTTTTATTACTACTTTTTCAATTCTGCTTTCAAATAGTTTTCAATTATGCTTTCATTTTAGTAGTTTTCCTTCTTCTTTTGCAATTTTATCATTTTATTTTTGTTGTCTTAATTTTTGCAGTTCCTTTTCTATTATGACTTTTATTTCTTTTCATATTTTAAGTTCATTTTTGGTCAAGAATAAGATGTTGGATCAATTCTTCCACAGTAACACTCCTGCAAGGTATTGTTAGTCAATAACAATCAAGCTTACATGACTGTTACAATGTTCCCTTGAAAGCATAATTGAATTTTTTATCTGCTTTCACTGTTGTCTTATGAGGAAATTGGTTACCTCCCACTTTTGATTTCCATTTCTTCATCCATTTGAGATTCAAAAGATAAATTCCATAAAAAAATTATCCTTGAAGTCAAGAGAAAATTCTGGTTGAATGATTATGCATACGGGGATAAACCCCTTCATACTTAACATTTTCCATGAGTTATTCCCAAATTCCTGGTCATTTTTTTCCATTAAATATGCTCACTTCCCTCTGTTGCATGATCATTCTGGTTATATCTTCTTCATCTTTTGTTTTTGGTCTACGAAACCATACATTCTGAGTTCTTAATCTGTTGGAAACAAATTTCCCTGTGGAGTCGCCCGTTTGTTGACGATAAAAATCGCAACGAGGAATTTCGCCCGCAAAGTATTGTTAAAGCCTATTATTTAAACTATGCTAATAAGATATAATACTAGTAGGTGGGAACCCCTTGTAGACTAGAGGCTCGAAGATAGTCATATCACACATTTTATGTTGTTGTTTCGATGCTGCTTACAGGGTCTTATATGGTTGATGATGTAGTCTTGGTTTTGTTTTTGACATGATGACAGGTGGATGATGCATTTATTGGATGTTTTGTTATTCAAAGCTTTAATTTTATGTTATATTGGCATACATTTACAATTGTTATATTTGATCACATCACCACGATTATTACCTGGGTACACCTGCACAAGACATATGTTAGTAACAACATAAAACAAAAGCAATGGGAAGGAAACTTACAAAAAAAATCCAAAAGAAAGGGCCTATACTATGTTATGTTAGAAGTTATGTGCAATTAAATGAAAACAAGTTAGTGTTAATCCTAACTAGTAATGGTTAGTGGCTATGCAAATTGTGTTTGAGCTATATTGGGCTCATTTGATATGGCAATACATATGGTATAGTATGGAAGTTTTGCAATGGTTAATATGGATTTTGGGTGGTGCATTTGGAAAGCATTGTGGTCACAAATTTCAATAGTTTGGAATTAATGGAAAGGTTAATGGTATTAGTGAATGTTGGTTTTCGTGTACTTCAAAATTGAATGAAGATGAAGATGGAAGTGGCGTGCAGTAAATGCACGTCACTCCATACTTCCCCCATCGGGTCATCACCTTAGTATGGTTATTGTTGTATTTCATTTTGCTGGTGGTTAAGCTCCGAGATCCAAGCCTAGGAAGGAAGTGCTCAGCCAGCCCACCCCTTTTAAAGTTATTGGTTACATGTATGGTTCTTTTCACCCATCCATGAATTTTGCTCTGTGTATGAACAAACAATGGCTCAGTGATGCGTTGGTTTGTGTTTTCCTGAGATTGGCAACTATTTAAATGCGTGGGTCTTCTCTCTGGAATGATTGTGTGGTTATTCGTTTTGCAGGTAAAAGAATTGGTTGGTTGAGTTATGCATTCGCTGGTTATTTTGTGTGGTGAAACCGTGATGGCTCTCTGTTGTTTGAAGTGGATATGGGTATTATCGCTCTATGTTTTGTTGGAGGGTTTCTCTCTATTTAGCCTTGCTGACCGCTTCTAACCATGTCCAGTTGTATTCAGGCTGTTATGGGGTTGCTGTGTATGTTTTCGAACTGCCTTTTGGTCACTGTGTCTTTTCCAGATTCATGGTCGTGGGTTTATTCACCTGGTCGTGGGATTATTTTTTTGGTATTGGCATCAACGTATCTCAGAAGTCAGTTATAGGGTGTCCATTATTCCATGACATATGCTTTATGGTTGTTGGTGATATAAATTATGCCTCGGGTCTGCATTCCCACTGGCATTGTTATAAATTGATTTGACGCATGAGAAATGCACAGAGGTTATACCTCTGTGTCCTCTGGGGTACCTGTCACTATCTAGTGGATAGTCACTTCTCCTCTACATCATCATCCAACCCTACCCATTGTTGAACTGTTGTGCCATTGCACAGACCGAGAGTTATAAGGAACCATGTGGTTCTAACGTGCTGGTATTGAAGGATCTCTACCTATTGGTTGATACGTTTTGAGGACCTCTAGTTCGTCTATTTTATTGATGACCAAGCGAACTCTTGATTGCTTCTTTGTATTCGTGTTTACAGAGCTTGATTTTAATCATCCCCAATTGTTCTTACTCTTAACAGACATCTTGTGATTATCATAGATTGGTTGAGTGGTAATGACAGTTGTGTTCGGGGATGAGAAATGATATACAGTCAAGGGGCGGCCTCTTTTTCGTTATGATTTGGATCATTGTGTTCTTACAACATGGTGTCAATTGCAAGTTGGTGATTGTTGTGTGTTTCACTAATCCCGATCGGGATCATGGAAAATTGTGGAAATTATTGACTATGATTTTGTCGTTTCACTGTATGTCTATTATGGAGGCATCGTGTATGTTTTATTTAATTGCATCACCAGTGATGAAGCTCGGGTTTTGTATTATAGTTTCATTGGTTAATATATGAAAAGGGCATGAAATCGAGAAAGTATCAGAAGTCTATTCAATTTGGAAAAGGGACCTGTGTATATGTTTTATTTGGGAGATTGTGAATTGTGGACAGTGTTTGATATTTTATAGTGATATATGATGGATAGAGATGGAGAAATGTGGTTGTGTGTTTCTTTTGATTTTGTTTTAAATGAAAGGAAAGGAAATGAAAGAAACCAAGTGTTCTCTTAACAAGACTGTTGAAAGGCATAGTGATTATGAGTATGGTTACAAATTGTGTTAATTGAGAAGTTTTGAAGAAATTGAATGTGGGACAATGAATAGTTTTGACACATAGTAATTATTTAATTGGTATTGGTATCTTTTGTATTGAATACAATGTTGTTTTTATGGATTACTTGATTTGTTTTATTAATAGTATTAGTTTTTTCCCTACCATTCTCTCACTTTTTCGCACATTACAAGTCCCCTCGCCTTCCCATATTCACTATCCACTCCCTGTTCTTAAAATTAAATTATAGTTAAGTTAAAATATGTATTATAACAGTTAAAGGATGGCACAAATATGAGTTACAATGATATATTCTTTTGATTTACAATACATTTGATTGTTTGATGATTTGTTGAGCAGTAATCATGATCTAACCCCTATTGAGGAAAATATATGAAATGATCTTATTCAATCATTTTCAGACTTTACTTGGCTAAAGAAAAGTAGACGGGAATATCACCCTATGTTTATAGCCAACAAAAATAACATCCTAACTCACAAGTATTAATTACGAGTGCTTAGACTAGTCTTTTATCAACAAAAAGCTTGTTGGAAATTCACTTTTTATGTAATTTTCTTAATATCACAGTTGCTGAAATAAATGTAAGAACAGAAGTAAAGACACCAAGATGATAATCAATACAGATGAGACATAAAGAACTCCTTTATTTCATTCCAATTCACCAAAGAGTCATTTTATTTACAAAATATCATACAAAAATATTGGACCAAAGTCAAACTTAGACATCCCCGATGGAACATACAAAAGGACCTCTGACAGAAAACCAAAACTGAACTCTAAAAGCTGGATCAACTTGCCACAGATTGTTTCCCACTCGACTTTGCACAATAGTCTTTATCAGTCATGAAAACTAATTCACAAATAGACAAGTCTACACAGACTATCAAAGATATATCAACACCTATGAAAAACAAGTATCTGAATGATTTGATTCAACCCTGAATATTGTTGTCTACAATAAGACCCTGCTATCATAAAAGAGAATTAGGCTTGTGATGAATATATGAATGAATGAAAACTGAACTATATCAACATAAACTCAAAGAGAAAACCTTAGTGTGCTTCTGTTTCTATCCCCCCTTTGTTCTTCCCTTTCCTTTTGATTTTAACAAATTAGAATTGGTTGAAGAAGTTGAACCAATTCATTAGTTAAGTTAATTAAAAGATTCAACTAACTTTAGTTAGGGTGAAGAGTAATAATTATAATAAGGGTCATAAATAAATAATAACTAGTAGGTGGGACCCCTTGTGACTCACTTTAGTTCATAACAATCATAACATAACCATTAGTTAAGAAAAACACACCTCCTTGTGTCTCCCATCAATAAATTCACTTTTGGTAATTTAAACTCATGAAATTTGAAATTACTTCAAAAATGATACTCATATATCCAAAATAAACATGTTGTCCAAAGATCCCTGAAGTCAACTGTCATAAAACAATAGATATAATAAAAACTCAAAAGCCATGTTTCCCAGTCTGTGATGCAACCTTTCCTTGATTGTTGTTGTCACCTCTTGATTTTCCCGAATTTTTGTTTGGATGTGCAGAGCCTTTAGGCCTAATCTCGTTGATCACATGGGAACAATCGCCCCTCAAATGCATCCGGGAAGACACGGATTTGTCATAGCCATTGGAGGGTGAGAAAGGGGAAGCAATGGCTTTTCCTTTATCAAGGGCATGGTGGGCCTCAGTTTTCAATCTCTTTCTAGGATGGGAGGATTCCACTGGCAAGTGGTCAGGGGCAGCTTGGACAATGTGGTTAATAGGTGGGGGACCAAGCAAGGACAAGTTGGGCCAGCCACGATGTTGGGAGGCTGCCAGGTGGACAATGTCCTACCATCCATCATTTTTTGGGACCTCAGGTTGTAATGAGTCATGAGGAGGTACGGGGATACCGAGGGCTTGCAAGGCTTGGAAAGGATGCCTTTCAGGCCTAGGTTGGACTATTCCCTACCCAATCCAATTGAAGAATCCGACATGAAATAATTGGCCAAGCTCTTGTGAATCAACGTCAAAATGTATGGAGAACCTAGGCCTTCTTGGACCTCGGTTCCAATTACCTCTACCTTTGTTTTCTCGTCAATGGCTATCTCGACTAAAAAACACTCATCTTGCATGTGTGATCGATTAGCAAATAGTCTTTTAAATAACCATACATGACAAATCTTAAAAATATGAAATAGATTTGGCTCAACAATGTATCAGACTCATGCAATCCAATCCATACAAATTGTTTCATTGTTAATCAATGAGCAGGGGGGTGAAAAAAGGTTCTCGGATATGTGAGGGGCTTGTATTGAGAGAAAACATGATATAATGAGGGGGGGGGAGACATGGTCACTGCTCAATGAAAACAACAATCAACTGAAAAGCAAAACAATAAAACATCACTGTAATCCACACAAGGCACTGTCACTTTCAACTGCCTTAGCACCACAATTCTCTTGACTGTAATCAATCTCAGAACAGAGAGTGAAAAATGAAATGGGAAGGTGATGGGATTTGTAATTAACGGAAAATGAAATCATGGAAGGTAAGGAAGACGATTACTGTTCATGAAATTAATTAAGTGATCCACAANAATTCTCTTGACTGTAATCAATCTCAGAACAGAGAGTGAAAAATGAAATGGGAAGGTGATGGGATTTGTAATTAACGGAAAATGAAATCATGGAAGGTAAGGAAGACGATTACTGTTCATGAAATTAATTAAGTGATCCACAAAACATTCTGCGAAAAGAGATGCATCAACCATCAATCATTTTGACCAAATAACAGTTTCTGTTCTTTTAACTAGTTCTCTATTCATAATCAAATATCCAACAAAGTGCCACCACGAGACAGTATGTATTCCACACAATTTGTAAGGGGTTATGTTCCTTTCATTTACATTCTTTTCATTTTATCACAATTTATGAACAATACCCATTTCCAATCTGTAAACTATCAAAATCAACCACTGCCCATGCATTTCAATCCACAATAATACTCAAAAGTCATGTTTTCAATTAATAATGAAATCAGTATTACTGCAATCGGTCCTGTCATTTAAATGCAATGATATTCGTTAAACATATATAGGCAGTAACCAAAATAATCAAGACCAAATTTCCATGCTTGAATTGAAAATTAATCATACAACCAACAACCACCATTTAGACACAAGCTATGCAAAGGTTAATTCACCCAGGCAATGTAGTTCTACCACTGTAAAAAAAATAAAATCAATGTGACTTAAAAGTTGGGCCACCCATCCAACACGATTGTCATCAACAACATGCCTGCTTTAACAAGTGATCGATTGCAATAAATAAACATGATTAAAACTCTGTGGGTATCCCTGAGTGTAAAAACCAAGCTATCCATACTCCACACAGTGCACAACTAACAAAACCTCACGATGCAACATTTACACTTAACACAACAAACACAAAGTCGTGGTAATAACTCAACATATCGTGTTGAGCCATCAATTTAATATAATATTGCTTTGATTTAGTCACACCGTGATCGACTATGTTGTGCACACTCAGAATTATACAATAAACAAGCATAAGGATGTAGTGGATATACTCTCTACAGTTATCCAGTTCAATAGTCATTCAGCCCCAAAGAAAACCATAGTTACCACGCCCGTTATTTCATTTTACAAAACACCATACACACAACGCGACATGCGTGAGCACATCAAGCATTTGTAACCAATGCCAGCTAATCATCCAAATAATCATTAGTGCCAATACCAGTGACTGTGTATCAACCAAACAATTCACCACTATTGTAAAAACCCAATCAACCTAACAAGTTGTAGCAACTACGCATACCCACACATCAAATCGAATCGGGGCAGAGGCCTTCTCCATTAAAAATACTGAATTATTAACATAAGGAGAGTGACTGTGTACTTTGAAAGTGAAATTTTCCATGAAGGGTGTATCCTTATTATCACAGAAGAAGTAACTAAATGTCAAACCAACACGATTTCCATATGAACAACTGGGCGAGTCCGAATTCAAAGTAATCGACCATACATTCAATCCACAATAAACCATAGCAACTTGACAGGCACGACAGTCTCCTCTATAAAACTCCAGACTAGAGGGTTAAGGGTCTACTCTATAGCCAACACCAGGGGAACGGAGCCAACTCCTCGTAATGGTGGAACCTTTGAGGCCAAGGGTGTGCACACAGAGAGAGCCATGATTCATTCGTGGACAGGTAACAATCCATGGCAAGGGGGCCATAACAAAAGGTGAGGCTCCCATTCGGCCTGGAAATTTTATTTAATGCATGCAGGGTATAACCCTTGTGTTCTTCGTTTAAACTACCACAGTATTGAGGTGAATACAATGTTGAGTTAAGAACAGAACACTCACTTCGTGACCCTTAGTGGTGGAAACAACCAATGCCCAAGTGAATGAAACAGAGTGACGTAGGAGACCTCCAACTACTAACCCCATAAAAGCTAAAGACCGGGTTTAGTGACAAATGCATGCAGATAGCCATCCACCCAAGACTAAACAAAAACCCTCCAACTAAACCAACAGAGATAGCAGGGAGCCATCACCCAGGAAGACCAATAACTTTTACGAACTCAAAATTATTACAGGAAGAACCATCCACTCTTCATTCCAAGAACCCAAATTTCACACAGTTCCAATACTTAGGAAAACACAAACCAATACACCTAAGCCAGTAATCATTTCATAACCAGAGCAGAGTCACGAATGGCCAAAAAATGACATACCTGTAATCAAATTCCTCAAAACGAGAGTTGTTTAAGTGGTTCCTCCCTACTAAAAATTCAGAGCATAACCACAGCAGCAAGATCGAACAATAGCCCGACTAAGGTGGTGGCTAACAGGAGGAGTAAAGGTGACGTGCAGTAAATGCAGGTCGCATCCACCCACAATGCATTAACTCATCAGTACATGCCAACACACTCTTCATTAACCATTAATCAAACCATGTATCGAAACCATCACCATATTAAAAACCAATAGTGCGACTTATGCTATAACATAATTCAAGTCCCATATAATTCAACCATTCGCATAACCAATAGCACTATTACCTTGCCAAATGCACCATCAACATTTCATACCATATGCGTACTAACCATATAACCCAATCAAAATTTCATATCCATTTATTTGCTAGCTAGGGTTTAACAATAATTGTTAAGTCTTCTCATGCATGTAGTATAGTTTAGTATAGCTTTAAATTCTCCCCCTTTGCAATTGTTTCTCATTTCCTTCCAATTGTTTGCATGTAGTATTGCAAAATTAGGTCCCTTTTCTTTGAATTTGTTATAGTATTTTGCCTCTCTCAAAATTGCCCTTCATGTAATTTCACTAACATATTTGTTGTGCAGGTGCGATAAGAACATACAACAATGACATTAATGAATAACATAGGTTGTAGTGACATAAGTAACCAACACTTCATAAGCTCAAATCATAACCAATAACAACAAGATTTCATCAACCATGTAAGTCGTGTCGCACATCATCACAACATAAAAAATGAATAGATCCGATCTCCAATAGTTCAAGGGGGTCCCACCTACTAGTATTATTAATTTTTATGATAATAGGATTTAGCAACACTTTGCGGGAAAAACTTCGTTGACAATTTTAATCGTCAGCAACCCCTTTCATTTTAACACTTTTCGCTCAATACAATCCCTCACATATCCCAAGACCCTTATTCACCCCCTGCTCATTGACAAGTATTAAACGACTTGTATGGATTGGATTGCATGAGTCTGATGTGTTGTTGAGCCAAACTTTGTTTCATATTTAAAGAGATGTCTTGTATGGTTGTTGAAGAAACTAGTTTCTAATCAATAATGCATAACAAGAATGAGATTTTTCAACAGAGGTAGCCATGGTCGGGGTAACAGAGGAAGAGAGAATTGGAACAGGGGCCCTAGAAGGCCAAGTTTTTCTATACATTTTGATGCAGACTCATAAGAGTTGAGCCAGCTATTTCAAGCTGGATTTGTTAACTTGATTGGACAAGGAGTGGTCCAAACTAGGCCAGAAAGGCCTCCCTTCCAAGCCCCACATGTCCTTGGTATCCCAGTACCCCCTCATGTCTCATTACAACATGAATTCCCTGAAAATGACAGATGGCAAGAGATTGTCCATCCAACAATCTCCCAACATCGTGTCTGGCCTAACTTGTCTCTACCTGCTCCTCCACCTGTCAATAAAATTGTCCAAGCTTCCCCTGCCTACTCACTAGTACAGTCTTCCCATGCAAGAAAAAGGTTAAAAACTGAGGCCCACCATGCTCCTGACAAAGGAAAAGTCGTTGTTGCCCCCTCCTCTCCCTCAAATGACTTTGCCAAATCTGTGTCATCCTGCATGCAGTTGAGAGATGATTGCTCTCATGTTATTAGTGAAATTAGGCTTAAAGGCTCCACACATCCTAAGGAAAATTGAGAGAAATCAAAGGGTGAGAGAAACAACAAGGGGAAGATTGCCTCCTAGAGTGGAAAATATGGGTTTTAAGTGTTTTTATTTATTGATTGTTGAAAACAGTTGACTTCTGAATTTTGGACAACACACTATTTTTTGGATATATGGATAATATAATTTTGGATACAAATTCAATTATCATTGATATAAGTTGTCAAATTATGAGAGTGATGATGGGAGCCACAAGGAGGGATGTGTTTGATTGATTAACTAGTTGTGTTATGCTTGTTAAATAACTAAAGGGAGTCACACAGGGTCCCGCCTACTAGTTATTATTTATCAAAAACCCTTATTATGATTTTATTACTTTTCCCCCTTAACTAAAAGGTTGGTTTAGTTTTAGTTAACTTAAATAAAGAGGTAGTTTAACTACTTCAACTAATTATGTTTGCTTAAAAGCAAGAGGAAAAGGAGGAACAAGAGGAGAATAGAAGGAGAAGCATACTAAGGTCTTCTCTTGAGTTTTATTGAGATAATTAAGTTTTCAGTGATTATTTAATTCATTCAAAGCCTAATTCTCTTTTATGACAGCAGGGTCCTATTGTAGACAACAATATTCAGGGTTGAATTACATCTTTCAGACACTTGTTTTTCAGAGGTGTTGATCTATCTTTGATAGTCTCTGTAGACTTGTCTGTTTGTGAATTAAATTTCATGACTAATAAAGGCTATTGTGTAGAGTCGAGTGGGCAACAATCTGTGGCAAGCTGATCTAGCTTTTAAAGTTCAGTTTTTTACTTTCTGTCAGAAGTCCTTTTGTATGGTTTTCATCGGGGACATCTAAGTTTGACTTTGGTCCAAACTTCCTCACGGAATTTTGTAAAGAGAATGAGTCTTTCGATAAATTGGAATGGAATAAATGATTGCTTTATGTCTCATCCATGTTGATTGTTGACTTGGTGTTTTTACTTCTGTCTCTACATTTATTTATGCATTTGTTATATTCAGAAAATTACATAAATATTGAATTTTCCAGCAAACTTTCATTTATAAAAAAAATCATCGTAAGCACTTGTAACCAATACTTGTGGATTAGGGAACAATTTTTTATGGCTATAAGAATAGAGTGATATCCCCTTCTAACTTTGTTTAGCCAAGTAAGATCTGAAAATGCATGAGTAAGATTATTTCATATCTTTTCCTCAACAACCGTCGACCACTATAGTTTCCATATCCAAAGAGTCTCTTTTTGCAGATAAAGAAGACCAACACTCTATCTTATTTGAATATCTATTTGGCATATAAATGTTTATAAGATATATCTTAAAGCTAAAATATTTATTCTTTAAAACAATGAGAATCCAATGATTAGCACAAAAGGTTACCTCTTTTTCCTAGATTTGTGTATCCTAAAGTGTCAAAATACCTCTTGATGCACCTGTTGAGATTTTGGCAATTCCTTCTCTTGTTTGTAAAGCCTTTATAGCATTTCCTATTGTTGCAGAGTCCTCCATTTTTGTCTCCTAGAGGAGAATTACATATGGCTTCTCAATTTTAACAAGACCTCTGAGATCTTCGACCTTGGAGATACTGTTGAAGCCTTTTCAATTCCAGGAAAGGAGTTTCATTAACGTGAGTTGGAGGGAGCCCACCCACTAGGGACAGGTAGATCTGATCCTCTGTTTCCTCCTCGTTTCCCTGAATTTCTTAGTGAGATTTCAATGGAGTATTGATTCCCGGGTGATTTTTCTTTGTTAGTTGCATCTTCCATCACATCCTTGTTTGTGCGTCGTCCAGATTTCTGAGTCTTTTCTATTATAATCTCACCTTCCTCTATTTTTGGCCTTGTTGTTCCTTTATATTTGGTTCATTCTATGTGTTCTCACTGGTCTATCTCTTGCAACTCTTCTTGAATAGATTCATCAAAATTTTCCTCTTCACCAGACACCTCTCCAGCCTGATCCGATGAATGCGTGGATTGGAGTAAGATTGGTTCTTCATGTACTGATGCCATATGATTTGAATATGTTATCATTGCTCTTCCCGTAGAGAATTTTCTGAGTGTTTCAAATGGATTTACATGGTGTTTCCTTTGAGTGAGGGTCTATTCACGTCTCTGTTTGCTTTAGAGGGTTTGGGCCTATTTTAAATGGGGTTGTTACTAGTGTTGTTAGGGTTTTTGGAGGGGTTTTCCTCTCCAATATTCAAGCCCTTGTTTCCAGCCCTCACCTTGTGCTTCTCCAGATTCTACTAGATCTGGCTTGTTCTTCAGACAACTCCTAGCAAAATTTCCATATTCATGGAACATTTTACATTTGAAAGGTAGTTTCTCATAGTCTGGCTTCTAGATATGAGTCCAATCATCTAGAGAAATATTGATAGATTTAAGAAACCCTTTTTCCAGATCTACTTCTACACAAATTCATGCACAAGAGAACATTGAGGATTTGGGCTCAGCTCTATCAATGTATTTTCCAACAATGTCAACGATACTTTTTAAAGACTCGTCCCCCCAACAGTGAAAGGGAAAGTGAGGAAGGTGAACCCATAATGGGACTGCGAAAGGAATGTCACTTTCTAGATCAAAATATGATGTCCATCGATTCAGATATAAACCCCTTATGCCATAAAAATAAGTTCCACTATGAAAAATAAGATCTCTGTCTTCTTTTAGTTCGAAGTAAAATATATAAAAACCCTTACCTCAGAAAAAACGACTCATTCTCCCTTTGATCAAAGGTTTCCAGTTCTGCGCTATCTAAAGATCGATCTTCCTAGGAGAAGACCATAGCCCTGTAAATTTCTCGATCAGGCCTTTAGATGCATAAGAGATAGCTCTTTTTCGAGTTGCTTGAGCTGCTTAAGAGAGAGCTCTTTAACAAATTGGGAATGCGTGGGACATGAAACAGGATTCCCCATGGATCTGACCAATTGCTTGAAGGCTGTGATTTCAACGTCAAATTTGGGAGGGGGATCAGGTTCCACCCCCTCCATAGAGGTCGTGAATAAAATATCTGAAAACCAGAAAGCACGCTAGGGTTTCTTCAGATTGCTCTGATGTGATAGTTAAAGTCCACTCATACCTAATTTATGAATGATGTTTAACCCAAAATATTTTGGAGTATCCAAGGTTAGGAATTAGTAACAATTTTATAAATATAGGGAGAATCCCATTTTGAAAGGGCTCTTCAAGCTTTGTATACACTCTAGAAACTATTTTTGGAGAAAATTCTTGGTTAACTAATACTGAGAAGCCCTTAGGACCAACTTTTGATAGAGAGAAGAACTTATGTGTATTGTTGTTTGTTGTGAACTATTTCTAGCAGAATGTTTGCTACTCACATGAACTGTAAGGACATGCTTTGCTTATAGACTTTCTTGATGCAATCTATGTTACTCTTGCAGTTTTGGTTATTCTTTCTTATAGTTAATGTTCTGAGCATATGAGTTGTTGATGTATGGATAACTATGATTTAGACTTTTTTGGTTATATATGTATGCATGTGTTTCTAACTTTTCACCTTCATGACATCTATCTGATTGGAGTATTTGCAGAGTTTAGTTCATTTACTCATAATGTTACTACAATTCACTTCTAGCTAGGATAGGATATATTATAAGTAGATTAGATTTATCTTATGTATTTACATAGTCTTCATATACATCTTTCATTTGCAGAACCATCCATAATTTCACCCTCACAACCAATAATGGAAGCCGATCCATAATCCAGATGGGTCTCCTAAACCAAATGGTGCATAGTCTAATCGGGGCTATGTACTAGGGAGTACCCCTTATTGTTGTTGGGAATTTTTGGCCCATCAATAGAATTGGCGCTAGAAGGAGGGCCTGAATTTGTATGGCTTACATAAATTCACTTCATATGCACGGTCAGTCTTCTGAGAACACCCATGTTCCAATTATTTTTCCTCGTATCAATTTAGAATAGGACGTTGCCTTTGAAGATACAAACCCCACATTCGAAAGCATTGTTGGCAGCCCCGAAACTCAAACAGAAACATGGTTTCCTATACCATACAAAGAGTTTACTGAAACTTGACCTATTACCCACACGTACATACTCCAAATTACTTGGTAAATTACCAACAACTAGAGAAAGAAAACATGGGTGAATGACAATATCATAGGGTAGTGATTCCACGATGGTTTTCTGAAGGTGGTCTGAATTTAGTAGAACCTTTGCATGAAATGCCCAGAAAACTAGAAAAACTCCTTCCAAAATTTGATCCTAATAGGTCTGGCTCCCCAAAAGATCACATAAACAATTTCTTTTTAGCTATCTGACTCCTCATTATTCGTCATGAGGACATAATCTGTAGACTTTTTCATTACACCTTCGTAGGCAGATCATCCACATGGTATTTTAACCTACATCCTAACTCCATAACTAGTTGGGAAGACTTTGAAAAGGATTTTATTGGAAAATTTGGGGATCGAAAAACTACGGTTGCCTTATACAAGGAGTTAGGAACCATAAAAATGGAGGAAAAAGAGAAAGTGAGGGACTTTAATCAGCATTTCACTACAATCCTCAATAAGTTTATTGCAGAGACAACTCCTTTACAATCCTTAGCCCTCGAATACTACACTTTGACTATGATCCCTTCTATAGGCATGGTTGTTAAATGAGCTGGTAAACACTCTTTAGCTCAGAATTTTGAAGAAGCCGAAGCTATTGAATAGGAATTTTCTTCTTACGGTAGTCATCCATACTCTAAAGAAACTAAATCAGCTGGAAATAAACCATTGTTATTGGCGAAACCTCCCGAGAAGGAATCCAAAGATCTAGACAACATGGTTAAGCTGGTCAAGAAGTTTTCAAACGAAGTTGTTGAACTTAGGAAAAACGATGGGGAAGGGCCCTCAAGGCCTAGAAATTTTCGCCCCTTTTTCAAAAGGAATGACAACCAACCTAAGCCAACAGAGGTCCCACAACTTACACTAAACCTAGATACCTTCGGTAGTGATAACTTTTTCTCATATCACTAGCAAAACCATTCTAAAAAAACACCCTCAGTGGGTAAAATCTATGACTTTGGTCATCAACCAGCTGTTGGACCAGTAAATCTTAAACGATGAATAACCCAACAAAGCTAGAAACGAAGAAATTGCCAAAGAAGTCCCTCGAGTGTCTGCTATGACCTTATGGGGTTGGTGTATTGACTCAGATGATGATCCAATTGAAGAATTTTTTATAAGAGAGACGCCATTTGTAAAAGGTGGCCCCAAATAATACAACCTACACATCAAAGGTGTTTTCCCCAATACTGCTTCTCCTTCGAAGGCTGGTTCCCCCATCAGGAAAATCATACCCCCCCATTTCTGCTTCGAAACCAAGCACTCAAGCTCCAATTCCCGCCTGAAATAAACCTAACACCTCTGCTTCAGCTAGCAGTAACAAATCAAACATGTCAAACCTGATTGCAAGAAACATTAATCCCAACACTCTGACAATCAACAACAAAGCCAATGACCCTCAACCACACACAACAACAAGTAAACCATAAATGCACACTTTTGATTATAGTGTTATTGAAGATATGAAGAAAACTAAAGCTAACATTTCCATGTTTGACATCTTCACATTACCAAAAAACATGATATTCTTCTCGATACTTTTAGTTCCAACAAATCTCAGAAGAAGACCATTGATGCAACTAACAACATTCCTATAGTTGCATAAACAAAGGCGATACATAAAGTTGAGATCAAATTTTCCATTATGCAACAAGTATAGGTGCATATTCAAAGTCCCAGGTGTTGAGGAAAAGGTATGAGGAACCTCACGCCAACATTTTTTAATCTTACTTGGATAAGGTAAGATAAGCAGGATTGTCACCCTGAGTTTATAGCCAAAATAATATAAAAAAAATCAATTGATTCTCAAGTAATGAGTACTAGGAACCAATGTCGTCTTTTATATTTAAATATGTAAAAGATGAAATTAAAAATATGTGTTTTGTTTTATATAGAATCAAGAACAAATGAAACATAAATCTGATAAGTAATAGAAGGAAATACACATGTGGGACCCAAAAATCAGCCAAGCAATTTTATTGATTTCATTCCAAATTACAATAAAAACCCCTTTTTCATACCATTGTGAGGGTAGGGACCAAGATCTAATTTAGAGATTTTTTATGGGCACCATACAAAAAGAATCTGATATCAAAAAAATATTGAGAATAGAAATCTAGATTAGCCTAGCCATGAAAGTATCATTGATTGACTCTGCAAAATATCCTCTATCAACAATGAAAACTAATTCATAATCAGATTATAATACATAGACTATCAAGACACAATGATCAACCTTTCTAGTATAAGTTGTTGAAAGATGCCTCTCAACCTTTGAATCCTGCTACCTTCAATAAGACCCTGCTATCAACTAAAGGGTTAATACTCTAGGATAACTCAAAATGGATGAAAAATAATTGATCTCACAAGTATAAGAGCTGACCTTTATCAAAAATGTATTTCCATGTTCTTTCTCCTTTGTCCATTCAATCGATTTCTCTTTTATGTCCTTCAAAGAAGTTGTGGTAGTTTCAAACAACCTTTAGTTAAGTCATAAATGACTTTTAGTTAACTAGGGATAAATAATGAATAATAATAATAATAGATAAAGGGTTAATAAATAATAACTAATAGGTGGGACCCTTGTATCTCCCAAATATTATCCATATATATCCAATAAATAAAATGTATTTTCCACTACAAAGAGAAAATATTAACTAGCTATCCAAAAATGAAGACATAGTGTCATGCTATCTAAAGGAGTTCAAAACATAAATAAACTATTCACCACCAGAAATAAATATGAAATATCAATAGCCATATTTACTGTGAGAAGCAATTTGCTTCTTTTCACTGCTTGTTGCTTTTGTTGCCTTGTTTATTGAGATGGGTTTCTCAGAATGTAGTTGATTGGATGCCTCGGGGTGGACCTCACTTAAGTCTTGGGACTATTCATTAATTTTATGGGCATGGGATGTAATAGACTGAGAGGAATCACTAGATGACTTGGAATGAGTGACAATTTTTTTTTTGTTGCTTTTGCTTGATTTAGGATCATGGATGTTTGTCTTGAGTCATTTGGTTGCACATGAAGATTGAACATGGGATGTGATATGATAAATCTACTGGACATATTGGTTGAGTGGAGGTGGATGTGGCAATGATAATGAAACTATGGTCCCACCATTATGATGATTTGCAGGGTGATGAACAACATCCTGCCAACCATCATTGATAGGGACATTTGGTTGCAGGGATACATGATTTGGAACATGAACATTAGAAATACTAGGATGAGGCCGTTAAGGAGGTATTTCTAGTTGGGGATGTGGATGAAACACTCCTTTTCCTACTAAGTTAAATAAACCAAATTGAAATAACTGCTTTAATTCTTGAGGATCAACATCAAAATGTATAGAGAATCTAGGTCTCCTATTACCTCTATGCCAAAAATTATGTATGCCTATACCTTTGTCTCTGCCTCTGTCATGGCTTCCTCTACTGAAGAAGCTCATTGTATAAAAGCAAACTTAGATCAATGTATGAAACAAGAAAGACTAATCAACCATCAAATCACTTTGCCTAAAGATAACTTTTAAACATTGGCTCCTTTCAGTCAACACACAAGTATGCATGCAATCAATCAATTACTCAGCATAAATCATCATAATCAACTTCTTTGATTTCATTTCACAATTGTCGTCATTCAGAACATGGATATTAAATGATACATGGGATGTGACGGGGTTTGGAATGAGCGAAAAGTGATATTTATGAAAGGGAACAAAAACAATTATTGTTCTAAAGAAAATCAGTTCATACAACTCAACACAAACTCTTATAATCATGTCATCTTCAATTAACTATACATGTCACCCAATCCAATTCAATGTTTGTATTATTTCAAATTTGAAAGCTTCTGCATAATTACATCCTATTTTGAAAACAAAACAAAGGGAATAAAATGAACTTGGGAAAATGAGGGGCTTTATAATGAGCGAAAAGTGATATCTATGGAAGGGAACAAAAATGGTCAATGTTCTTCTCTCTCTCTCTCTCTCTCTCTCTCTCTCTCTCTCTCTCTCTCTCTCT
Organism: Picea sitchensis; assembly: GCA_010110895.2. Lineage (NCBI taxonomy): Eukaryota > Viridiplantae > Streptophyta > Pinopsida > Pinales > Pinaceae > Picea > Picea sitchensis. Next base: position 242,657 of record SNQJ01S0006911.1, on the reverse strand, counting down.
CTAAATACATACAACTTATTATTTCCACTCCAATAATCATTAACTGACATGAGAAACCTCAAGACTTCTATAATCATTCGAATGGAATCATGTAGCTTATAAATTAAATATAAAAAAGTTCTAGTCTAAAATTATTTCTACATCCATCCACTGAATATAGAGTGGAGTCAAATCAATTTCAATCAAACTGAGAAAGGAAGGATTTGATCATTCTCCTTATATCACATTTCTCGAACTAAGTTCTTATTCGTGTGTTGTTGCATATACCATAACTGTTTCAATATTCATATGCATCAAGCATATTTCAAAACCTGGATGAGTGCGATCAAAGTAGGGCTTCCTTTTGAAAGGAAAATGTTTGTAATCATTCAGGGTTGCCATTTATAGGTCAGAACCATAATCTAATCAACATGAACCAATGAAAACAATGTTGGGATATGCACAAGCTCAACAACATCAATACCCAACACCATGCAACATTTCCAATTACTTAGTTATAAGAATGAATTCATTTGCAGGGTTCAAATATCGATAAGTAGAACCAGATGTTGGTGAGAGAATCAACAAACAATGAGCAGAGGGTTTCGTAGGGTTCGAAACCAGTAAACTTTATTTATTTTTATTTAACATATATTTCTCAAAACCATTTCAGAATTCAAAAATAAGAACAGGTTGAAACACCATTATGGGCAAGTGAAAACCCTATATTTTCAAGCCTTTCGAAAATTCCAAATCATAACCCAATAGTGCAGAGATTGTATGCCATAAAAAACTCATACGAGTAAGATCTACATCAATTAAAAAGCAGGTTCAAAACTTGTTCTCATATCTACTCCGAACATGATTGCATCTATATATCAACAATATGCCTTAGCCTCTGCTCGAAAATTCTCTTTCGAAATCATATATAAGAGTAGTCAAAGCAATAATTCTGGGTGGGTGCAAACCCTAAGTTTTTTTTTAGAACCCATATAAAATATAAAATCCATGGCACATAATGTTGAGGTTATAATCCATGAAAACCATATGAGAAAAACCACAATGAACTAAATGCAGGTGAGACTCTTTCTCATGTCCATTTCAAACCACAAAGTATTCATATGCTTTCCATGCAAAGTGAGATTGTATGTCTTAATATTCATAACCATGACGATAACCAAAATTTGAAAGGAATTCGTTCGTTTACCAACATAAATAACTCGAATTGTACATCTATTTAGAGACCATGAGTGAACAATCACAGTTTCTTTCATATCCAAAATCATACAAAGCCAATATTCTAAATGATCAAATCAAAGTAACTCATTTGATGCTAGAAGACTAAAAAATGCCCATACATGTCGAAGTTTCCTAAATAGTCACAAAAAGAGCAGCCAAGGATCGTTATCCAACCACAAACAAGGTTCAAAAACTCAAAACCATCGACTAACCAGCAACAAAGTGATCTCAACCAAAACAAAAATATGAAAAAGGTGGTATACCTCGAGTGGAAAACCAATAGAGAGTGTAATAACTCTCATTAATTTCACGTCGCCTCCAAAATTGGATGGAAAAAACCCAAAATCTTTCCAACTTTTCAATCACCACCATCAACCAACCACAAGTTACATGGTGGAAAACATAAAATGCCAGATCAGATTCCAAATCCCACTACATACCACAACATCTGTGCATACAAGCTACAATTCAAACTTGTACCATATTCGACAAACCATCACTTAATACCATATTCAATAAGCCAAGTAAAGTATCGATCCTTTTAACAAATGCCACCAACAATCATAGCCAAGTAATATGACCATATGAAAACTTTATCAAATATGAAACTCATCCATACCTATATCCAATGTTTGATATAAAATGTGAGTTGAGGCTATATGGAATATATGTATAGAGTAAAAACTTGACCACCCTTTTGACATGTTTTAAAACTCAATACGGTAACAAGGTTTGAACCTTTGCAATCGAGATTAGCATAACATTTATGCATAGGCCTTTTCTTCTTCTTTCTTTTAACATGGTGATGATGCACTTGTCGCAATGTAATCATAAGGAAAATCACAAATTGCTTGTCTAAGAATCATTCATGCATGTGTAATGAAAATAGGATTCCAAGATGCAATCATGTCACGTTTTCAAGCAATTGTTTGGGGACAACAACTTTTAGGAGGAAACAAAAATCAACTTAGTATAGTTTCTCTTAAAGGGGTCCCACCTATAGTTATATATAATAATAATAATAAAATTTTAAGGGTGAATTGAAATTCTTTGCAGGAAGGATCTAGTTGCGCATTTTTGCGTCAACACTAGGTTCCTCCTTTTCTGCTTACACATGAAATCTTTAATTTCAATGTACATAATTGTTTACCAGATTTTGGTGCTTCTTGAAACATCATGCCATATTCAATGTGCCTAAGAATAAATGTTGTCCCACAGTTGACCACCACAAGGATCGTACAATTAGATAGGTCAGATGTTAAGTCAAAGGGGAACTCAAAGATGTTATGATCATAATAGCTTCTGACCTGAGAGTTCATCAGGTTATTGACATTGTTGTTGTTGATATCCCATAAAGTTATGGTTTTTTGTTGAGCAGGGATTGGTCTGCTAAGATTTAAGGCTATTTCTCTACGGAATGGTCCCAGTTATCGCTTTTGTACAAAGGTAAACCCAATTAGATTCATGTAAATAGTGAGGCTCATATGAAGCACATAGTAACAAAATTGGAAGGTTAAATGAGCCTATCAGCTTTGCACATTCTATTTTGGGTAAAAAAAAATTAGAAACTGACCATGGTTGTTATGAAGCACAACCATCTAAAAATCAAACAGACACCTAGTCTGAGCTCCTTCCATGCAATCAGACTAATGATAATGCTTATAATGTATTAAAAAAATTAAGATATTGTATAATTAACCCACATGTATATACTAACATTTGGACTATGTTATTTGATGGCTCCAAATCTCAGGATGGAGCCGGGGCAAGATGTATTCTTATTGACCCACATCAATGTAAAACCCTCATATCATGCGGTTTGGAATTTGAATCGACCAATAATACCATGGAATATGAAGCCTTGGTCCAAGGTTTGAAAAACTCCATCGACCTCGAGGTAAAATTCTTATGAGTAATTAGTGATTCAAAAATAGTTGTCCGACAGGTAAGAAATACCATTTCATGCCTGTCTCCACATTTGAGGGGTTACCAACAAGAGGTATGTAATTTACTTTATTCTTTTGAATATTGTAATATTGAATCCATACCACGTTCGCAGAATGCTGCTGCAGACATTTTGGCAAGTGCAACCTCTAGATATACACCTATTACCAATGGTTTCTCTGTCAAAATCATTTTTAGGCCTTCCATACCAGATAATGTCATGAAATGGAGGGTATTCAATAATGAAGTTCACATCACAAATTTCCTTACGAGTTTTGATGCCTTCCAAAAATCATTTATAGATGATGAAGCTCATGAACAAGATCTTAAGAACTACCAATATGAAGCAAGTAAAGAAAAAACAAATTGCATCCTAAGAAATGTGCTATCACTGGAAAATTTGTTCGACCTTCAGAATAAGTTCAAAAAATTGATGGATCCAAATATGAATATCTCTACCACGATACATTTATTGGTGAATCTAGGTACTCCCGAACAAGCTAAGTATATCAATCTGGGTGCTTGTTGTTCAGAGACAAAAAGGCATATGTTTACACAACTATTCAAGAGGCATCGTGATGTATTTGCCTGGAAATATGAATATTTGAAGACTTATGATACCCATATCATTCAACATTTAATCCGAATCAAAGAAGGTGTCAATCCATTTCAATAGAAGTTGAGGAAAATGCATCCGACCCTTGAACCGCTCATTTAGAAAGAATTATAGAAATTGCTAGATGCTCAAATTATCGTCAAGGTTCGTCACTCTACCTGGGTGTCAAATATGGTGCTCGTTAGGAAAAAGTCGGGGGAAATCAGAATATGCATAAATTTGTGGAATCTGAACTGAGCCTCTGATAAAAACAACTATCCAGTTCCCCCTCTGGAAAAAATCCTACAAGTCATCTCAAGTTCTGAAATGTTTTCTCTATTGGATGGGTTTTCATATTACATGTCAAAGAGCTATGGATATCGCTTTCAAAGGTATAATCGGTTAAAGTGTGGTGATCTACCTTGACGACATCATAGTTTATTCAAAACGAATATTTGATCACCCAAAACACCTGAAACAAATATTTGAAAGATGTAGGAAATATGGTATATCTTTGAACCCAAAGAAGACCATATTTGTTGTTTCAAAAGGCATTTTGTTGGGGCATTTTATTTATAGATATGGGATTTCAGTGGACCCAGAAAGAACTAAGGCTATCATGCAAATCCCACCACTGTATAGTAAAAAGTCCATGCAGTCCTTTTTCGACAAGATAAATTTCATAAAAAGGTTTGTTCCTAATTTTTCCGAAGTCGTGAAGCCTCTTCAACAAATGATAAATAAATATGTGCAGTTTAAATGGACACCTATTGAAAAAGAGGCCTTTTAGAACATCAAGGTCGTTATAACAACCGCATTGTCTCTACAAAGTCTAGATTTTACGAAGGAATTCTTTCTATACACCTTTGCATCTCACCATTCTCTTGTAGTAGTGATCACACAAAAGGATGAACAAGGGAATGAGTGCCCCATTGCATTAATGAGAATTGTGTAACAAGGTACTGAACTGCATTACCCATTGATGGAAAAGAAATCCTTTTCTGTCCACAATTCCATCAAACAGTTCAGACTATATATTCTAAAAAATCATAGCATAGTGATCGTCCCTCACTTGGATGTTAGATCTCTCTTTGTACAAAGGGAGTTGGGAAAGAGGCGAGGAAATTGGATGAATTCCTTACAATAATATATCCTTGAATTTAAACCAAAAAATATTTTCAAAGGTCGAGATCTTTGTAAGTTGGCAACTGGGATCACGGATGTTGAAAATCAAGAAGAAGACGGATGGAAAGAGGAGCCAACCCTATACACGCAACAAGTGCCATATGTGCCATTTGTTGATAATTAATATTATAATGATATCAAGTATTATCTTCATCATGGTACAACTCCAAACCATCTCAATTCTAGGAAAAAGAGAGCACTACGGTTGAAATCAACACAATATCAGTTGGTCCATGGCATCTTGTTCAGAAAAAAATATGACGGAGTCCTACTACATTGTCTTTAAAAGAAATATGTTGATAAATTCCTTGGGGACTTGCATGATGGACTGACTAGAGTCCATTTCTCAAGAGACGTGACAACTCACGAAATATTAAGAGCAGGGTACTATTGGCCGACAATTCATCTTTTTTTCTGATGAAAAGCCACAGTTGTGGGATCGAAACATTGACAAATCAAATGAATTCTATCGCATTGAAAACCATGAATTTCACTCTCACAAACATGAGCTTTGAATTCTCAACGATTAACATTATTTAAGGATTCTCATGCCTATTCTCACAGTTATGACGCTTGCCAAAAATCAACTGGAAGGGAGAGCAGAGATGTTGTCCCACTTCAACCTGTAGTTGTGAAAGAGCCCTTGGAACAATGGGGGATAGATACTATTTGTGAGATTAATCCTCATTCATTAAAGAAACACAGGTATATTCTAATCACTATTGATTACTTTACATGCTGGACTGAAGTGATACCACTAACCAAAGTGAATGATGAAGTGGTAATGAATTTTCTGGAACATCACATTATAACCAAGTTTGGAATGCCTAAGTCTCTTATGTTTGATATTGCAAGATACTTTTCATCGCTTAAGTTGACCATGTTGGATTGAAGTGATACCACTAACCAAAGTGAATGATGAAGTGGTAATGAATTTCTCTCGAACATCACATTTTCATAACCGTTTGGAATGTCCTTATGTTGATATTGCAAGATACTCTTTCACTTGTTGACCGAGATTTTCCCCAAAAGGGATCACCTTAAATAGTAAAATGCAATTATTACTCCTCGGCGTAATGGTTTAAGAATCTACAAATAAAAATCACTCCTATATCCCTCAAACGAACCGTAGAAGGCTCCACCAAAGAGAGAACCGCATAAATGCATTACCCAACTCCCTCTGGGATGATCGTGTTACCCCCAAGGATTCCATAGGGATATCTCCTTATTTTCTTGTATATGAGAAAGAAGTTATTCTTCCTTAAAATATTTACCTCCCTTCCCTCCAACTTTCCCAACAATCTCGCGGGACACAATGTCCTATCATCCAAGGGCGCATTGATACTTTGTTAAATCTAGAGGAAAATCGTGCCAAAGCAAAAAACAAGTTTGAAGCTCACTAACAGACCTATAAATGTTGGTTCGATAAGAAGTCTGTTCGTGAGAAATAATTGTAAGTTGACGATTTGGTTCTCAAATGGGACAAGTCGCATGAAGATAAATGAAAACATTCAAAATTTTAGTAGTTGTGGCTTGGCCCTTTCGTGATCAAAGAGAAAATTTTCTAAGGAACCTACCATTTGTAGAATATGGAAGGGCATGCATACCTCCTCCTTGTTAATGGCCAAATCCTGAAACACTACATCAGCTAGCTCTTGAGGAAACTCCTACACTGTCCATAAATAAATAAAAAATGTTTTTGTTTTGATTTACTACTTGGTTTTTCTTTTCCTTTGCATATTTCTTACTTTTGATGTTATGCTTTGCATTTTGATTGCTTCTTAGTTTTTATTTTCTTTCTTGAAAATGGTCATTTTGAAATTCTCAAAGGTTTGTTGAATTGGACTTGAATATCCCTTGAAGTGTAATACATATGGTATCAAAAGCTTGGAAATTTGTAGCTTGGTTTCTAGACATAACTTCATTCCTAACTATGTAGCATTGTTTTTTTTGCATCACTTCAAGTCAGAAATAGTAGCGGAACATAGTTTATCATCATATGAGCATTGTATTCTTAAAATGTATCAAGGAAAGGATACAAGATTCATGTTTAAAGAACATATCTTTTGTCTGTTTGTTCGAACCAAGAAGAAATGGTTTCGGAGAGGCATTTGTAGTAATCCAAGGAATGTTACTCGAGAAGTTCGCTCATCTATGATCAAGTTGGAAAATATCACCTTCATAGGTGTCATCCCTCATGTCTTTAAAGAAAAACTGGAATCCCCCCCATCCACCTTTCTCTAGATAAAAGAGAATTAAATTATAAAAGGTAAAGGATTGAGGAAAGGCATTCTAGATCATGTGGGGCATGGAAGTATCTTCGCCAAGGATATGGATGCTCATTGTCAGTGGATCAAGGCTTGTGACGCTGGGTTTACTTCATCGAGGCTATAGACACTCACTGACAACGGGGCAACACTAGAGAAATGCATAAGAAAATTGTATTTTCAACATTTTTGATGTTTCAATTCATTGTATTATTCCTTACGCCTCATGTTGAAAAAGTTGTTTCATGATAATCAATCTATTCTGAGCATGATCCCAACTTCTTCTGTGTATCATGCAAACTTTGTCTCGTCAAGATCTACATTTTCAAAAAACTATGTGACTTATTGTTTCTCTCTTGGGTCATGCATTATCATGCTCATACTATTAAAATTTTATGTTTGGATACCACTCTGCAGAGATTCATGGATTCACAAAATGTATCGCCATTTGTTGTGTTAGACATCAACAACCTCCTTTTTCTTATACATTTACTTGTAAATCCTCTCTCCAAGAAAATGGAGACCCCTTTCTCTTCCGGAAAAAACTTCTTGATTTGATTTTTTCCTTAATGATTGATCTTGGTTACCCCTCTCTTTAAAAGGGCCTCTTTAATCTTCTTAAGTTTAGTTGGAATTGCATATTTGATTCTTGGTACTTGGAATATTTTGTAAACAAATTTTGGATCATTAGATAAGTTATTAGAAACTCCTATGATATACACCAGTTCCTATCAAACACTTGAGTGCCCATCAGAGAGTTTCCATTAAACTCCTCTGATACGCTTATGTAACCACTGCGTGAATTTATACAAACTCCTTTGGTTTGACTAGAGGAGTTCTTACAAACTCCTTTGGTCAAACCGGATGAGTTCATGTCTTGCCCTCCATGCACACCAATATACTTCATATCAATGTCTCTGGTATACACCAGAGACTTTCCCAAGAAGTCTTGTGGTGTATACCAGAGGACTTCCAACCAACAACTCAGGTGGGAACAGTTCCCCCCTCCAGTTTCATGCATGGTGCTCAGTGCTTATAAAATAGTGTTCACCCTTCATCATTTGATCATTATTCAATGAGCGCCTGAGAGAAGAAAAAAATATCATCGAGCATCGAGATGACGAGACCAAAGCTTCCCCACCCTCAACCAATTATCACCTCACATGTGGCATATTGTCCAGGTATGCCCTAATCTACTCGACAATGTTTCACCTATACAAATTTAAGAGTTAGGTTCCAAGTTTAGGGTTAGGGTTTTCTTTTCTTTAACTGCTATATTAAACTTGCCGCCCAACTCTACAATCCTCGGCCTCACATACCCATGGAACCTTTGGCCTTTTCAACCGAACTGTTTCATTGAGCTTCACACACAACCCTCCCCCTTTATTTCCTTCTCTGACCTCTTCTTTGTTCACCCATGCCATAGCCATATCCATTTACAAGAGTCGTAGTTACAAGCTCCTATCCCAAACCTCGAATCGACTTAGCTTCATATCACTAATGCCCTATGTTTTATCCTTCTACAAATTGAGTTAAGAAAAAACCCAACTATGAAACAGGCTTCGAATCTGAGTGTTCTCAAGCACTATTTTCATGGGTGAAATCTACCAAAGCATAGAACTCAACCTCCCCTTACCTTGGCACTTGACCCTGAAACTCGAAATAAATCCCAAATATAAGACTTGATTAAAATTCAATAAGTCATTTTGTGAACCATAGAAGTTATCATGAATTTTTTCAACCTAACCAGAGACTTTCACACCAATTTCTTTGGTCCACTCAAATATTTTCACATAAACTCCTCTAGTGTCACTGGAGGAGTAAACATGAACTTCTCCAATTTCCCCTTGAAAGACTTAATCCTAAAGGAATTTAGTATGACTACTATCAATCTTTGACCGGAACACTTAAAGAGATTAATGACTGTGACAAGTTGATGATCTTAACACTAATTTCTTCGGTCCAACCAGGGACTTTCTTACCAACTCATCTGGTCCATTTGGGGAAATTGATGTGAACTCCTCTGGTCTTCAATAGAGGAGTTAACATAAAATTCATTCAGGGGACTAAATATTATCAATGACATACTTTGCATAAACTCCTATGGTGTGTTCAGAGGCTTTCTTATGATCTCTTTTGGTGTCCACCGAAGACCTGCACACAAACTCGTATGGTTTAGACCAGAGATTTTCACACAAACCTCTTCGATATAAATTAGAGAAGTTCCTATGAACTGCTCCAATTTTCATTTTTTTCAACATTTTTCAAGGATGGCCTTCAACTAATCAATTTGGATTTTTCCCTTGTCACTTGGCCAAAGCTCAACTTTCCATAATTCCTGCTATCATATTGGCATCTTCTAATGATGATCTCCTTCCTAGTATCAACCCGAGTGACTCCTCGGATACTTCACATGGGTTACTCAAATAGACTTTTTCTTTATGCATATGTATAATTACTGGTATAATCACATTTTTTTATTAATTGGTCTTGTCTTTGGACTAATGTCGTCTATGTTCGGCAAATTCAGATATGTCTCCAAAGAAGAAGGAAACCAACAAAGTGCCTACCACAAAGGCCTCTAGAAGCGATCACCAATATGAAGATGAACCATACATTGCAGGAGCGATGTATGACAACATAGTCGACTTCCTGGAAAAGGAGGAATATTTTCTCAAGTGGGGTGACATTTACCAAATGTTCAAGAAACAAAATCCGTCATCGATGCGGAATATCAATATGACCTAAGAATTTTCAAGAACATCAAAAAATATGGAATTCATATATTAGCAGCTCACGCTATGATATTCCTTTTTGCTAATGAAATTGCCTGGATCCTTAAACATGTGGACTTAGGAAAAATTTACATGTAAACGAAAGCTCGACAGTGAAATTCTAGGAGGATTCAAGCATCCGACTAAAGACATGTGCCACATCTGGTACAAACCAGATACACAGTTTAAGCTCAAAACGAGGGGTTTCCCTACAACCGTGCTAAGGAAGCCATATCAATATATGGTGGGTATGCTATGCAGGTTGTACGGAGATCCAGATGCCTCCAAATTATCGCTATCGTATATTCCCTTGATTCACTATTGTGTAGACGAAGGATTGTCTTACAACTAGGTTGACATTTCGTTAGCGAACTTAGAAGAGGCTATCACATTAGTTGTGGAAGCACAGCCCGAGACCTTTCCGAACTTCCATATGTCCTAATACCTCATTGATATTATGTGCGTTGTTCACCAATAATTGATGATGGGTTGGGCATGGCAGATGACGGACCAATCCATACACATATATTGCAAGGTATTATGGGAGCATATGTACATGACAAAATATCACAAGATATATGAGATGTTTCTAGCCCCATTGTACGAATTCATTTTCTACATTTTGGCCCCGTGTATGACTGGAAAAGCATTGGTTGTGATTAGGAGAATAGGATATTGGTACCTGATGGATCATAGCACCTATATCAATATATACGGGTCCATGAAAGCACCACATCTACTTCCCTTATTTGTCCTAGACAAACTAGTGCTCCAGGAAGTAGCTTACCAAACAGTGATCAACATAGTTGGGGGAATACTCTATCAAGATAATAAATCTATATGGCCCCTGCTCCCATTATGGATTGGTGCCTACTCATTCTCCAACACCAAGTAGGCCCAAGATGAAGTGGATACACTGCTCTCTTACCACTTCGGGGAAGAGAGTTTTAGAAGGAACGATCCGAAGAAAATAGTCAAACAACACTTTAATAAGCTTGGCATGCCCTAGGAATATATATCAAATGTATGGGAGGAGGAATAGGTACATTGTGGAGCCAGGACCTATGATGAAGTAATTGCAAGAAGACATGGAAAACATTTCATAAGGATTACCAATGAAGAAAAGGCATGAGAGAAAGCCAAGAAGAAAGAGGAAGAAGAAGCAACAATGAAATCATGTGCTGCAACTACATATGTACAATTAGGATCGACATAAGAGGAAGAGTTAGTAATAGAGAAGAAGAGGAGAAAGAAAGAGAAGACACACAAGAAAAAATAAGATGCGGCGGAGAAGAAAAGAAGAACCGATGAAGCCAAAGTAAAAGCTAAAGTTGATGTAGCAACAACAATAACTAAGATAATGATCGTTAAAAAAAAAAATGTCGAGAAAGAAGCAAAGGAAGTGAAAAAAACATAAGCAACATAGAAAGCAACAAGTGAAGCTGCAAAAAGGGAAGATGAAGAGTAGCGTAAGAAAGACGAAGAGGCAAGAAATGATGATGTTGCACCGATGGACACTGATATCCTGGAGATATCAATAACAAGTATCATCGAACATGCTCAATTCAGTGGAATAGGTCTAGGGCTTTTCACCCCATTCAAAGAAAGCGAAGTTCCCAACCTAAATAAGTTCATATATGACAAGGCCACAGACATGATCATGCAATAACAAATAAAAAAAGTTTCAGTCACAGGAGGTAATCAAATATTAGTAGTAACACAGACATAGGTGACAGAGAATGTCAATAAAGACCCAGTTTCCATAGCATTCACTGGTACTTCTTTCGTGACAACGATGGACGATAACGCCAGGAAATTATACTGTCAGAATCCGGTGAAGGAGGAATCAATCAGTGATCTAGAAGAACAACTAAAACAAGGAAATATAGATGAGGGTAACCTGTAAAGCCTCAAATCTAGTACCGAGAAAGTCAATACAGAGCTACAAGAGGCGATTGTATATATGTACACCCACCTGCATATTTTCCAAGAGATAATGGCCACCATCATGGAACAACATAGCCAAGTGTAGTCCAAAAAAACTCATTTCAACAATATCTGGGAAGGAATAGGAAATATTGGCAGATGGATCACTGAAAAAATCCAGATGCACCAATTGAGCTTCCACATCCCTCAAGCATAGATAGCAAAGTTGATTTTGTTGCGCTTGATCACTTGCAGCAAGTCAGGCAGAGAGAAGACATAGAGACAACAACTCAATCACTATGTATTCACAATGACATAAAGTTGCACAAGCTTTACTAAGACAATGTCGTCTTTCCCCCTTTGGAAGACCTCAACAAAACTCTCTCCATGGAACAACTTATAGAGAAATTACAACAAAGTACAAATCAAAGGAAAGAAATAATTGTGTTAGGATCTGATCCTAACCCCTCTTCATGGGTCATTAGTTAGTAGGATATGTTTTCTATGTAATAAAGGTCGACATTAGTTAATAAAGCCTATTAGATAAAGGAGAATAAGTCAATGTAAGCAAACTTAATAGAAGCTTCCGCTTCTAGAAAGATCTTCCTCTAGAAGGTTCCTTAGAATGTAGAGTTAGTATAAATAAGAGTAGGAGGTATTGGATATTTTTGTCTTGGAGATTATTGTAATAGAGCTTTGCTTTGTTGGAGGTTTCCCCCTCGAAGAGGCAAGTGAACATTGTTATCTTTAATAAAGGTGCTCTTTCGGGTGTTTTTCTGGTATTGTTCTAGTTATAATATTGTTGTTCCATTACTGCTTGTTAAATATTTCTATTCTGCATAATATAATATATATGGTATATTGCAAGTGGTATCGGAGCTCCTTCCTGGGCAGAACTTGTGGGGTAAATTTTTTTCAGGGTAGAGACGTATTCTGACATCTTTAAGCTACATAGATATGTTGTTCCACGCATAAACTCATGGTTGGGGAATCATACACGAAGGAACTATAAGTGGTACTTAAGCGCACATTTTTGGCCACCATTGTAACCCATGTTGGTACCCCTTTGAGTGGTAGCGCATCAGACAACACATGTATATAGATCGACCTAGATATCCTGAATCCCTCCGTAGATAAATGGAACGGTCGCTTGACAGTTATAATGTCATCGAGAACAACACTCGGGAAGATACTCTATAGTACCTAGGTAATCGAGTAGTATGGCTAAGGGTACGGTCTAGCCTCCTTAGTTGGTGCACTAAGATATTGGGTCGAGTACTACTGTTTGACCCTGCACGTATATAAGAGAGATATAGCACAGGGAAAACCCTTGTCTATAGATACYCGACAAACCCCAACCCCTRGGATGGAAACAACTTATCTATTACAGTGCACTTTTCCCCTGCTAAATTTTTCATTGTAGAAACACTCCCTGCCGATATTTTTTATTATTGAGAATTTGGGAATTCTGCCATTGCAGAAGTATTCAGGTCAGAGAATAACTCTGTAGGAATTAAAAAAAATAATAATAATGGGGCTTGACCGCACCCTTCTTTGTGACTTAGTCCATTGGATTCCTCTCTTCATTCTGATCGCAGTGGTACCCTTCACTTTTAACCCTTTTTTTTCGGACCCAACCCTTTTTGGGAAACCCTTATTTGTGACCTATCCCATTGCAATCCTCTATTTGTCCAGATCACACTGGTACCTATCATTTGTGTGGCCCATATTTTCCATCTCGATCCCTCATCTTCTACATAAGCTGCCCCAATGTTGACCACCCACTCTTAGAGCCAAGAATACTGGGAGTCTAAGGTGTTCAATCGAGAACAACAATTGTCCTCATCAACACACAAGTCCAAGATTCCATAATCACAACAGTACAAGAATCCATTCATGCAACCATGCATCATGTATTCAAGGGTAAGAATGTTGAGCCCAATTCAGAGGACCCTCAAGCCTCCCATTATGAGCCTAATCATTCATCCTGCTTCCCTTGGGGTTCTCCACACTCTTGGAATAAGGTGCCCACAGTTGACATGCATACATTTGATGGATCCAACCCATCAGGGCGGGTTTCTCAAATGGAACAATAATTCTCTCTTCACGATATCCAGGATGATGAGACCAAACTCGATGTAGGGGTTTTGTACTTGGATCAAGAACGTTTGCACCGACATAAAAAATGTTATTCAGGACTACCCACTTGGAACATGTTCACTAAAGAAGTTTGTGCTCGTTTTGATAGGGAATCACATTTTTTGGGAAGGCTCACTAAGCTACACCAAATGAGATTAGTCTCAGACTTCATCATGATATTTGAATAGTTGGCTATCCAAATTGAGGACTTATCTCATGAATTTTACCTTGAATATTTTATCAGTGGCTTAAAGGAAGTCATCAGGGCTCATGTGAGCATGCATCATCCTACTACCTGGTTGTAGGAATATCAATTAACACTAGAAGCAAAGACCATCCTTTAGGCTCCACCCCTGAAGGCTACATTCCCCAACCATCCTCRCCTCGGGGATAACCCAGCTCCAAAACAAACCTTAAAGGTCCAAAATGTCTCTCCAACAAAAATGGYGGAGTGTCACAAGCAAGGACTTTGTTATTACTGTGACGAAAATTACTCATCGGGACATAAATGTAGGGAACAAAAGTTCTTCCATATCGATGCATCAACTTCATCTTCCTATCGAKACATACCATCAGATGAGACTAYTGACCCAGAGGATGCTCAATCAAGTGTTCATGTCAGAGATTCCATTKCATTCCTTGTTGAACTAGAGGAACTTATCATATTACTTCATGCACTTTCATGTATTTYGGCCCCACAAACATTGAATATCAAGGGCCACATCAAACATAAGTCAGTTTTRTTGTTGATTGATAGTGRTAACACCCATAATTTTATTCACCGCAGGCTTGTTGAGGAGATCCATTGTTTTRTATGCTATCTTTCTAATTTTCAAATCCTCGTCGCTAATGGGGGTACGATGRAGTGTGGGRGTCGTTGTGAGAATTTCAAAATCCAAATGGGGGATTATCATCTGAAAACCCACATGTTCTTTATTTAGATGGGGTTTGTGATATTGTATTGGGTGTGGAATGGATTTTCACTCTGGGATGAATCACAATGGATTATCAAGAATTATATATAAGATTCACCCAAGAGGCTCACACCTATACCCTCCGAGGTCTCCAAGCAGGCTCCCCTTAAATAATCAGCTCTCCCAGGATGGAAAAAATGTCAAAGAAAGGCCACCATGGTGTGATTGCTCAATTTCATGTCATCCAGGTCACTGATCAAGCCTCTCTGGTAGTTCCTCCTAGCCTGTAACTAATCTTGGACAAGTTCCCCAAGGTCTTTGAGGTTCCCACCGACTTACCTCACTCCAGGGATGAGCATGATCATAACATCCCTCTCCTTCCAGGCAGTCAACCCCCCAATGTACGTTCCTACAAGTATCCATTTTCTCAAAAAAATAAAATAGAAAAGATGGTATATGAATTACTCGAGGCGGGGGTAATTCACCCTAGTACCAACCCATATTCTTCCCATGTGGTGATGGTCTTAAATAAAGAAGGCACTTGACGCATGTGTCTCAATTTTTGTGCCCTGAATAAACTGACCATCAAAGATAAGTTTCTTATTCATGTCATTGATGATATATTGGATGAACTCCAGGGTGCCTGTGTCTTCACCAAATTAGACCTTCGCTCCAGCTATCACTAGATTCATATGAAGGAGGTAGATATTATGAAGACTTATTTCATAACTCATGAAGGACATTATGAATTCTTGGTCATGCCTTTTGGCCTTTGCAATGCCCCATCCACCTTCCAAAGTCTCATAAATAAAATATTGAAACCTTACCTTTGGAAGTTTGTCTTGGTTTTCTTTGATGACATTCTCATTTAAAACCACAGTTGGGATATCCACCTACTCCATGTGGACAAAGTCCTTGAATTTCTACAGGACAACCAATTGTTTGTCAAAAATACCAAATGTTCCTTTGGAGCCAGCGAAGTGGAATACTTGGGACACATTGTGGGTCGAGACGAGATAAAAGTAGACCCCAAAAATATACAAGCTATGCAGGAGTGGCCGTGACCTATGACCTTAAAGTACCTAAGGGATTTCCTTGGTCTGAAAATATATTATAGGAAATTTGTACACCATTATGGAAAAATTGCTAAGCCTTTGACTGGCCTTCTTAAGAAAACTGCATTTTATTGGACACTCATTGTTGAGCAAGCCTTCACAGATTTAAAGTAGGCCATGTGCACTACTCTTGTCCTAGCAGATCCTGACTTCAACAATACCTTTGTGGTGGAATCAGATGCTTCTATCACTGGTATAGGTGCAATCCTCACACAAGATGGTCAACCTCTATCATTTACTAGCCAAGCATTGAGTGGATGCAATTTGGGAAAATCTACGTATGAAAAAAAAATGATGGCCATTCTCCATGCGGTGCACACATGGCTGCCATATCTTTTGGGATGTCATTTTTAGATCAAAGCAGATAACCATAAACTGAAGTATTTTTTGGAGCAATGGTTATCCTCCCCAAAAGAAAACAAGTGGATGACCAAAATGTTGGGGTATGATTACGAAATCATATATAAAAAGGGAAAAGACAATATAGTAGTCGATGCATTATCAAGAAAACATGAGGAGGATGACTCCCTCTTTGCCTTATCCTTATCGGTCCCTGATTGGATTGACAAATTTTGACAAGAGTGGCTAACATATCCAACTATATCTTGGTTAATTCAACGCTTTTAAGAGGACCCTAATCCTCCCATCGGCTACACTTGGCACGAAAATATTCTTTGATATAAGGATCGTCGGGTTCTATCACCCTCTTCAGCACTCAAGCCGAGGCTCTTAAATGAGTTGCACTCATCAACTATTGCGGGTCACTCAGGCTTCCAAAATACCTATGCTCACGTTTGTCATTCTTTTTTCTGGGTAGGCATGAAGAAGGGTATACTTCACTTTGTCATAGAATGTGAGGTGTGTCAACGTAATAAAGGTGAAACCATAAAGTCTCTACGATATCTACAACCCCTACCCATTCCAGCTTCGATGTGGACATACATCTCCATGGAATTTATAGTGGGACTCTCAAAATTTGGGAACAAGTCCGTCATCACGGTGGTGGTTGATCGACTCTCCAACTATGCTCATTTCTCTTCATTACCCCACCCTTTCACACCAACACTCGTAGCACAAACTTTCCTTGATCAAATTTTCAAGTTACATGGCATGCTCACCTCTATTGTATCTGATCATGATCCAACTTTCACCAACACATTTTGGCAAGAGTTGTTTAAATTGCAGGGCACCCAACTGAACATGAGCATCGCCTATCACCCCCAGTCTGACAGCCAAACAGAAGTGGTCAACAAATGTTTGTAAACCTACTTGCGGTGTTTTCCTTTGGACAAACAACATCAATGGGTGCAATGGCTCCCCTTGGTCAAATGGTGGTACAATACTTCATATCACATGACCACTTAAATGACCCCATATGAAGCAGTGTATGGCCAACGACCATCTACTATCACTACCTATCTTCCAAGCACATCAAAGGTCCAATATATTGATACCATGTTGCAAGGTCGAACAACCACCCTAGCGGCTCTGAAGGATAACCTCCACATGGCCCAAATTTGCATGAAGCAACAGACGGACCACCATCATTCAGAAAGGGTTTTTCAGGAAGGTGATCGGGTTTTTCTCACGCTCCAACCCTACAAACAAAACTCTCTCAAATCCCAAGAACATCATAAGTTGGAACCCAATTTTTATGGGCCCTAACATATCATCAAGCGTATTGGTTTAGTAGCCTACAAATTGGCCCTTCCAGCTACTTCCAAAATCCATCTAGTGTTCCATGTTTCTTGTTTGAAGAAAGTGGTGGGACGGAATTGCAGGGTCCAAACAATCCTTCTGAAATTAGATGAACAAGGCTCCAACTAGAAGCAGTCCTCAATACACGTGAACATCAGTTTTGTGGCAGAAATATCAAGGAAGTGTTGATCAAGTGGAAGGACACATCACCAGAGGATGCGACTTGGGAACCATCAGCCATACTCCAACAGTTT
>SNQJ01S0006911.1:199100-209658 GCA_010110895.2 Picea sitchensis | reverse complement strand
CCCATGTTAAGTATAAAACATCTTATTAATCCATAGATATTGAATTATTACACTTCTAGTGTTATATTAGTAGGTCAGATAGAACCCTTCATTGTACCTTTTCATTATAATTGTACCCTTTATCTCCTATATATATACCAATGAGACATAGTCTTAGGATCATATTATCTTATCCTATACATTGAATATGTTGTAAAATGAGGTTCCCCACTCGAAGTGGACTATTATTCATTGAATTTTTATCATTCTCAAGGTGTCGGTTCATAACAACAATCATCTACTTTAAGAGGCTAACACCAAGAAGAGTGTTACAAAGAGGAAGTAATGGAAATAATTGATAGCAGATCACGAAACCATTCTTGAGAATAAACCACTAACACTTTTCAAAAAGTTTCTTGATGAACATTAAATTGCTTGGATTTTAAACATTATATTGTACTTTCTGACATTGGGCTATATTTAAGTAATTTAAATGAATTTTGGCTTGAATTTCTATGAATTTCTCATGATGATTGATTATAGTTGGAAGATATAGTGTTGTGGCATGAAGTATTTGTTTCCAATTTTTGTTATTGACTTGTTTAATTCTATGGATAGTTGAACTCGTACCTAATGGTTGGTCCATGATCTAAAATGAAAAATTGTAAAATGTAAGAGCACAAATCTTTGCACATCCTCGGGTGCTTCAATTGTTTCCCAACCATGTAATTTAGAGTAAATATTTTGTGAAGTTGTCATGAATTTGCATAAGGTAGTTGCGCACTTTTCTAAGTTAACATATCCAACACCGAACTACATATTTCATTTTTAACAAAAACATGTATAGTACTTTCTTGGTCATAAACATTATATTTTTGAATTAAATATTTATACAAGGTGTATCCCCCATATTTTCTTTACAATGCTTCTTATAATTCATTTAAAAAAAATTGATTGAAAACCAATTAAATAGCTCTGTATATAATTTAAATGAATTTATCATGCATAGTTTTTGACATGAATCCCCTCTAAGCACTAAGTATGGCTATATCAATGACACACTTGTGAAGAATTTGGTTGACTTAAAAACCTTCATGTATTTTATTTAGTTATATATTCCTTTGTTTAATTTGTATGTGTTGTCTTGGGATAATTATATGGATTAAATTAGATCTCTTTTGAGTTAAAATTTTGACTTTTTAAATTATATTTATACTCCCCAAATTATATGTATACTCCGCTTAGCTCATTATTTTAGGAAAAGTGAGAGCTATGTGAAGAATTTGGTTGACTTAAAAACCTTCATGTATTTTATTTAGTTATATATTCCTTTGTTTAATTTGTATGTGTTGTCTTGGGATAATTATAAGGATTAAATTAGGTCTCTTTTGACTTAAAATTTTGACTTTTTAAATTATATTTATATTCCATTTAGCTTATTATTATAGGAAAAGTGAGAGCTATAGTATGGAATATAAACAAATAGTCTCAAAATTGATGAGTAATATGTTTCTAAACAGAGCTCAAAATCAATGTTATTATCTTATTTATTTATTTAGCTTCTAGATTTTTATTATAAACAAAAAATTATAGATTGATTTTTTTTTTTAAATTTAATTTTCAAATTTTTATTATATAATTTTTTTTTACAGACTGAGCACTATGAGATCTACCATTACGGAAATCAAACCTTAGGGTATTGGAAAATATCTGAACAATTTGAGTTACACTATCAATATATGTTTATGATCCTAGGCTATTACCACGAGGGCTTCACCTTGTTTACCAATATCTTATCATATTCATTCATAAATGGGGCTTTTAAATTGTGAAAATTAAAGTCAATATATTGTAGGTATTGGAGGGGGATGTGGGGTCTTAGGGGGTTTATAGGTATTAGGGGGTATAAAAAGGGGTATCTAGTAAAAATAAGGGTTTCTTTTATTGGAAATATGTATTGGGAAGGGGTTTCAACAAAATGATTTTGGGAGGTATTTATCGTTATCTAGTGAAATTAGGGGTATTCTTTAATATCCCATGAACGAAGGCACCATGTCACAGGTTCACAAAGTGAATACCATGTGGTGTGGCTATTAAAAGATATTTTCATGTACACATTACATATGACAGTTTGCACTAACCGAGTATTGAAAAAACTTAAAGACAAGTGACTAATAAGATTCATCATGGAAAAAAAAGAATTACTCATATGAGGTTGTAGAATTTTCCATTGGTTTCACTTGATGCTGGTAAGTGCCTTCATTTTACATAGATTCTCAAATATCAATGGGATTTGAATAAGTGCCTATATACCCCCCTTAGATAGAAGCATTTGGTTTATCCTATATTGTTATCCCTTGTTTGATTGTGGCTTTGAATATGACACCGAAGACATACCTACCTAGAGCCTCAATTTTGTTTTTCCATTATCTCATTTTTCCTTTGTAGGAGTTTCAAATGCTCCATAATCTATTGCTGCGGTAACCCCATGTCCTCAATAATATGTTCCAACAGAGCTTTGAATGTCCAGAGTAGCTCAGTAGTTTTGTACAACTTGCTATCCCAGGTTCTTGAGTACCCAGGATCCTCCACCCAACCAACAAACTCCTCCTCACTCTTCTCTTTATTCATGGCCTTCTTTCTATTATTGATGAGTTCTTTTTAGTCATCAATGACTTTCTGAGTTTCTAGAGTAAAATTGGTTTGGTATAACCTTTCATATTTGTTAGATTCCTATTGGGATCATGTCATAGGATCCTTGCATTTGTCTCGTAATTTAGCCTTGAACTCAACCTTCCTTTTGTCTCCCTTGTTTTGTTTGTCAAGACTCGAACAATTATGGTCCTTCCCTTTATTCTCCATCCCCCATGTCATGTTTCGAGTGGGAATGACAACAAAAAGAGTATATCATAGCAAGGTTCCTCCCATAGACCCGATCCCATACCATGAATACGTAATACCAAAGCCAGGGCTTACTTGGTCACTTACTAGTAGACAAAGTCACGAATGAGCATAAGAGATGAATTGGTTTGACATAGGTTGTGCCCTTGCGAGGCCCCTAAGCCCACAAATCTTAGGTTGATGGGTCAGACACTAGAGGAGAGCATGAATAACATACCAACAGAACCAATCCACCCCATCTTTCAACTTATTGAATTATCCAAATTCACTATGAATGGCACATAGCTCACTATGAAGACATTGTCGAAACCAATTTCCCCATCTAAACTTGAGATCAATCAGATTTGAGTTGGTGGGCATGAGTGGCTCATTAATTTTACAAGGTGTCTATCCTTTGGCTTCTGTACTAGACCTGGATGTCCCTATCTCCTTTATGGTTACCAACTTCCCCATTAAATGGTTCTCATTACATCCCTGCGCTCCCTCCAAACGACATGAATAGACAATGAAATTTTGTACCCGTCCATGTTCCTCACATGAACCTGTCATGAGATAAGGCTTGGGTTGGAGAAATCCTTTCCCTCCACATGGGAGGAAACATGTTGGTGATTGATGTCACTCCATATGAGAAATCTATGTTATTATCTCTTATATATGAATGTCTCTTGTTATCTTTCTTTTCTTTTCAATTGGATTAAATTTTATTACAATGAGTGCATTATTTCCTTATAACATTAAGTTAAATTAATGCATGCACATAGTTATAATATAAATTAGCATAATTACTCATTCCTTTGCTGTATCTTTGTATCTCCTTTGGCTTTTGTACTAGAGAAGGATGTCCCTATCTCCTTTATGTTTACCAAATTCCCCATTAAATGGTTCCCATTACATCCCCACGCTCCCTCCAGACGACATGAATAGACAATGAAATTTTGTACCCATCCATGTTCCTCACATGAACCTGTCATGAGATAAGGCTTGGGTTGGAGAAATCCTTTCCCTCCACATGGGAGGAAACATGTTGGTGATTGATGTGACCCCATACGAGAAATCTATGTTATTATCTCTTATATATGAATGTCTCTTGTTATCTCTTTTCTTTTCAATTGGATTAAATTTTATCACAATGAGTGCATTATTTCCTTATAACATTAAGTTAAATTAATGCATGCACATAGTTATAATATAAATTAGCATAATTACTCATTCCCTTGCTATATCTTTGTATCATGATTGATATTCTTATGTGTAATTATTTATGTACAATACTGCAAATAGTTGAGTCATAAACATCATTTTTTTATTAGATTCATTTTTTCCCGAAATAGGCATGGTTGTGGATCATGTTACCTTCTAAAATTATATATTCCATAGTTCCTTAATATGTTTTCTCTCAATAGTAGATAGTGATTTCAGTTAAAGAACTTCTCGACTAGATTAGAAGAGAGAAAGTTGTTTCCATTGCTTACTACTTATTTGTAAATTGAATTAATCATTTATAATTTTACCACTTAAATTTTTATTTTTCTTGAATTTTTTAATATGATGATGATATATAATTATTATAGATTAGATACTGATTGCATATTTTGTATAATTAAGTGTTAAATATATTGAGCATATATGTAATTTGAATACAAAAATATTTAGTAAAATACACTTATATGTAAGAAAATAATTTAATTATCAATTTCAACTATTTAAAGATCATATATATATATACAATTTCAAAACTTTAAAAATCATATATATAAAAATATATACAATTTTATCCATTTAAAGATCATATATGTAGACATATACAATTTCATCTATTTAAAGAACATGTATGTACACACACAATTTCAACTATAACTACACATATAAGCAAAGAAAACCATTAAATTCATGTATGAAAGAAAATAATTTAATTATCAATTTCAACCATTTAAAGATCATATATATATATACACATATATAATTTCAAAACTTTAAAGATCATATATATATAAAAATATATACAATTTCATCCATTTAAAAATCATATATAAAAATATATACAATTTCATTCATTTAAAGATCATATATACAATTTCATCCATTTAAATAACATGTATGTACACATACAATTTCAACTATAAATACTCATATAAGCAAAGAAAACCATCAAATTCATGTAAAATAATTCAATTTATAATCTTTTTTAGAATTAGTGATTTGAGCCATGAAAACTAAATTTTATTGGATGACCATCACAACTAAATATGATTCCATCAAAACTAAATCTCGCCATCACGTATGGCTTCAATTTGCATCAAGACATCCTACAAATTGAAAATAAAAGGTAATATAAGTTTGTGAGAAATTTTCAAATTCAAAAAAATCTTCTTTATTTGAAGTTTCAAATATTTTACTTTAAATAGTATAAATAAATCCCAAATATTTTACTTTAAATAGTATAAATAAATCCCACCATTGCATGTGGCTTTAGTTTCCATCATGTCATCCTATGTGACCTGAAAATTGAAAACTGGCCTGAAAATTGGAAACTAAAGTTAATATAAGTTTGTGAAGAAATTTCAAACTCAAAAAAATCTTGTTTATTTGAAGTTTCAAATATTTTACTTTAAATGGCGATACTATGTGACCATTATCTCTCGATGATCTCATGATATGTACAACTATCTTGAAAATTCATGAAGGTCCATGTTGTAAAATTTAAGTGACTTATTAATTCATAAGTTTAAATAGCAAACTTGATTATACACAAATTTTCTTTGTTAATCTCTAGATTTATTTTATAGCAGTTAATTGGGTGGGTTCAGGGTTGAATTACTATTCACACGTGGTACTTTAAGGGATTGACCAACATGAGCAATAAATAAAAAAATGTGCATTGTAAAAACATGATTTTATTTAGTTACTTCAAGATATGTATAAAAAATTCAAATATATGTATGTACACACGCGCACACACAAGTTGGTTCTCGATAGGGACTTGGATGTGTGTTTCTATCCAATCAACAATTCACCAATACACAAAGAAATATCATCCTAAAACTAAAGGCACAAGCATATATCACAAATGTAATTTATTTTCATTATTTATGCAAAATTTGTTATTTGATATAATCTTTTGTGTAAGGTGTACTTGATCTATAGTTGCATCAGTGACCATTACAATTGCATCAATGACCATCATAAGGGAAAATGACATAGCTGGCATATACAACCCGAAGGTAGGTTGTGTAGACATGAAAATTGAATGCACTTGAAACATGGATATATATAAATTTGAAATATAAAACTTGACATTCTAGACATTATCTATACCTCTACGTTACTATCCTCATGGGGAAAAGAGTGTGTCCCAATGGTGAAGTTCCGCTCATTGAGATATGCCATATACTACATAAGATTGAATAAATATGTATGAGATTTCAATTCTAAATGTACAAATTTTCATTGTCGCAAAAAATCAATGAACTAAAATTATTTGTATGCTTAACTCAACCATAGACCACAGTTGTTGAGCAACGAGTTATTCAAATATCTCAACAAGTAGATGCATAATGCTTGAGCTCCAAACAATCTATCACTCTCAATGCATCTCAAATATTTTGAAAAACTCAGGAAACTATGGATTGGGTGATCACAGTTTCTTCCTTGGGTTGATTTCAATCCCTACCAAAGAAACCCTGACACTCTCCTCAATAAGATCCCTTGAAACAAACATTAACTATGATGTAATATATAACTCGCCTATATGTGCAACTAATTTAGGGGTTTAAGGTAGTGAACAAGGGGCTAGAACCTTAAACCCAACATCTTACATGGTGTCAGGTCATTCATATGTACTACCTTTGCAGGAACCATGGAATTTGGATCTTGTATCTGTATAATCAAGGTCTGTGTGCTCTTAGAATTGAGCATAAATCACTCTACCAAAAGATTGAAGTACATTGTCACTATTTGGGAATTTCAAGTATGTATACAAGAACTCATAAGTGAATAGAGAAATACTTTGATCATAAAACCTTGTATCCTTTAGATGTATTTTGTCTTCCAATTGCAAGTCAAATATTAACAAGGCCATTTCTTTTGTGACCCTTATTTTAACTTTAGCATAAGAGTGATGACCCATCATCATTTCTCTCCTTCTACACATAATGTCACTAAAAATATGGGAAATTGGGCCAACCCTATGATGTGTCTCAATCAACTGGTCCAAATTGTGAAAAACAATATGTAGACTCTGCCAACTTAGTCCAACAACATTAGATTCTCCGAAATTATCACATAATCTACTAGAATGCTCTCTCACCCCATTAACAATAAGCATACTGATGTATTATTTCCAAGGAATATCCTTGTGAATACTTTGTATATGATGGTATAGAGGATCATAGGATACATTTAAAGAAAAATATTGCACCCTACGACCTCCCACCTTCACACAAGGTGGAGTAGGAGAGTGGCGAAAAAACCTTGGAAAATATTAAACAGGCACTTGTTAAAACATATTTAATGTTGAAAATTTGGATCTAATTTACATAAATTTTACACACATGTGCAACCAATGGAAATTGTTAGTTAAATTACTTGGTGGTATGTCAATCTCATCCCTAGTGTTGATCTAACTAGTAGTATGCTCTTATATGGGAGGAACGCTTGTACTAACCCCTACACAATTTTTTTTTCCAATCTCACACGCATGAATAAACATAAATTTTTTACATTACAAAAATCAAGTTTATGTTTGAATTTACTTAAATCATGTTTACTACTAGGTGGGGTGGTTGTGCTATGCATTTTAGAAGAATAGAACACTAAATGCAAGCACACAAAAACAAATCAAGTTTAATATTGTCGAAATAAAATGAAATATAGCATGGAAACATGTTTAAGATATATGTTAAAAATACAATTCCTCACACATGATATATATTTAAATGAGGATAGTTAAACGTACATAAGGGTATCCTTTGGTTGTGTGGGACGGTAGGTGGGGTGAGATACAATGAAAGGTGTAGATGCTAAGTGTGCATAGTTGTAGGGTGTCATGTCCCCATTTTTGAGTCCCCCGGTTTTGTAGTAGAAGGGACTCCCGTAGCTTGTCAGTGGAGAAATGGGAGAGAAAAGGGGGTCATTCAATGTCACAATGTCACTTGCTTAGGATATATTATATTATTAAAGTGACATTAGAGAATGTAAAGTAATTTTATGTTAATAAGTTACTTAATTATTATTAAAGTGATGTTTAATACTAAAGTGAAAATTGGAGGGAAATAAAGGTTATATTTGATATAGTCAAAAAGGGGAAAATTCTAGAAGTTACATTTGATTTGGTTGAAAAGGGGAAATATATAGAAGGATTGATGTAGTCCAAAAGAGGAAGTTCTAGAAGGCATGGAGGAAGGATCTAGAAGGGGTTGGAAAACTATAAAAGAAGGGTAGCCCATCACTTCTCATTATTATGGTTTGATATCTTATTGAGTTCTCTTGCAACCAACATTTTCATTGGGGTTTTGGGAAAAACCCTTCCACTATCTGTTTGGTTTTGGTGGTGCAACATCCACAATAGATAGACAAGAGGGGAATCCATCCAGGATCCATTGGAGATAAACAAGGAGGAGGATGCATACATGATCTTCATTGGAGCTTCACTTGGGAGTTTGACCTACTATTGGAGGGATACCGAAGTGCACATGAGGATTACAGAGTTCCTACACAGGTCCAAGATCAGGCATCCACAGATTTACAGAGGGTTTCAGAGAACCAGGTCGAAGGCACCCTCACAGGTCGAATAGTAGGTGTCCTGTGAGGCCCTCACTGATTACCCAACTTTGTCACACGAGGCACCGTTGGATATCTGGCTTTGTCAAGCGAGGATTGTTGAAGACTTGCATAGACGTATCAGGTACATGGCTGATTGGATGTTCGACTGAGCAAAGGAATCAAGGAGGAATATTACATAAGTATTACATATTTGGGAGGGTTTCCATCCCTATTCTGATTTGTAATAGAGCAACAACATTCTCAGTAGAGACATTGGCACCATTATTCCAGTTTTTTTTTTGTTATGTGTGTTCTTAGGAGCTTGTTCCAGCTGGAGAGCATCCATTAGTTATTACTGTGGGAGTATATTGTATTGTTTTTCATCACTCATAATAAAATGCCATCATTGTATCTTATTTCTTATCCTTATGTGGTATGTAATGTGTTTGAAAAAATGTCCATTGGAGAAACACTTGCAAACTGTTAAGGAATATATAAAAC
Organism: Picea sitchensis; assembly: GCA_010110895.2. Classification (NCBI taxonomy): domain Eukaryota; kingdom Viridiplantae; phylum Streptophyta; class Pinopsida; order Pinales; family Pinaceae; genus Picea; species Picea sitchensis. The sequence continues at coordinate 200,517 of SNQJ01S0006911.1, read as the reverse complement.
ATATGAATATAAAGTGTTTGATAGAATTACCCAACTAGAAACAATATTTTTGGACAACAAACATTTATTTCCCTAGAATATTCCCATTGGGGATATTACATAAAATGATTAACATATTTTGAAGTTAACATTTGTTAGCAAAAATGACATATTTATATGTATTGTTGTGCACATAATGTTTAACCAACCCCATATAATTCCTGTTACCCCCATATAACTAGAGGAGATTTTTCTCCATGAACCACATTTCAGATAGTAGTTTTGATGATGACATTCAATACTCTCCATAGATATATTCCCACAAATGCCTCACATTGCATGCTTAGCTAACTCACATAAGATGGCATGGTGAATTACTGTAACATCCCGCTCTACTGAGCACATGTTATCGACTTATTCTTTGAGGACACTTGCTTGCAAGTGATCCGGTTATAGTACAAGGCTATTTGTTTTGACTATGGATTTTACATGATGATGTTGATGGGTTGTGATTTTTTATTACTTAATATTTGTATTGAAAGATGCTATTGACGGGTTTACCTGAGTGTGCAGGACACATGCTAGATTATAGATGCTGATGGAATCAATGGACCTCCTTGGACTCCAGATTGAGTCAGGGAGTGGATTGTATTGGTTTGAGTATTTCATTTTATGCATATGTGACATATGATTGATTATAGTATGATTTTGTATATGGATCATTGAAAGTGTTTCGTCGATGGATGCAGGCTGAAGAATTCTTGCTAATCTGACTCACATACGAAGTAAAGGGGCCATGCACAAAAAACTAGACATTGAGGGAGAGGTGTGGCATAGTCCTTGACACCACCTACTAGCACTCCCTCCGTGGCTCGAATTGTAGGTTAAAGATTACCTAGTTCAAGAGATCCACGCTGTTGTGAGGGAAGACTAAGACAGTCACTCATGAATATTTCTAAGGGGCGCACAATAAGGCAGAGTCCTTATTCCTTAGAATCCCTTAGTCTCTCACAAGGTCAACCGAGTGGAGTGTTGAATCCAAGGGTTGGAAAAACTACCAAAACCATTCAAAAGGTGAGTGGCACCCTTGGAGAATAGAGGTGCGTCTTGAAGGGCACATCGCGTAATTTAAAAACTTGAGTCAATGAATCTAGGTGGCCTAGAAAACAATGAATTAATTTAACATTGTTGGATTTAAAATAATTAATTAATGAGTAATTTTACTAATTATAAATCCCAATAAAAGTATAAGCCTATTCTAAGACTAAGCCTAATTTTAAGTTTAGTTAGGGGACTAAAATAAAATGTTAAATAAATTAAAATATTAGAGATAAATAAATCTAAATAAAAGTGAGATAAATCTAAGGAGTTGATATAATGTACATATGAGCAAGAAAATATTAAAAGGGAATTTTTAAAATAAGAAAGAATAAAGTAA
>SNQJ01S0006911.1:171370-183474 GCA_010110895.2 Picea sitchensis | reverse complement strand
AGTATTGTACATAAATAATTACACATAAGAATATCAATCATGATACAAAGATATAGCAAGGGAATGAGTAATTATGCTAATTTATATTATAACTATGTGCATGCATTAATTTAACTTAATGTTATAAGGAAATAATGCACTCATTGTGATAAAATTTAATCCAATTGAAAAGAAAAGAGATAACAAGAGACATTCATATATAAGAGATAATAACATAGATTTCTCGTATGGGGTCACATCAATCACCAACATGTTTCCTCCCATGTGGAGGGAAAGGATTTCTCCAACCCAAGCCTTATCTCATGACAGGTTCATGTGAGGAACATGGATGGGTACAAAATTTCATTGTCTATTCATGTCGTCTGGAGGGAGCGTGGGGATGTAATGGGAACCATTTAATGGGGAATTTGGTAAACATAAAGGAGATAGGGACATCCTTCTCTAGTACAAAAGCCAAAGGAGATACAAAGATACAGCAAAGGAATGAGTAATTATGCTAATTTATATTATAACTATGTGCATGCATTAATTTAACTTAATGTTATAAGGAAATAATGCACTCATTGTAATAAAATTTAATCCAATTGAAAAGAAAAGAAAGATAACAAGAGACATTCATATATAAGAGATAATAACATAGATTTCTCATATGGAGTGACATCAATCACCAACATGTTTCCTCCCATGTGGAGGGAAAGGATTTCTCCAACCCAAGCCTTATCTCATGACAGGTTCATGTGAGGAACATGGACGGGTACAAAATTTCATTGTCTATTCATGTCGTTTGGAGGGAGCGCAGGGATGTAATGAGAACCATTTAATGGGGAAGTTGGTAACCATAAAGGAGATAGGGACATCCATGTCTAGTACAGAAGCCAAAGGATAGACACCTTGTAAAATTAATGAGCCGCTCATGCCCACCAACTCAAATCTGATTGATCTCAAGTTTAGATGGGGAAATTGGTTTCGACAATGTCTTCCTAGTGAGCTATGTGCCATTCATAGTGAATTTGGATAATTCAATACGTTGAAAGATGGGGTGGATTGGTTCTATTGGTTTGTTATTCATGCTCTCCTCTGGTGTCTGACCCATCAGCCTAAGATTTGTGGGCTTAGGGGCCTCGCAAGGGCACAACCTATGTCAAACCAATTCATCTCTTATGCTCATTCGTGGCTTTGTCTACTAGTAAGTGACCAAGTAAGCCCTGGCTCTGGTATTACGTATTCATGGTATGGGATCGGGTCTATGGGAGGAACCTTGCTATGATATACTCTTTTTGTTTTCATTCCCACTCGAAACATGACATGGGGGATGGGGAATAAAGGGAAGGACCATAATTGTTCGAGTCTTGACAAGCAAAACAAGGGAGACAAAAGGAAGGTTGAGTTCAAGGCTAAATTACGAGACAAATGCAAGGATCCTATGACATGATCCCAATAGGAATCTAACAAATATGAAAGTTTATACCAAACCAATTTTACTCTAGAAACTCAAAAAGTCATTGATGACTACAAAGAACTCATCAATAATAGAAAGAAGGCCATGAATAAAGAGAAGAGTGAGGAGGAGCTTGTTGGTTGGGTGGAGGATCTTGGGTACTCAAGAACCTGGGATAGCAAGTTGTACAAAACTATTGAGCTACTCTGGACATTCAAATCTCTGTTGGAACATATTATTGAGGACATGGGATTACCGCAGCAACAAATTATGGAGCATTTGAAACTCCTACAAAGGAAAAATGAGATAATGGAAAAACAAATTGAGTCTCTGGGTAGGTATGTCTTCGGTGTCATATTCAAAGCCACAATCAAACAAGGGATAACAATATAGGATAAGCCAAATGCTTCTATCTAAGGGGGGTATATAGGCACTTATTCAAATCCCATTGATATTTGAGAATAGATGTAAAATGAAGGCACTTACCAGCATCAAGTGAAACCAATGGAAAATTCTACAACCTCATATGAGTAATTCTTTTTTTTCCATGATGAATCTTATTAGTCACTTGTCTTTAAATTTTTTCAATACTCGGTTAGTGAAAAACGCCATATGTAATGTGTACATGAAAATATCTTTTAATACCCACACCACATGGTATTCACTTAGTGAACCTGTGACATGGTGCCTTCGTTCATGGGATATTAAAGAATACCCCTAATTTCACTAGATAACGATAAATACCTCCCAAAATCATTTTGTTGAAACCCCCTCCCAATACATATTTCCAATAAAAGAAACCCTTATTTTTACTAGATACCCCTTTTTATACCCCCTAATACCTATAAACCCCCTAAGACCCCACATCCCCCTCCAATACCTACAATATATTGACTTTAATTTTCACAATTTAAAAACCCCATTTATGAATGAATATGATAAGATATTGGTAAACAAGGTGAAGCCCCCGTGGTAATAGCCTAGGATCATAAACATATATTGATAGTGTAACTCAGATTGTTCATATATTTTCCAATACCCTAGGGTTTGGTTTCCGTAATGGTAGATCTCAGGGTGCTCAGTCTGTAAAAAAAATTATATAATAGAAATCTGAAAATTAAATTTAAAAAAAAAAAATCAATCTGTAAATTTTTGTTAATAATAAAAATCTAGAAACTAAATAAATAAGATAATAACATTGATTTTAAGCTATGTTTAAAAACATATTACTTATCAATTTTGAGACTATTTGTTTATATTCCATACTAGCTCTCACTTTTCCTATAATAATAAGCTAAATGGAATATAAATATAATTTAAAAAATCAAAATTTTAAGTCAAAAGAAACCTAATTTAATCCATATAATTATCCCAAGACAACACATACAAATTAAACAAAGGAATATATAACTAAATAAAATACATGAAGGTTTTTAAGTCAACCAAATTCTTCACATAGCTCTCACTTTTCTTAAAATAATGAGCTAAGGGGAGTATACATAAAATTTGGGGAGTATAAATATAATTAAAAAAGTCAAAATTTTAACTCAAAAGAGATCTAATTTAATCCATATAATTATCCCAAGACAACACATATAATTATCCCAAGACAACACGTACAAATTAAACAAAGGAATATATAACTAAATAAAATACATGAAGGTTTTTAAGTCAACTAAATTCTTCACAAGTGTGTCATTGATATAGCCATACTTAGTGCTTAGAGGGGATTCAAGTCAAAAACTATGCTTAATAAATCCATTTAAATTATATACAAAGCTATTTAATTGGTTTTCAATCAATTTTTTTTAAATGAATTATAAGAAGCATTGTAAAGAAAATGTTGGGGGATACACATTGTATAAATATTTAATTCAAAAATATAATGTTTATGACCAAGAAAGTACTATACATGTTTTTGTTAAAAATGAAATATGTAGTTCGGTGTTGGATATGTTAACTTAGAAAAGTGCGCAACTACCTTATGCAAATTCATGACAACTTCACAAAATATTTACTCTAAATTACATGGTTGGGAAACAATTGAAGCACCCGAGGACGTGCAAAGCTTTGTGCTCTTTTTTTTTTCCACATGAAAGTTACTCTATATATTCAGAAGTATATATAAATGTACAATGACAGACTTCGTCTGTGAGTGCCACTAAGATAGACATAGCAGTCGAATAGACATCGCTGGCGATAACAAAATAGACAAAACAGCAATAAAACTAAGTCTCCATTCCGTGTCCACAACTCCACAAGGATAACAGCCTTCTGGGAAGTTAAGAATAGACATAGGTAGTCATAGCTGGCGAATACAAAAACGATAAATCCAGCAGAAAAACTAAGTCTCCAAATCGGCCATGTCAGGTCCACAGCTCCACGAGGATATCAGCCTGCTGGTGAAAGGATAGACATCAGTTACCGCGGGCAGCTCAAAGAAGCATCAGTTACAGCTTAATATTAATGGTAGGCCCTGCGTTATCATCTTCCCATTTGGTGAAGCAAAAAAGGCCCAGGGGCAAATTTAAAGCTGATTTGGAGAGAGAATCGGCCTCACAGTTGTCCTCTCTAAAAATGTGTGAAACGTAAAGATTCTGGAACCAGAGAGAAGACTCCTTTGTTCTTTCTTTCCATCCCACAAGTGTAGCCACCTTGAAATCAGCTTTGCCCTGCAACCAGTCAACTATGACCTTGGAATCGCCCAAGAGTAGAAGCTCTTCGATCTGTAGACGTCTTGCCAAATTGAGGGACGCCCAAGCCCCCAATAATTCAACCTTCATATTTGTCCCCTCACCACAGTTAATTGTCCAGCGGTAGCTAGTATGGGTGTTTAACATAATTTTCCCTCCCGCACCACAGATAGAGTCGTTCAGTTGGGAGGCACCATCAAACCAGGCGATCACCTTGTCAGTTGGATAGTCTAAATTGTGCCTTCGTTTTGGAAATGTAGGTGGCGGGGTCAGCTGAATATCAACCTTTTGTAAGATGGATTTAGCCACAAAAGACGCAGAAGGAGTCTTCCCTTCAAAGAGGGCAGAGTTCCTACACTTCCAAACCTTCCATAGAAGATGGATTGGCAGCAGGAAAAGAGAGTTGTGGGCTTTGATCCAGCGTTGATGACAATCTATAACACAGGTGCCCGCCCACGAGTTGTTGAATCGGAGCGTTGGATCGATGATCTGCCACACGGCACGGGCGAAAGGGCAATCGATGAAAAGATGTGTTAAAGTTTCACTCTGTTTTTGACAAAGGTAACAGCGGCTTGGCCCCTTCCAGCCACGTGCCTATAAATTCGACCACACCAGAACACGATTCTCAACTAGCAGCCAGTAGAAGAGTTTTAACTTGAGAGGACAGTCTGCCTTCCAGAGCTACTGGAATCGGTTAGATTTATTGTGTGACCAGTGGAAAGTAGCAAGTGCCTGATAAACATTTTTAGCCGTAAGATCGCCCGACTGGTCTCCTCCAGTCCACAGAAGAACGTCCGGTCTGTCATGCAGTTGGATGCCCGCTTCCATCAGCAGCTGAGTGTAGCCCCTCCATTCACTGTAAAAACCAATCTCTAGCTGTAACTCTTCGCCACTGATCCAATGATCTCCGAGAAGCCCTCCATTAATCGGAGATATGATTTGATGAAGGAAAAAGATATTTTTCCGGTGTAGGAAAGCCAGCAGAGGAGCTGAGAGCAGGGCGCGCCTACCCAGTCCTAGAATGTAGTCTCTGCCTACTTCAATTTGATGATCGTTGCCCGGATTCCAGGAGATCCACTGTAGGATAATCAGCAGGGTCTGTGTGAGATGTTTCCAGATTAAAGAGCCTCTAGTAGGTCGATCCGAGGCTGATCTGATCCAGATGTGTACCGGGAGGGAAGGAAAATACTTAGCTTTGATGACCGATCCCCAAAGACCGGGTTTCATAAGAATCCTCCAAAATGTATTGGTCGAGAGCGCCCTATGGAAGATTGGCAGGTGCCTGAGACCCCAGCCCCCCAATGATTTTTGTTTTGAAATCAGTTCCCAATTGCAAAGGTGATAGCCTTTGTTGTTTTTGCTGCCTGTCCATAGGAAAGAGAATATTAGTTGACAAAGACTCTTCAGAATCGATGTCAGGATGTGTGCAAGCGCCATCCAGTACACCGGGAGGCCTTCCAGAACAGCTTTTATAAGGACGAATCTGCCACCTAAAGAGAGGAATCTGTTGCACCAGTGCTGGATCTTGTTGTTGAATTTGTCTAAAAGCCAATGCCAATCTTTGCTAGTATATCTTGTAGATTTTAAGAGAAAACCAAGATAAGAAAACCCTTCCTCTAGCTCAAGTGCTTTGATGCCAAACTGTTCTGTAATATCCGAAAAAGAAGATCCCAGAGTGCTTGATAAAAGGAAGATAGATTTTTGTAAATTAATCTCCAGGCCAGCAGCTGAGCAGAAAGAAATAAGGATAGTGTGAATCAAAGTCCATTCATCAGGATCGGCCGAGGTCATGAGCAGCACGTCATCCACAAAAAGTAAGTGTAGAATATTTAACCTCCCCGAGATTTTTATGCCAGTTAGGTGTCCCTCTTCTTGTTTGATTTTTAGCAAGATGCTAAGCCCCTCCAGTACCAAAATGAACAACAGAGGTGAAAGAGGACATCCTTGTCGGAGTCCTCTCTCACAGAGGAAAGATCTGGTAGCTTCCCCGTTAATAAGGATAGCTAGAGAGGCTGAAGATATGCAGCCCAGAATCCAGTTGGTGATGATCAGGCCAAAACCACACTGCAAAAGTATGAGGTAAAGAAGGTTCCAATTAATGCAGTCGAAGGCCTTTTTAAGGTCCAGCTTTAGAAGAGCGGCCTGCTGTTTTCTCGACTTTATACTGTGAATACATTCATGGGCGACTCCAACAGCATCGAGGATTTGTCTCCCTTTAAGGAAACCAAGTTGCTCAGCAGACAAAGCCAAGGACAGATAGGGGAGGATTCTTCTTGCTATAATCTTGGATATAATTTTGTAGCAAAGGTTACACAGGGAGATAGGGCGAAAGTCTTGAAAGTTTTTGGTCAAATTAGATTTTGGAATCAGTACCACAAAGGTTCTATTGAGCTGTGGGTTCACAACTCCTCTAAGTCTTGAGTCCTCCACCGCGTCCAAGAGATCCTGGGCCAATAAATCAAAGAAATGTAAGTAAAATTCAACAGACCAGCCATCTGGTCCGGGGATCTTCTCTTTGTTGAAGCCCTTAAGGACCTCAAACAGCTCCTCCTTTGTGCATGGTGCTTCCAAGGCTAAGGCGTCCTCAATGGTGACCATCTTGGGGAAATGACTGGCAAGTTCAATTTGTGCAGCAAGATCAGAAACCGGTGAAGCTTTGAAAAAAGATTTAAAATGGTTGAAGGCCGCATCTTTGATAGCTTCCTGTGAATGATGTAACCGACCCTCATCATCTTCAATGTCCCATAAATCCTTTTTGGCATGCCTGGCACTTGCAAAACGGTGAAAATAGCGTGTGTTTTTATCGCCAGATTCAAGCCAAGTTACACGGCGTTTCAGCCGCCATCGCTCTTCATCACCGCGCAAGTATGCAATACGTTCTGCCTCAAGGCTTCTAATTTTGCAATCAATATCCAAAGTGTTAGCAACCTATAGTTTATGACGAAAAAGGTGGACCAGCTCCTGTTCAATTCTGTGTATGTCGGCCTGTTCAGCAATTTTTTTCTCTTTTAGCCAGTGAATGGATCGAGATTTTAATTTGGACAGCTTGGTCGTGAGGTTCCCTTGTGGATCATCCGGTGACATGGATGAAGAATCGGTCCAAACTAATCTTACAAGAGTGTTGAAAGAGTCCTCTTTCAGCCAAAGAGGGTTGAATTTAAAAGGCTGACCAATACCAAACCGGCCCGTGCCCAACTATAAACATATGGAGGCGTGATCAGAGAGATAGGGTAGATTTACCCAAGATCGATAGCTACAAGAATGCGTAAGCAGCTCCTCTGCAATTAGGAATCGATCTAATATTTTGGCGATACTAGTTGTGCCATGTCTCCCATTTCTCCATGTCGGAAGAAGCTCAGCTGGTTTCAAGTCAACTAAAGCATTTTTGAAGAAGGTGCGATTAAAACATCTATGGAGCGGGTCGATTTGCACCCTGTCTCCCCAAATTTCCTCAGAGTTGGTAGTAAGATTGAGATCACCGGCCAGTATGAGGTTTTTAGCTGCTAAAAGCCCAAGATCATCAAGTCGGTGCCAGAAAACTTTACGATCAGCACAAGGACCATAAACATTGAGTAGGTTGATGTCTGCCTTGAGCTCAAAGCAATGTCCGGAGAGTAGAATTCCACCTGGACTGAGCATTGGGAGGAGATCAAAGAAAGTGGGGTCCCACGAGGCCAGAAGGCCCCCCGAGTTTCCAACCAAGCTAGCAGCGCAGGTCAACCAAGTTGGTCTTAGCAAATGCATGAAGTCCCTTGCAGTAGAGGCATCCACGAGTGTTTCTTGAAGAAAGACGACTGTCGGCTTAGTGAGATCCAGAAGTCTACGCAGGGAGGCGTGTTTCAGGGGCCCTCCAACCCCTCTAATATTGAGGGAAAGTAGGATCATGACTTACCCCGGGCAAGGGCTTTAAGTCCTCTAAGCGCCCCATGAGTTGTAGTAGATGCAGGAGTATCCAAAGCCGCTGGTCCAGCCTGTGTTTTTTTTCTAGCACTGCGTGTTTTAAGTGGCGAGAGCTCCAGTCCGATGCCTCTCGACCAGGTCGGATCCAGTCTAGGTGAAGGTTTAGTGGAAGATGAAGAAGGTTGATCAGATGAAGAATGTGTGGGATGATAAAGAGCTTTCCCAAGGTAAGTATTGATTGGTAACGACTCAAAGGGGAGAGATGGGGCAGGAGTAGTACTCGGGAACATGGAGTCAAGTTGGGTGGCCGATTGAGTCGGTTAGGTGTAGCCAGGGGGTGTAGATGATCCAGGCAGAGCCTCAGTTAATGAACTCAGAGAATCCGGTGGAATCGACTCGGGTGGTGTGAGTGACGGAGTCGGAGAGTGATCAGTAGAAACCTGTTCAGTAGAAGTTGGCAACGAAGAGGGTATAAGAGTGTGTGATTCGGTCAAAGCTGGAGGGGAGTCCATAGTAGCAGCGAATGAGAAAAGGTCGACCTGTTGAGTGATAAAAAGTCTGTCCCAGGAAGTAAAAGAATTAAAAAATGAAGGACAAAAACGATGGATTTTACCTAGAACCGAATCATCAGCCAGCATGGAATCCCTCCCAGGGTAAGGAGTCTCCTCCACAAGCTGGTTGGGTGAAGAAATATAACCATCAAAAGTAGGATCCTCGACCGGATCCAAAGCAATAGTAGGTGGAGGGAACTTGTAGCAGTCTTTCCTCAGATGACCAGTTCGGCGACAGTAGGAGCATCGAAACGGGATGCCTAAATAGTCAAGCCTCTGGGCTATTAGCTGGTTGCGCCAATCAATCTCCAGAATTTCGAGTAAACTAGTTTGTATGTCCATTTCCACATAAATCCTTTCCATTTTCCTGTCCGAAGCCGAGAGGGTGGATGGATCCAGTCTGAGAAAACACCCTATGGCTGAGCCAATCAGTTCAAGCGCTTGCTGGTTCCAAAGCTGTAAAGGAAGATCTGGAAGAAGAACCCATAAGTGTCGATGGCTAAAGAACTCTGAGGTTGGCTTGAAACCCAGTCTCCACCTTTTTATCATGAGGCTACCCTCGTCGAAGGCCCAGAACCGCTCCAGGATGAGCACCGAGTCTTCAGGTTTTCGGAAAATGAACCCCAGCCAGCCTTGTTGAAGCTTGAGAATCTTTGGTGTGTAACCCAGCAGTGGGTTCCAATGAGCAGATACCCAGGAGTCCAAGCTCTGTTTGCATTTTTCCTTATAAGCTAGCCTCCCAACTAAGGCACAGAGAGCTAGTTTGCAAGCGTCTGAAAGTCCAACATCCATTCCAAGGGTAAGCTTGGGATGTCTAATCTTGGGCTTCCACACTTTCTGACTGTGTTTGTGAAAGCCTGGTTTTAAAGGAGTGTGTCCTGGAAGAGAACGACTCCCAATAGGGTCGCCATCCTGTGGATCAGATAAGTCAACATTTTTTGTTCGTTTATCCACTAGGTGGGCTCCACCAGGAGTGTCCTGATCAGTTGTTCCAGAGAGGTTTTGTGCACAAGGCCGGGTAAACTGCTTAGAAAGAGTAGTATGGTTAGTAGCACCTGGAGTCTTGGCAGATGGGAAGTCGGGCCGGTTGGTAGTTCGAAAATGTGCAGAGCACAGCTCATCGATCGAAGCTAGTATAGTCGGGTGGTCCCATGGATCCCCCGAGGCCCCTGTAGAGGGGTCCATGTCAAAGGATTTCCACAATAGCTTTTAGGATGTCCTTTGTGCTCTTACATTTTACAATTTTTCATTTTAGATCATGGACCAACCATTAGGTACGAGTTCAACTATCAATAGAATTTAACAAGTCGATAACAAAAATTGGAAACAAATACTTCATGCCACAACACTATATCTTCCAACTATAATCAATCATCATGACAAATTCATAGAAATTCAAGCCAAAATTCATTTAAATTACTTAAATATAGCCCAATGCCAGAAAGTACAATATAATGTTTAAAATTCAAGCAATTTATTGTTCATCAAGAAACTTTTGAAAAGTGTCAGTGGTTCATTCTCAAGAATGGTTTCGTGATCTGCTATCAATTATTTCCATTACTTCCTCTTTGTAACACTCCTCCTGGTGTTAGCCTCTCAAAGTAGATGATTGTTGTTATGAACTGAAACCTTGAGAATGATAAAAATTCAATGAATAATAGTCCACTTCGAGGGGGAACCTCCTTTTACAATATATTCAATGTACAAGATGAGATAATATGATCCTAAGACTATGTCGCATTGGTATATATATAGGAGATAAAGGGTACAATTATAATGAAAAGGTACAATGAAGGGTTCTATCTGACCTACTAATATAACACTAGAAGTGTAATAATTCAATATCTATGGATTAATAAGATGTTTTATACTTAACATGGGACTTTTCTAGGGCTTAACATACCCATCCCCTTCAAACAAGTGTTGTCCTAAAAACTTGAATAACTAAGGGTTTCTTTGCATGAATAACTCATCTTCCCATGTCTCCTCTTCCATTGGTAGGTTCTTCCATTTGATAAGGTACTTAGTAATTGCTCGATTTCGTAGTATCTTAATCCTTGTTCCAGGGATTGCTTTTGGTTCTAGTATGATTTTCCCTTCTTTAATAATCTCCGGTAAAACAGTTTGGACCGGGATCTTGTCACCAATTACCTTCTTTAAGAAAAAAACATGGAATATTGGATGTACATGTGAATATGGAGGCAACTCTAATTTGTAAGCCATACTTCCAATCATTTGCAACACCTTATAGGGGGCATGCTATTTGGGTGATAATTTATTATCCTTATTTTTTTGCTTGACGGACATTTATTTATATGGTTGTAGCCTCAAAAATACCCAATCCCCCACTTCAAATTCCATTTCACTGGGATGTTTATCTTATTGTTGTTTCGTCCTATTTTTTTCCATAAACAAGTTGTCCCTCAATAGTTTGATAACCTCTTGTTGGTTCCCTATGTGGTCCTCCACTGCTTGAACCTTTGCAACCCCTTTCAAGGGTGATGTGATGAATAAAGTATGATATCCATTAAGTGCCATAAATGGGGACATTTTTTAGGAAGTATGGAAGGGTGTGTTGTACCACCATTATGCCAAGGGAAAGCACTTTACCCATTGTGTTTGTTTATCAAATGGAAAGAAATGAATATATTCTTCTAGACATTTATTCACAACCTCATTTTTCCCATCAGATTGACAATGATAAGATGAGATGTGGGCCAATTGAACACCCAAACAAGAAAATAATTTAGTCCAAACATTTTCAGTGAAAATTAGATCTCTATTACTTACAATAATCTTGGGGACTCCATGTACCTTTTTAATTGTTTCCATGAATGTTGCAGCTATTGTACTTTCTTTAAAAGGATGAGAAAGAGAGAAACAATGGGCACACTTTGTTAGTCCATCCACTACAACCTTGATGATAGTATTTCCTTTAGATTTGGGTAAACCTGTAATAAAATCCATTGAAACTTATTCCCATCGTTGACTTGGTATATTTAATGGTTGTAGGAGACTTGACGTCTTGATTGTCTCTCCCTTATTCTGTTGGAAAACCACACATTCAGACACAAACCTTTGAAAATCAGTTTTAATACCTTCCCAGAAAAAATCTTAATTGATCATATGGTAAGTTTTCAAGAATCTTGAATGTACCCTTATATGAGAAGTGTGTAATTCCAGAAGGATCTTCTGTTTGAATTGAGAATTCTTAAATAAATATAGGTGATCATTATTGTTGGATTACTGAGAGGGGGGGGTGAATCAGTAATAGTGTAATTATAATAATTTTTCTTCAAATGTTATATCAATGTAAAATTATTATCCAATAATTAGCAGTAACAAATAAACAATCACACACATACACAGTACACCAGTGTTTTACGTGGAAACCCAAATCAGGAGAAAACCACGGAATGTTTTTTCTTATATGTCTTGAAGAATTACATTCATTGGAAGCACCAACTTCCTTTGTTCTCCATCTACAACTGGAAGGAGGCTCCAACCCCCTAGTTTCTCAGG
>SNQJ01S0006911.1:143633-158310 GCA_010110895.2 Picea sitchensis | reverse complement strand
GTGAAGGATGTTTTCAAGACAAGGGATGAGCTACTATCTCATTGGTAAGAAGAAATACCTAGTCAGAACCAAAGTGTTGTTATTAAGGGGTCCCACACAGATCCTCCATAGGTTGCTCAAACTATAGGTAGAAAGAAACTTTCAATGGAGGCCAATGAAGTCTATCCCATTGAAAATTAAGTAAAAGGTAAGTATAGAAGTATGGTAAAGGGATTCCATTGGTTTTGGTGATTATTTCAAGAGGGAAAAATCCCAAATAAACTAATGGAGTAATGACTAGGTGGGTATGGATCGATATGATGGCCCGAGATTAGAACTAGATTCAAGAGTGTGTGAGATTGATCCAACGCATTGAACGAGAGCTCACATACACTGTTAGAATCTATATTGTTCATTTATGGAGCTAGGAACCAAGGGCAGGGATGGGGATCTGATTGGAAGGTGTAGACTATAAAGGTGATTTGGATTAGGTAACTTGAGTGTCTCAAAGATAGCCATAGGTACACCAGTGCAAAATTCAAGGGAAGGTTTGAGGAAACCAAAGGTTAAGAATATACAAAGGAAGAAGAAATGTGTTTTAAGGTGAATAAGGAGAAGATTAGGCTCATGTTGGGTGAAGGTGTGGCAATGGAGGATGTCACTGTGTAGAAAGGCTCTAAGTAGTCACTTTGAATAATACCCACACAAATGGTTTGACAATGCATGGAATTGATTGTTGGCATATATGGCACATTTCCATATTGTAACTAGGTATATCTATCTTTTGAATTTTAGATGGAAGAAAATGATAAGAGAATATTGGAGGGGAAGTGGTATTGGGGTTCTATGATGTCGATGTTGAGAAAATGGTTGTCATGTTTTGATCCTTGGCTAGAAAAAAGTCTTACTTAGCAATATGGGTAAAATTATTAGGTTTGTACCATGAATTTTGGAATAAAACAATTCTATAGGAAATTCACAATAGGATTGGGGCGTTAATTGATTTGGAAGTAAAAATCCAAAAAAGTTTAATAGGCCTATAACAAAATTGTTGGTGGAAAAAGACCTCAAGGAAGGGATCCTAAAGGTTGTTGGAACTAAACTAGGAAATTGAAAAAATAGAACCAAATTATGGACTACTGGAAAATTCCATTCCAGTGATTGATATTTCATGAGCTATGGAAAATGGAATTTGGTGAGGGATTGTTCTCAACTGTAAAGGAAATGGGAATGGAGAAAGGTGGGGGATATGAAATTTAAGGAAATTTCTTAGTGAATATTTGGAAAGGAATATCACCTTGAAATAGGTAGAAAAGGTTATGGGGATTTTAGATGGTATGTCACTAATGGGTAAAGATCAAGTCAGTTTCAACAAAAAAAAGGTTAGGCATGAAGAATCAACATATGCAATGGTAAGGGCATCAAAGTAGAGATAAATGGGGAAGTGGTTTGTGGGGAGTTTGACAAAGTTATGGAAGCACAATCAAAAGGTATGATCCAAATTGCTAATACCTCCTCTCCTTTCTATGAGATTAGTAACATATCAAAGAAAAATATGGAAGTTGTTCACATTGAGGTCGAAAAGGATAAGGGAAATATCCCAAATCCCATACAATGCAAAGTCCAAGAAGTCTGACCCACGTGTCAATTCAAAAAAGGAACTTTGGATGTATCGTTTTGTCATTGGAGAGAAGAGTTTTAGGAGGTATCCCATCTAATTCTAGTTCAAAATTATGCAAGGAGGATAAGGAAGCTAAAAACTCTAGACGTACATTAAGACCCATGTAATGAGAGAAAAATATGGAGAAGGGTGACTGCCATTAGATCATATTCAACCTTGTGTAGTAGGTATAAAGTCCTTCATGTCATTAGCAAAACAAAAAGAGAAATAAATCCCAGAAGGTAAACGATATACCTTTAAGGGAGCCTTTATAATAGGGAATGCCTTAAGGAAAGTTAAATCATGATCATTATTTCTCTAAATGCAAGGGGGTTGGAGGCTCTTAGAAAAATTAGCACTCAAAAGATTGATTACTCAGTTAAAGCTAGGGATTATTCTGATACAAGAGACAAAGTGTGAAGGGGATAAAGTAAAGCAATTTTTTAGCTTTCTTGAAAGATGCAAATTTTTTACCTTGAAATATAATGGGAAATCAAAGGGGCTACTAACAATATGGAGCACCTCTCTCAATCTCATTAACTCATTTACTCTTAATGTAGGTTTGATGGAAAATATTTGTTCTATGGAATTAAGGAAATCCTTTTCAATATTCAACTTATATGGGCCCTATGAGGAGAGAAAGTTTTTCCAGGACAACTTGTTCACTTAGGGAATACACTAATAAGAAAATGCAATTCTAGGAGGGGATATGAACCTTACAATGAGAAGAGGGGAATTCTGGGGATCCAATGAAAGAGTGGATCTTTTGGTGGAATATTTCATTCATATGTTTGAATAATCAAGGTTATGTGATGTATTACCAATAAAACTAGTTCAAACTTGGAGGAACTTTAAGGAGGGAGATGAAGGGGTTTCCAAAACATTGGACATGTTTATGGTATAGAAAGGGTAATGGAGCAAGCAAACCTGATTAAATCTTGAGTTGGAGAGCGAGGTTCTTCATTTTTTTCCCCAGTATTGTTACAAATAGAGAGGGATGAGATAAAACTTCCAAGTGCATTCAAATTAAACCCTAAATGGATGGAGAAAGAGGATTTCAAGAATTTCATCATCTAGAACTAGAATATGTATAATCTAGTAGATGAGAAATTGGAATCTTGTTATGTTTCAATTTGCAGAAAGTCTAAAGAAAATTAAGAAGGTCATAGGATAATGGGAAATATTGAACTTTCAAAACTCTTAAAAGGACGTAGAGGAGGCTAAAGTTTAGAGAGATCAAGTTTTTATTTTAAATAATAATAATAATAATAATTCAAGAGACAAAATGATGACACCAAAGGTATTGGGCAAAAAGAAGAGGAAGTTGTTGGAGTGGGAGGAAGCAAAATGGATAATGGAAAAAAGATCAATATGGTTACCCAAGTGGAATGAGAACACTAAGTTCTTTCCGAAGTATGCCAGACAAGAAGAACGCAAATAGAATATGGGAGATGAGAAAGGAAAATGGGACCAAAGTTAATATATTTAAGGAGATTGTAGGGGTAGCTCACATCATAAAGGTCTATCAATAGCTACATAGGCAAAATATTGACGAAATAATTAAAATGACCTCCTCCTCTCCAAGATTCTTGGATCGAGAACAAAGTGAGAAAATTACTGTAGAAGTGATTAAAGAGGAACTTAAAACTGTTTTAGAGTCTTTTGGAGGTAAAAAAGTCTAGGTATAAATGGATGGACAATAGAATTTTATTCGGTTCTAGGAATTGACGGAGGAAGATATGTTGAAGTAGTGTATTTGGAGGTAGAGTGTTGGATTCATTAAACTTGGCCTTTATAACACTTATTCCCGTGAAAAACAATCATGAGGACTTTGATGATCATTACTAAATACAAAATAATAACAAATATCACATAATGAAGGTTAAATAAGGTTTTTTAAGATTCTATTGCATAAGAATAGTTTGGATTCCTATGTAATAGGCATATTCATAATTTCATGATAGTGGCTCAAGAGGGTTTCCATTCCATAAAAAAGAAAAAACATCCCTACAAATGATAGGGTAATCTAGTTGTATTTGAGACTAATGTTGATACACATTGGAATGAACCTACAAATGGTAAATTGGATATGGGGTGCTTGTACTTAGTTTCCTTTGTTGTCCTAATAAATGGGTTGACATCTGGTTTCTTCTATCCATTAAGATGATTGAGACAAGGATGTCCAATGCCACCTTTTGTCTTCCTCCCGATGGATGAAGGCAATGTTTTTTTCTTCAAACTGTATAATTCATAACTTCTCAAATCATTTGGTGATCAAATCATATTTGTAAAAACAAATTAGCATTTATCTTAGGTGATAACCAATTGATTTCTTGTTACTACCTTTAAAGTTTGGCAACAATACTATTCCATTAATGTCACATGAGTATCATTGACAATAATTAACAACAAAATCTCATAGTAGAATATTTAGACAAAAAAAAAACTTTCATATTGATTAGAGGGAACTAACAACAAAAATAAATGACAATGGAAAATATCTTTAGAAATACATGGAAAAAAATCTATAGACTAATATACAACATGGTATGCCACCTACATGCTGAAAGAAGTGAAAAAATAATAGAAGTAAATAATTAGAAACATTTTCTTTTACTACATAAATTTACATGACTTCAATTGAAAATTCATGATTTTCCCAAGAGTAGTTGCTATTAACTAATCATCCATATGCACTGAATATTCCCAAAAATTTGGGATGCATAATCATTGATTTGATGAAAATATTAAGAAAAACTATTATATGTTAATGGAAAATGTTTATATTTAGGCCAAAAATAAGTGTATGCATAACTATAATCATAAATTAGGCTACAACTTTTTTTTTTTTTTAATGAAAATATGAAAATTTTTAGCCTAAATTTCTTCAATAAAATTTAAATTTAGCCAAATTGGCGAAATTTCGCTTTAAAAAAATATTGGTTGAAGGCTTAAGGATGGAATTAAATGAATGTAAACAAGAAGGGGCCATAAGGGGAATAAAAATAGATCTAGTTTTTTTTCATTGTCCCATTTAGTATTATTTTAACATTTTTTTATCTTATAATATCATATAATTAAATGCATTCGATCTTATTACTTATATTTAATGACAATTTAGCTATTGTGATAGTATTTGATGATAAAAAAATGATAACCAAAATTTTGACATCAAATTCCAACCATAATCTTAATATTATTAGAATTAACTACCATTGCAATGCTCACTAAAAGGTAGAGCTCGTTAATATTGTTGATGCTATGCATGTTATAAGTAATACCAAATATTTTGTCCTGCATTTAAATTTCAATGGCCACCTTAATGGAATAGGTATTTATGTAGCAAACAAACCTTATTTTTCAATATATTTTCTTTATAACTCTAGTGAGATTTTTGATGGATTGTTGGAATCATAAGTTTTGATTACTGAAATTGTAGTATAAAGTTGTTTTTAGTGAGAATGTATCTTAAAAAAACATTTATAGTTTCAGGATTTGCAAAATTTCACAATTTCATTATCCAAATCATGATTTTTCATCATCAAATTACCAACAAAAGAGAAACATTTACTACATAAATAAACTATTCCCACATCAACATGCACTTAGAGGCAGATATGTATGTTTACACGCAAAAGGACTTCGACCAAATTACAGTGCCTTGTCACCATCATTTTCCATCTTTGCTCTAACCAACGATATGTGTCTCCACATTGCTCTAATTGGAAATATGTGTCCCCACACAACACTAACATTAGTTAACCACATTTCAACTTAGTTGCGTTCTCATTCTTTCAAAATTTATATGAGTCTCTACTCGTAAACATATCCACTCCATATAACCCCCAAAAAAATCACCACTACCATTTATTTGTAAAAATAAATGAAACTTCATATATATATATATATATGAAAAACTCGTAGGATCTACTCCTCTTCCCAACATAATTGGATGGAGGGAAACTCAAACACTACAAACAATAGTGGCATGTAATCTTGAGGGACTTGATTGTATTTGAACCTATGACCTATGGCCTCCCCATTGAAAACATGTGGATGGTTCAATTGATTAAGCTAACACACACACACACACACACACACACACACACACACACACACACACATATAGATAATTGGCTAGCTCAAGTGGTTGAGTGCTTTGAGCTTCATGTAGGAGGTCTCAATCCCATGGGTTGGTTAACTCTATTGCATGCCTCATTTGATGTCCCTATTGTGTTAGGCACTGTAATAAACACTGGTGGGTTTAAAGTGGACACCATTTGTGAAATGTGGGGAAGTGCCCAAGGGTTTCCATGGAATATGACTATGCATGCATGCATACATACAAATATATTCAAATTGTGATTGGTGAGGTGGGGAGGTGATGGAGGAAGAAGATCTAGTAGATTACTTAGAGGAAGGAGAGGAAAACCTTGTGAAGTTATTTTTCAAGTTGACCGATGAGCTACTAACTACTACAATATGGGCTTGTAGCATTGTTGATTTGCATTGCTATAGCCCTTAAATCTCTTATTGATTTTTTTTTTGTTGGCATGCATCATGTTCTTGTGTTATCTTTTCATCACCTTTGTGTTTTCACTATGCTCAAAATATTGAAACATATTCTATCATTTTGCATTGAGTTAGTGTAATGTTTCTTTGTTTAGCATTGTATGTGCCTCATATTAGTGTCACTCATGTGTCACATGAATTGATCATGTGCCTACAACATTATTTTATTATCGTTTAGCATTGAAGTATAATTTTATTCATATCCATATAGTTTCATGTTAAATTCATCATGAAATCTACGATAAAATATTTACATATTATGAAAGTGTTTTCGTATTTGCACACAATTCCAACATCATTCTTCTAGGGAGTTCCAACTAATCATTGACAAGAGTACAATTTGTAGATTCTAATATGAAGAATCGTACGGTAGATGTGAAGGGAATTATAGAAATTGATGTGATGAATCATAGGGTCACTATAAAGGAGGGGGGGGAGGGGAGAAAAAAAATAAACTAGGGAGGCAAAAATTCAAAGGAAATATTAATACCATATAATATTGTATGATTTCATATATTCAAAGTGCATCGCACTCAATGCACCAAGTGTATTATGACATGGGATAGTACATGCATTCATATGAAAATATGTTGTGCTACTACTCCATGAAACAAAATTGCAACCTAGTAATTAGGAAAACATACATCCTCATGAATAGGGACTTATTTTTCATGCATTCACCCTTGTCTCAACCATCACATTTGGATTCATCTTCTCCTTTCTTATCATGATACCCTCCTTCATTTTTTCTTTCTTCACCATCCTTCTTATCCCCCCTTCTTTCTCCCCCCCATCCTTCTTGTTCCCTTCTTAATTGTCTCCATCCTATTTCCATGGGATGATCTTCATATAATTCATGGTATTTATATGGAGATATAATTGATCATAGTTGTTATTATAATTAATGAACAAATGAATCAAAAGTAAGGATTAGAGTGAGATATACTGATTTTTGTTTTGTTTTGGTTGAATAGCTGGGGGAGATGTGGGATTTAAAACCCAAGCAAATAAAGGTTTTTATTTTCTTGCAATTTATATATTGCAGAGTAGAAATCATGTTGGGGATAGTCATGGAAGCTCAACCCCACATGTGGGTTTCTAGCTAATTCATTCTCATTTTGCTATTCATGATGTTGAATGTGGTGATTGGAACCATTGTGTAATTACTTCTCGATAGGAAAAATTTGAAGAAACACCCCTTAGTATATAAGTATAATAAATGAGTGAATATCCATAATACATAGGAACATTTTGAAGGTTATTTTATCAATAATGTAATATGTATATAATTTTTTGGTGAGTCTTTTGTTGAATTATAAAATCGTGTAAATTCTTGATGAGTCTTTCATTGAATTATAAAAAATTGTAAAGTCTTGGTGAATCTTTCACTATAAATGTTATTGCCGCAATATCATAATTTTCCATGATAAATGTATGAATGCCATTTCCACAATATCATGGGTGTCAACTTAACATAATATGTAAAACTGTAAATTAACATAATTTCTTTTGAAAAATTCTAACAATGGAGATTATAATGTAAACCACATATGTAAATGTATAACATATTGTGAAATAGTGGGGAAGGAGACACTAATACAATTATTTATTTTGATATAACATTATGATTATGAATTTTCTCCAATGCATGTTTAGAGCCACCACCACCTCTACTTCTATATTTTTTAAATGTGGTATGAAATTAATAGATACAAATATGATGCAAAATTAAATGTCAATAATGATTAATATAGGGAATAAGATGAAAAACCTTTTCCAATCAACATTGTCTATTATTAGATAGCATTACAACTCATATTCACTTTAGTGCATCTCATATTTTTTTTGTCAAATATGACCCATCTTTCTAGGTTGTCTCACTTCATTCTATGTAAAAGTGTCGCTCATGTTGTAAAGGTTTCCATAGCCATGGAAACATGCTTATCTTATACGTAAGCATGGATCCCCTCTTATGTATTTTTCACACTTTGGCCATTGACTCTTGGAGATGGTTATGTAGTGGCTCATCTAGTTTCACATTTCTCGAGGTAATTTCACAAATCTCAAGGTAATTCATGGATCCCAAGACACTGGTCACATCATCCAAGGCATTTTTGGGGCTATTTCTACATGCATGGTCACCTCTTGACATTCCACATCCTAGATCCTTTATTTATCTTCTCCTTCACCATTTTTAGATGCATCATTCACTTGATTTGAGGGATGATGCCTTTATAGCACTTGTATACTAGCTATTTTAGCACGTGTGGACACCATTTGACTTGGAGAGGATCAATACATGACTTGTGAAGGTTACTTGCATGGTATGATGCCATTTTTCATCTTGGAGACCTCACACTTAGACTCTTGAGCTTGATTAGAGGAGACATCCTCTCTTTTGGACCTTGGGGGCCTCACACATGTAGAAATACCTTGATTTGAGGCCCGACATGACTTATTTTGGACCTTTCTTTATTCTAGGAACATTATGACATGTTTTTAGGGTCTCCTTTACACTTGGGAGAGATGTTGAGCCTTATTAGACCTTAGTCAACCTATTTTGGTTGAACAACCTCCTCTCTTGGAGGGTTTATTGTACATGTTGATGAGCCCAATTATTGCCTATCTCAAGGGCTCATGTCATAGGCACATTTTTCCACCATAATATGACTTAATACTTGTTTTTGACCATATTTAATAGTAAGTCATGAATATTTTTTCATGTTTCTTAGTAAATGTTTTTTGAGGTGGAATTTTGTGTATATTATACATTTTTGCTCTAATATCTATGCCAAAAGATGTGTGTAGCATCAAGTAGGTCAAAATCCATGAATCAAGAGAGCTTAAGGGCACCAACATCCTAAAAACAAGGGATCCCCCCCCCCTCTCAGAGATGGTATCCAAGAATCAAGGGACATTGTCCCCACCTACCTTTAGAGTGCTCTCTATTCATAAATATCCACTCCTGACCAACAACAGTTCGAGATAAAAATGGGATTGATTGCGATCCCCTATTTCCCCACTTCTCCCCTCAATGTAAGCAAAGAGGTCGAACTCTCAAGATTATATATAGACCTCTAGCCTAGGAGAGAAGGAGGACACGTTTTTGATAATATTGTATTGATATTTTGCTTTGAAGACTTTTGTTGGAGACTTAGAGCCTTTTTTCTCTTGATGTACTAATGATGTTAATGGAATAAATATGGTCTTGTTTTCAACTTATTATAATTTTCTCAAGGTTCCTTGTGCTTCTTGGGTAGGGCTCACTCAAGAGGGCTTAAGGAACTTGTTGCAATTTATTTAGTTCTTTACATGTTAAGATAGTGATTAGTTAGCATTTCATTTCTTTTGAAGATTAATGTAGTTTTGCATGATCAATTTAGCTTTCTGTCAAGTTATCATTAACTAGTTAGTTACAAAAGACATCCTGTAGAAATATTCAAAAACCTATTAAAACACTCTTGGGTGTCTTTCCAAGGATAATAAACTCACACATATTTCATTTTATTATAGTCTAGATTTTGGTGATGCTTCAGAAGACTTACACTATCTTTCTAGGCCTCCTTTTGGCTTCCTATAGGAGTTTCTTGTAGAAACTATATAGTTTCTACAACCTCTTGTAGGACTGCTTTAACTCTAGATTTCAATTTATCTTAATCTTATTTTCATAATAACAACAATAAACAATAAGAAGACATATTGCTTGTTATTGATCAAAGGGATAGGCATAAAATAACTTGTTTAGTTCATGCATTAGTTTAATTTCCTTAATTACAATTTTTTGTCATACACTCGAATGCATTCATCTTCCGCTTTCAATTTTCTCTTTATGGTTTAGTATGCTTTTCGATTAAATTCCTTTTTCTGCAAATATAGATTACTTGCTCTTTTAATTTGGTGTGGTTTTTAGCAATAGTTTAAAGTTTCTTTTTGTCATTTCAATTTCCTGCACCATTTCATGCATTCCAACCCTTGATCTATCTCAGACCTATACTACTGTTAGTGCACACTGCATATACATTACACACCACCTCTCAAGTTTGTAGGAACCCCTGGTTAACAAAGTAAAGTAAGGAGCCAAGGATACAATAGTATTATTGTTGCTATTCCTAGGGCCATCACATGTGGAAAATTCTTATTGTATTATGACTTGGTCTCTTTAAGTTAATTAGAAGGAAAGTCATTTTTGTAATTCTTCTAGGCTAGACCTAAGGAGAGATCAAATAATAAAGAATGAGAAGGATGTAGAAGCCTCCTCTATAAATAAAGTCTCTCTTCTCATTTCAAATTTGTTGTTGTTGTTGGATACTTCTTTAAGATTACAATTTTATTGAAGATCTACCTATTGAGGTTTTGGTGTCAATCCTTGGAGATCTCTCACTCTCTCTCAGTTTATTTCTAGTGCATCAAATATTTGTGTGTTATCTCAAGACTACTACAAGCTTTCAAGATCGATCCATTTGAAGGGTAGGACTACCACTTGGAGGGAAGACTTTCCACTAGGGTTCTAGTTTAGGCAGTAACAAGCACAATATTCATTAAGATTATAGACTTGTAAACATAAATATAATTTCTACCTCTAGCGGATAAAAAAACAACAATATAGAATTATGATACAAGTCAAAAATGACAAAGGAATTCCAACAAATGTACAATACAATACTGCATTTCCAAAATCATAATAAAGACTAAAAAAAGGCCCTGAAAAATAACTTCATCTACAAAGGATACCCTTTGGAAGTGTCATATTCATAACTCTTGGAGCTTATAGTGCACAAACCTTCATGATTAATTCATTGGAAATCCATAAAACTTCATTTTGTAAATTAGGAATTATTAAAAGTGATGACAAAAAATAGCAAATTAAAACATCTTTGTAGGCTTAGTCAATAACTTCTCAAGTTATTAATAAACTAGAAATGCACACCATAGGAAAAAAAAATCCACTGATAATGAATTTTATCCATCTCCCACACTTCTTCCTTGCCACACATTTTCACAATTTCTTTGATATCTTTACAATCCAATAAGACCAAGGATTTTCCAAAAAAAAAAAGCAAATATAAAACTAAGTAAACAATTGCATTATTTTTGGATCTTCCTTGGCTATAAACTAATGTTTCAACAAATAGTTTAAAATTAATACACACTACTCAATGTTGATGCCTAGGATTGGAGCCTCCCCAACAATTAAATAAATCAGGGTATCACCAAGTAACCAAATATTGGCTTTGCAACCTTGATGTAAAGATATCAAATATAACATCTCATGCATGCATAGTTTCCACATAGTTTTTCACATTCATCATCATATTATTGTTGTGTTTGCGAATAGGGAAGCAAAAAATCTCTCAAATCTTAGAAACCCTTCACATTGCAGTCAATATACAATGTATAGAGATAAATGCAATTTGGATGGGGTTGTCATGATTATTTTAGTAATGTATGCTATGATTCCATTCAACTTTGGCCTATTAAAACAAAAATCCATCAAGAGCCTTCCCATTGGAGTCTCCTGTTTTTTCATTGTTTACCTACTCTACTACCTTATGTACTGTATAGTATTGGGCTTCATAGCACCCTACGTTTAGGTGAGCACCTAATTATTCTTTGCTCATTGTTTAATGAAATTTGAGATTTGATTCCACTTGGATTAACACATTTGGTGTTATTGTCTTATAATGATGATGGTTCATTAAAATGCGTGTGTAAATAATTATGTTGAGTTGTTAAAAATTTATATGTTAGTGTAGGTTACTAGTGATTTGTCAAACCTTTCTCTAATATGGTTGAACTTGTCATATCAGTGGAGTTGATGTAAGAGAAGATAATTCCATGGGTGGGTTCTTGTTTTTATTAGAATTGAAGATTGAGGGAACTCCTGGATAAGTGCAAGTATTCTTTGATACTTTGTTTTAGTAGATAGATTATCTCTTTCATTTAGGTATCCTTATTTGGGTGCTCTTTCATTTTACAATTTTTTTATCTTTCCCGTCACCTGCAAAGTTGAAAATTGTTACACTTATTTTGACAACACAACCTTACTAGGCATGTGGCCTCTCCTTCAAAAAAATAACATAAATACTGAACTAATAGGTAAAACAGTTTAGAGTCTACAAGTAAAATGTTTACTAGAAGAGTATCATCGATTAGTGTTAGTTCACTTGGACTCATTTAAATATGGATTTAGTGTTTTGGATTTCATATTATTAAGGCCTCACTCACCAAGTTTGGTTTAGTAGGGATAGTACATTTTTAGAGTGATAGTATTCCCTAGCCTACTATCACCCTTAAGACATGCTCACAAAACACATTAAGGCCACAATTCTCAACATGATCTCGTAGACATATACTCCAATTCAATCTGGCCTTGTTTGGCTTGTTTCGAGCTCCCTATCTTTTTGCCTTTGGGGAGGCCATCCATGGATTATTTTTAGTTCTAAAACCATTCCATATAGGAAAAGTACATGTTCAATATGATTTGGGTATATTTTGTCAAATATAAGCACAATTTGCAAAAAAATCAAACATTGACCCCTTTCACTAATCACCAGCTGGGCTCCACTTGAACTAGGTCTTGCATAGAATGTAGAATGGATTATGATGACTTTTCAAAAATCCAATGGCTTTACCCTGTAGTGATTTGAATAATATTTCAAATGAACCTCAGTTTCCCAATTTCGAGTTTGTATGCCTAGTCTATGAAGTGCATAAGTTCAAAATATCCTACCCTTGGTCCTTCTCTTTTAAACTTTTGATTTGAAAATGAGTAAGTAACCATCAAAATTAAATCTCTATTTTTATATTATCTTGAAATGTGAATCTAAAACATTGAGATAACAACATTGAACATTCAAGATTACATAGATGTACAAAAGAATGTAGTACAATACCTTTGTTCTTTGGCAAGCCATTATAACCGACTTTAGTTGTATTGAAGTTTGGGTGTAAAGAGAATAGGGGAGACATGGATAATATTGCCACTATCTCTTCCACTCTCTCTTGGGATGCAACAACCCATTTTCATTGAGAAATATGAATTAATGTTATTTCTTTGTGTGAGCTATGTTGGGATTCATGCAACAAGTTGAGCAACTCCTTCCTAATGCACTTGTTATGTCTTTTGAGGGGGGATGCACTAGCAATTTAGTATCCTTAAAACAAAGAGATCAACTTGACAAGTCTCAACATTAATAAGTGCAGACTTGAGATTTTTCTAGTTTCTCACTCTCCTAACTTTATTTTGTGGTTTATATCCATCAAATCTAGAGGATGATTATTGTGTGCTTTGTTACTACTAGAATCATGTGGCCTTACCTGAGTTGTATGCTCTCCTATTTTTGAGTTCACTATAGTACTTGATGGATTGATATAAACATGCCTTGGTTTTTTTGAGATATTAGTTGCATTTGTAGCTCCAAGTAGGGATTTCAGTATGAAATTTTCAAGGACCGCTCTCCTACTAAATACGTGGCTTTTGAACAATAGAGGCTACACCACTTTTCTGATGACATGAAGGAAATTCATCGTGATTTATTGCATTAAAACCATAGATTGATGCAACCATCTAAGTTTTCTTGTGATCCAACTCATGCGTAAATATCTTTTTATCCTAAATAGAATTCAAATTTAGAATAGACTTCATTAGAAATCAATCACATTATTGTAGCAATGACATGGTATGTTATGCATTCATGTAAAATTTCATAGTGAAATTTGTTAAATTATGAGCTTGATTTCTTATGCGGATTAATTCATTTATTTTCTTCAATACTTTGATTCCAGCCTAATACACTTCAACAATTCCAAATCATAATCAAATAGAAATAATTATGTAGATAAGTAAACATGCATATCAACAACACATATACCCTGGGGAAACCTTGTACAGGGAGAAAACCCCCAGAAAACAATATTCCTTTATTGCATTAATAATGTAAGATCTCTTACAAATATCCACCATGAATGTTCTACTCTCAAAGAGCTTGCCAAGATGACTCTAACCTGACAAAGACTTACAAGACCTTGCTGAAATACACCTCTGATATGCTACCTCTTTATCACTGATGTGCTCCTCTATTACTTCACCCTCAACCCGCATATGAAAACTGTGTTGAAGAGAGGGTTCAACCTCTTCTTATATAGGCTTAAGAGGGGAAGAGGGGAAGCTTGAAATAGTAACCTAATTGCATGCATTAAACATAACTCAACTTCATGCTTTAGTTCAAACTTAGAACTAGACTTGAGATTGGTTACAACTCAAATTTACACTTTAGTTCGAACTTAGAACTAGACTTGAGACTGACATGCTTTAGTTCAAACTTAGAACTAGACTTAAGACTTTAGTTGCAACTCAAAATTACACTTTAGTTCTAAAATAGAACTAGACTCAAGACTTTAGTTGCAACTCAACATTACTAAAATAGAACTAGACTCAAGACTTTAGTTGCAACTCAACATTACTAA
>SNQJ01S0006911.1:115145-134701 GCA_010110895.2 Picea sitchensis | reverse complement strand
CTCCTCCTTTGTGCATGGCGCTTCCAAGGCTAAGGCGTCCTCAATGGTGACCATCTTGGGGAAATGACTGGCAAGTTCAATTTGTGCAGCAAGATCAGAAACCGGTGAAGCTTTAAAAAAAGATTTAAAATGGTTGAAGGCCGCATCTTTGACAACTTCCTGTGAATGATGTAACCGACCCTCATCATCTTCAATGTCCCATAAATGCTTTTTGGCTCGCCTGGCACTTGCAAAACGGTGAAAATAGCGTGTTTTTTTATCGCCAGATTCAAGCCAAGTTACACGGCTTTTCAGCCGCCATCGCTCTTCATCAGCGCGCAAGTATGCAGTACGTTCTGCCTCAAGGCTTCTAATTTTGCAATCAATATCCAAAGTTTTAGCAACCTGTAGTTTATGACGAAATAGGTGGGCCAACTCCTGTTCAATTCTGTGTATGTCGGCCTGTTCAACAATTTTTTTCTCTTTTAGCCAGTGAATGGATCGAGATTTTAATTTGGACAGCTTGGTCGTGAGGTTCCCTTGTGGATCATCCGGTGACATGGATGAAGAATCGGTCCAAACTGATCTTACAAGAGTGTTGAAAGAGTCCTCTTTCAGCCAAAGAGGGTTGAATTTAAAAGGCTGACCAATACCAAACTGGCTCGTGCCCAACTGTAAACATATGGAGGCGTGATCAGAGAGAAAGGGTAGATTTACCCAAGATCGATAGCTACAAGAAGGCGTAAGCAGCTCCTCTGCAATTAGGAATCAATCTAATCTTTTGGCAATACTAGCTGTTCCATGTCTCCCATTTCTCCATGTCGGAAGAAGCTCAGCTGGTTTCAAGTCAACTAAAGCATTTTTTAAGAAGGTGCGATTAAAAAAGCTATGGAGCGGGTCGATCTGCGCCCTGTCTCCCCAAATTTCCTCAGAGTTGGTAGTAAGATTGAGATCACCGGCCAGTATGAGGTTTTTAGCTGCTAAAATCCCAAGATCATCAAGTCGGTGCCAGAAAACTTTACGATCAGCACAAGGACCATAAACATTGAGTAGGTTGATGTCTGCCTTGAGCTCAAAGCAATGTCCGGAGACTAGAATTCCACCTGGACTGAGCATTGGAAGGAGATCAAAGAAAGTGGGGTCCCACGAGGCCAGAAGGCCCCTGGAGTTTCCAACCGAGCTAGCAGCGCAGGTCAACCAAGTTGGTCTTAGCAAGTGCATGAAGTCCCTTGCAGTAGAGGCATCCACGAGTGTTTCTTGAAGAAAGACGACTGTTTATTGTACTTACTAAGGGCAAGGTACCAAACTTGAATGAACGACTCGACTTTATTAAGAAGTGGAATATTGTAAGACCACTTAACTTTATATATCCCCAAATTGAGGACATGTACTCTCACAAGAGCGTGATCTGGGAATTTTATATATCCCCAAATTGAGGACATGTACTATATGGGAATCTTATTGTGATATGGAAATCTTATTGTACACATGATCATATATATATATATATATATATATTATTAAAATGGTTATATTTTGTGTTAGAAAAATGATGTCACATTCTTCAGTGTAAAAATATAAAAGAGTTGTCTAACAGAGTGTGATTAAAATCTTGTCCAAAAACTTGTCTCTTATCTATCAAAAAATAAATACTATTTTTCATAGAAGATTTCCAGATTCTACAGATATACTCTATAAAAGATACCTAAAACTTGATAAAATTTGTAATACATATAAAGTAGGATAATTAAAGGGCATGTTTGTTATATGCTTCTTCTTGTTTGGTTGGAGCTTCATGGTTTGGTCCTTCTAAGTCCACATCCTCTGGAGGTTGGTGAATGATGTCCTCATCTTTGACCTCCAAAGGTATTGAGCCCATTAGCATTTTGTTGATATCCCAAGATGAATCCAAGTTGCAATAAGACACCAAGATTTAACAATCGC
Source organism: Picea sitchensis (assembly GCA_010110895.2). Lineage (NCBI taxonomy): Eukaryota > Viridiplantae > Streptophyta > Pinopsida > Pinales > Pinaceae > Picea > Picea sitchensis. The sequence continues at coordinate 132,778 of SNQJ01S0006911.1, read as the reverse complement.
CAATGTCTCATTCAAACCCAACATGCCCCTGCTAGAATTGCCAAAAACTTGATTTCCGTGTAAATTCCCATTGTACCACCTTCATACAAGCTAATAACACTAGCCATCCAATAAGGATAGGTCTCAATTAAATTAGAAGTGTGTGGGAGTACTAAGGGGTTGTTGGTATTTGATGCTTGTCCTTGTAGAATTAAATCATCCTACCACTTGTCTTTGATGATGAGAGGCATGCAAAACTTTAGATAAATGTTTGTCATTCAAGAAGATATTAAGGGATCGTGGAGTATAATAAGCTCCCCTTTTCCTTAGAGTTCCATAATCAAGTTGAAAGGCCTCATTGTCCAGATGATCATCTTGACAATTGAAGGCTCATAAGACATGATAAAAACTAACATGATCAAACTCATAAATCTCTTTTTTGATTTTTTGTATGAGCATAGTAAGTCTACCCTCTTAAGGAGATGAGGATTTGCACATGTGTCTTATGATTATAGTTGAATCCCCAATGACCACCAAAAGCTTCTATATTTTCCTTGAATCAATGATTTTGAATCATTGGTATAAGGTAAGAGCTTCAACATGATTATTGGTGTCTTTTCTCGAGCCCCATTCAAAGGTAACTTCTTGTTTTCCTTCAGAATCGAGAAGCATTCCCCATGGACCTGCGACCCCTGGGTTTCCTTTTGAGGACTTGTGAAAAAAGAGAGTGAATGATCCTTGGGAGAGCTGCCACACTTTGAATTATTCCTCCTCTCTTCGAATTCATCATTCTAGATCTTGATTGAGTTTCAAAATATCGTGATTTGGCTACTTGATATCCCCCATTAGTCAATCAATGATTAACATTTTAATATCCCTTCCTTAGGTAATAAAGATGAAAGGCGTATTTTAATGAGATGATGATATTAATCATAATTTTGACTAAAATATTTGATAACATTGTGTTGACGTTTTTCTCCAAAAGACGATTTTTATTTTTATTTTGTATTTTTTAAATTCAATTATTATATCATGTTCATAGTATAATTAGTCCATTTTATTGTATACATATTAATGGGTTTGGTTGGTTATTAAATATGGGTGGTATTGTTCTTCTACCAAGGTTTGAATCGAATTTTGATAATGATATTTTTGTTTATCATGTGTCAATGCACTCATACTAGTAACTTGTTTATTGTACTTACTAAGGGCAAGGTACCAATCTTGAATGACTTTATTGAGTAGTGGAATATTGTAAATCAAATTAACTTAATATATTCCCCAATTGAGGACATGTACTCTCACTACATTGTGATATTAATAAAATGGTTATATTTTGTATTAGAAAAATGATGTCACATTAGTCAATGCAATAATATAAAAGAGGATCTATCCAACAAATTGTGATTAAAATCTTGTCCATTTTTTTTTTCTTATTTGTTAAAAAAGAAATAGTATCCTTCGTAGAGGGTTTCTAGATTCTACATATATACTCTATAAAAGACACCTAAGACACCTAAGTCTTGAAAAACTTTGCAATACATATAAAGTAGGAGAATTAAAGGGCATGTTTGTTATAAGATTCCTCTTGTTTAGTTGGAGATTCTTGGTTTGGTCTTTCTAGGCCCGCATCCCCTAGAGGTTGGTGAACGGTTTCCTCATCTTTGACCTCCAAAGGTGTTGAGCCCATTAACATCCTGGTGATATCCTAGGACTGAATCCAAGTTGGAGAAAGACACCAAGATTGAACCATGGCCAATGTCTCATTCAAACCCAACATGTTCCTACTAGAACTACCAAAAACTTGCTTTCCATGTAAATTTCCCATTGTATCACCTTGATAAAATCTAATAACACTAGCCATCCAATAAGGCCAAGTCTCAATTAAATTAAAGTGTGTGGGAGTACTAAGGGGTTGTTGGTATTTGATGCATGTCCTTGTAGAATTAAATCATCCTACCACTTGTCTTTGGTGATGAGAGGCATGCAAAACTTTAGATAAATGATTGTCATTCAAGAAGAGATTAAGGGATCATGGAGTATAATAAGCTCCCCTTTTTCCTTAGAGTTCCATAATCAAGTTGAGAGGCCTCATTGGCTAGATGATCAACTTGACAATTGAAGGCTCATAGGACATGATAAAAATTAACATGATCAAATTGATAAATCTCTTTTTTATTCTTTGTATGAGCCTACTGAGTCTACCCTTTGAAGGAGATGAGGAGTTGCACATGTATATTATGATTATAGTTGAATCCCTAATGACCAAAAGCTTATGGATTTTTCTTGAATCAGTGATTTTAAATCCTTGGTATAAGGTAAGAGCTTCAATGTGAATATTGGCATCTTTGTCAAGCCCCATTCAAAGGTAACTTCTTGTGTTCCTTCAAAATAAAAAAGTATTCCCCGTGTGCCTGCCACCCCTAGGTTTCCTTTCAAGGCTCTATCAAAAAATACAGTGAATGATCCTTGGGAGAGCTACCACACTTTGAATTATTCCGCCTCTATTTGAATTCTCCATTCTAGACCTTGATTGAGTTTCATAATATTGTGCTTTGGAGGCTTAATATCTCCAATTAGTAGATCATTGAGCCAATTCATCTCTTCTTGTTTCAACAAAGAAATATGATGTCCTTTCACCCCCTTAATTTGGATAGCTTCCAACATAAGACCTCTTTCTTTTGTAGTAGTGGCCCTTGTTGATGCCTTCTCTCATTGGAATATAAAAAAAAATTGAGCTAACCAAACCTTCTAGCATGAATATTATCATTGACATCCAAGATTTTTTAAGAACGGATTTGTTTAGGAAAGTACCATCATATCTTTTGTGCCATACTATGAAAATTTCATGCCATGAGTCAAGGTAAAATATTCATCGTTCAATTTATTCAAAGGCATGCCTCCAAACTTGTTTTGAGAAAGAACATTCAAAAAATAGATGCCTTTTACTTTCATCAACAAAAATGCATAAAGAACATCTGGAAGGTCCTTGAATTTCATGCCTCTAGAGATTCTCAGCTATCAGATTTTTCCATGGACCATTATCCAACAAAAAATATTATTTTTGGGTAATCCATTACTATCTCAAATATACTTCTTGATCTGAGAGTTTGGAGGAGAATTTAGATTCAAGAGCTAGTATTTGTAACCAAATTTGACATCACAAAAATTTTCATTTGATCCTCATCCTCTTCCATCTATAGTTGTTTGATCAATAGGAGCACATCCATGAATTTTGGAGAGAAGAAAATTCAAAAGAGGGACCAGTTGGGATAGGGGGGAGAAATTTTTCCATCCTAACTAGTGATATTCATAACCCCAAAGAGACATATTGAATATCATTCTAATTCCTTGTGTATCCATCCAATCCTATAGTTGATTTAACTCTTGAATTGTTTGAGAGTGGGCTCACCCATGATACCATCATGCCGCAGCTTTACAATTTTTCCATTCCATGGGATCTAGGTGAGCTTGGATTGAATAAGGGGGCCTACATCCTTGCAAAAGTTCCATATTCGAGATCCTTTACCACTAGTGAAGGGTTGATCTAAACTCCTTTTCATGCTACCTTGAAAACATTTGTGAACAACACTTTCTTCCACCATTGGTTCTGTCTGGATATAAATATCCGTAAAAAAAATTCTCACAAAACCTTGTTTACAAGCCAACTTTACCCTTTGTAGATCATACAATATTCCAATTTATTAAATGGATTTCTTTTTCTTTTTTTTTCCCCTTGCCACAGGAATTTGCAAATTTCCCTTGCCACCTGTTGCATTATACTTTTAGGAGCTAGTTTTTAAGCATTGAAAGATTGGTAGAGTTGACAAAACATATTTGATAAGGACCACCCTCCCAACCATGTTCAACCAATGGGATCCCTACTAATACATTATACTCTTTATCTTTCATGTAACCCATTTCCAAATGATAGAGGTAGGGTTGCCTAGAGTGATTGACATACACAGGTATTTGAATGGTGTCCAAGTTGAAAATCATGAGAATCCAAGGATTCTAGAGATAATTTCAGTTGATGTATACTTATGTTCCAGTCATAAATATGGTTTTTCCCACTTTTCACTTTCCTCCTTGAAGCATTCATAAATTTTTCTAGAACACTTTAAAGTGTTTAGCTATAATGGTGGAATCCCCACCCAATAAAAAGGTGTCATATACAAATCGGGAGTGATTGATGACTTTAACTCCTCTAGCAAGATTGGTTCCATGAAGATTGTCATAAATCCTTTCAAATTCTAACCTATGGCTTAGAGTTTCTACCATAATAATATATAAGAGAGAGGAGAGTGGACATCCCCATCTTAGGCCCCTTTTCTCTTAAAGAACTTTGTATGCCTCCCATTCACAAGAGGAGCAGTCCAAGTTGAACTGATGCAAATTCTCACCCAACAAATAAAAGACACATCAAACCCAAATTCACAGAGGAATTCAAAGAGAAAAGAGTGTCTTACCCTATCAAATTCATTTTCTATATCCATTTTTATAATCATCCCTTTTTCTTTATTTATCCTATTGGAGTGAATTTCCTTCTACACCAACAAGATATTAGTTATAATTTGTCTTCTCTGCATGAAACCTCCTTGATTTTCAAATATGATTTTAGGAAGAACATTTTTTAACCTATTTTCCACTATTTTAGTCAGAATCTTGTACAAGGAATTACACAAAGATATAGGGAAAAATCTAGTAGAGGACAAGGGGTTAACTTCCTTAAGATATAAGGCTAAAAATGAAGAGTTGGTGTTGCCTCCAATCTTCTATTTCTTTTGGGAGAGATTAATCATCTGCTTCAAGTCAGACTTGATTATGAACCAGTAAGTTCAATAGAAATTAACAGAGAATCCATCCAACCCCAAAGATTTATTGGGATCCAATCCCCGTATAGCTTTAATGATATATAATTCTTCAATGTTTCTAGTAAGCTCAACATTCTCTTCAACATAAATCAAAGGAGGAATATTGCTTAGCATGGCAAAAAATGATTCCTAATCAACTTCTTCCTCTTATGTGTACAATCTCTCAAAATGGAAACATGCCACTTCCTTGATGGCTAATAACTATTTCGAGAAAGATCCATCTTCCAAATGTATTTCCTTTGTCAAGTATTTTGAATTCTAGCTTTTGATTGTTTATAAAAAAAAGATGTATTTTTTTCACGAGATCTCTACCAAAGAATTCTTGAATTTAATCGGCACAATTCCTCCTCTTTTTCATTGGATTTATGAATTCAATTATATAAAGGTCTATTTCATCCAACGTGATCTTCTTTATTATCTCATGATCCTCTATTATAGATTGTAGGGAACCACGTTTTGAGTGTAGATCTAATCGCTCTTGATTGGGAAAGATAAAGGAATTTTTATCCCAATCTTTAAGAGAATCATTTACCACCCTCAATTTATCTTCCTAGACATATGAATGGGAACCAAAAACATGTTTATTAGATTCCTTAGCTACTATTATTTCCACAGATATTGGATGATGGAGCCAAATAAGACAAAATCTGATAGGAATGGGGCCTAAGTCTTGGGTTTGATGAAAAATGAGAGAGATGGGTTTATGATCCAACAAATTGGAGCGTATGATCTTGGAGGTGATGGAAAATTTTTGAAGAAGAAAATCACTTTGAATGATAAATATATCTAATATAGTTGTTATGTGCCTAGGCCCTAATCTCATGTTGGACCAAGTATACTTTCCTTTGGATGGTTTGATATCCACAATATCTTAGTCTACAGTAAGGTCTTCCATATTCTCTCGAAAGGGATCTCTTACCATATTTCCCCCTCTTTTTTCTTTACTTGATAACACCACATTAAATTCTCTAGGCATAATGATGTTATGGATGAATTTTGAATATTTTAGAACCTACAAAGTTTGCTAGCATTCCTCTTTCTCCATGTACAAAACTAACATATAAACATTAAAAATATAAGTTTTGTACTCGTGGCTTGATGTGAGAGACAATTCATAATCTAATGTTGGGTATGATGAGTGTATTCTAGACTGAATATCGAGTTGTCCCATAGGGTGCATATCAAGGCTCCTCTAGCACTTACCACTACACCTATACTAACTTTCCATTTATTTTTCATGACTTCTAACATATCAATATATTCAATTTTGGTCCCCTAGAGAAGAATTGTTGTTGGTTTTTCAAATCTAATCAAGTCACTCAAATATTATTCATTAAATTTACTACCCATGCCTCTACAACTCTAGGATATGAAATTAATTATTTAACATTTTAAGGTTTGGTACTTCCACCTTTATGATTGTTAGGTGGTGCTTGAGGGCCTAGACTTTTAAGCAAATGAATTATTTCCCCTACTCCTAAGGAACTTTCAGTAGTTTTTTGGATCCCTAAGAGATTATCTTTATTTGCTTCTTCATATCTTAGTTGATTAATTGGGTTAGTTGTCATTGATTCCAACCCTTAAAGAAAGTCTGGTAGCAAATTCTGGTGGCCCCAACAGTATGGTTAAGGGACTCAAGATTGTTTTATGTATAAATTGGTCAAGCTCAGTGCATTTTCAGGTAATAGTATTCTACATGGATAGTACATGTCATGCCATTTCCGGTGATATGTGGAACGTCACATAACTCCTCAAAGTTAGAGAGTTATGGCCTTGTGAAGTTGGATAACCCTCATGAGTTGATCCAGATGGATATCAGTGGCCACCCACCTTTTCCAACTGGCTCAAAACAGTTTTCTGACAATGTTGGCAATTTACTATTTTTAGCAGTTTTAACTTCCGAGGCCATTTTGAGGGACTAAATGAAGGTTTTTCAGAATAGATCTCCTCAATGATAGCCTAAGGCATGATTGATCTCCCAAAATGAATCTCCTCGATGATACCTTTCCAACAGGATATCACACGCCTAAAACGAAGATCGTATGCAAAAGTTACGACCCCGAGAAGTTGATGTACTAACTTACCCAAATAGGGCCCACATGACTTTTGACACTTCATCTCCTAGGGTTAGGTTTTTAAATGTCTATGGTTTTGGGCATTCTTGTTTATTGTAAAAAATGCCTCCAGAGCCTCATTGTAATGTTCTTCTTGCAAATGAGCGCAACCATCACATCTCTTCTCAGAGATAAGCCGCCACCATTCCAACAAGCTTGTTCCGCTGCATTTTATAGTTTCAGCTTATTTCATTATTGAATAGAAAACCTGTTTTACTGTATCTCTGTTATTTTTTGCTAAGAATATGTAGTCATTTGGTTCTACTCATAAAATCTGAATCATTGGTATCAGAGCGGTCTGCTCCTTGTCGTCTTAATGCATGTCCCCAATGAGGTTAAAGTACAAAAAGTTGGGTCTTGAGCTTCTTTCTCTTGAGGAAAAAATCTCTCGCACGCCCAAGCGACCTCTCATGGTAGGAGAAAATAAAGATGACGGGACATGAGATCCTTTCAAACTGTTGATTGAGGAAGCCCTCATGCAACAGAGGAACGAGATGAAGGATAGTTTGGCGCAAATCCTTCGGCGACTACCAATAGGCGATGCATCTTCTTCGAACGGAGGCACCACCCCCTTCAAGATACAAATAAACTTTGATATTCCTATAATTGAAGGCTAGATAGACGCAAATGTTGTAGACAAGTGGTTGAATTTGCTAGAAGGGTATTTTTCTGTCCATAACTTCTCGAATAGAGAAAATATTACTTTTGGGCTCCTCAAAGTCGTTCTTCATGTCAAAGATTGGTGGGAAACCTTCTGTGAGAAAAAGGAAATAGAGGAAACCTCATTATTTTCAATCACGCCCACCTTGGAATCCTTCAGGGATGCTATTAAGGAACAATACTACCCTGTCGGAAGTTACGATGACCTATATACCAAATGGACCACACTGCGGCAAGAAAGAGACCAAGCAGTGCGAGATTTCACAAATATCTTCCATACCTTGCGCACCAAGTTGGGTATCAAAGATTCAGAGCGACATATGGTGCTCAAGTATTGTGATGCTCTGCATAGATACATCCATACCAAAATGGAATTTCTGGACATCTCACCCTTGCGTGTGGCCTACCGATATGCCATCAAAATCGAGCAGAAGATCAAACAAAAGACGCGACAATTTGGGCCTGGAAACCCCGCACAACAAAATCCAGGAAAGGGTGGCCCCAACCCACAGAACAAAGGACAAAGAAAATATGGGCAGTATTAGGACTACCAGTCCAAGCTGTAAGCAAATAAGAATAGCGGAAAGACAAAGAAAGATACCAGGAAGTGGTGCGACTTCCATAAGAGCCCTTGGCATAACATTGCTTACTGCCGCTCGAAACAGTCGCTAGTGGCCGAAGTGAAAGCCTCTGAATCAGATGTAGACTCTGAATATGAGCCAGAACCATAAAGGGGAAGACGGATCATTGACGTGGAACCCAGTGCCACCGTTTCTACCACCAAGCTCCAGCCTAGTGAACCAGATGAGCCAGAAGAAGGAGAGTGCCTCTTCCATTCACAGATGTGGGTAAAAGGCACCTCGTTGCACTTCATTTTTTATAGCGGTAGCAAGAAGAACCTCATGTCAGTAGAGGTCGTCAAGCGGTTGGCCCTGCCAACAACGCCACACCCACAACCCTACACCATTGGATGGCTCCGCCAAGGAAGCGATCTCCGTGTCAACCAACAGTGCCGACTATCGTATGACATCAAGCCCTTCAAAGACGAGGTATTATGTGATGTTGTTCCTCGCGAAGTTTGTGATGTTCTTTTGGGCCAACCTTATTTATGGAAACATCATGTTGTATATGAGTTTAGGCCTCATAGTGTTATTATTACTTTGAACAGGAAATTATACAGGATACCCGAGGCAGTCCCACCTAGTGTTATTTCCTTGATCTCTACTAAGCAATGTAGGAAGGTCATCTCTCAGACAGGGAAGTTTTTCTTCTCCGTGATTCGCTCTCAGAATAAGAGAAATATCACAGCCACATCCAGAGTCTATGCGGACAACCTCTCTACATAGCAGAAGCAAGTAGATAAGGTCATGGAAGAATACTCAGATATATTCTCCTCACCTACAGGGGTACCTCTGCACTACCAGGTCAAGCACCCCATCGATCTAACCCCCGGCGCACCGCTTGCCAATGGGCCAGTATATCGTCGCTCTTTGTTAGAGAATGAGGAGATCAAGCGACAGATCCAAGGACTGCTCCACAAGGGGAACATTTTCCCTAGCTCATCACCTTCTGGGAGCCCAATCGTGTCAATACAGAAGAAAGATGGAACCTGGTGACTCTGTATTGATTACCGGGCTCTGAATAAAATCACAATCAGAAACCGGTACTCAATTCCCCAAATCGATGACTTCCTTGATCAACTCACGGGGGCCAAATAATTCAGTAAGATTGATCTAAAGTATGGCTACCACCAGGTCCCGATAGAACAGACAGATGTATGGAATACCACCTTCAAGTCAAAGGAAGGCCTTTTTGAATGGTTGGTCATGCCCTTTGGTTTCACAAATGCTCCAGCCACTTTCATGAGGATGATGGACGATATCCTGCGACCATTCACTAATACTTTTGTAGTGGTGTATCTAGATGACATTATGATTTACAGCAAGACTTGGGTCGAACACTTGCAGCATATTCAGTAGGTTCTGCACACCCTGCGACAACACAAGCTATACGCCAACTTGGAAAAATGCTCCTTCAGCATGGACAGAGTCCATTACCTAGGCTACATCATTGATAAGCATGGTGTACATGTGGATCCAGCCAAGATCCAAATCATCCGTGACTGGACAACCCCAACAACACTCACTGAGCTTTGGATATTCTTGGGCCTTTCCAATTTCTCGCAGGTTCATGTTGGGATTCTCCCATATTGCATGGGCCCTCAGCTAAATAAACAGGGGTGGTGGTAAGGAAACATTTGTGTGGGGTCGGTCCCAACAACAAGCGTTCGATGATTTGAAGCAGCGCTTGTGCTCAGCCCCAGTACTTTCACTACCAGACCTGCAACATCCCTTTGAGATCGAGACAGATGCTTCAGACTATGTTGTGGATGTCGTTCTCACTCAGCATGACCACCTTGTGGCCTATCATAGTGAGACACTGTCATATACTATCCGTAAGTACCCTACTTATGACAAAGAAATGTACTCCATTGTGCAAGCCTGTCACCAGTGGAGACATTACATTCTTGGGAAGGAGGCAGTCATCTACACTGATCATAAGTCACTGCAGTTCATGTAGAAACAAGGAAAATTATAGAATGACTGACATCAAAAGTGGTCCACATACTTGCAACAATTCCACCTCAACATCAAGTATAAAATAGGAAGCACCAATCGCGTCGTTGATTGCCTCAGCAGACCACTAGTCGCGACACTCACCACGGTGCTAGAATCTTGTGGCCGTGAGACATTTGGATGGCTCCAACTCTATGAGATAGACCCTAACTTCACCACCACCTACCAAATGTTGGGTGCGAACATAGTTGTCGATAATTTCCATCTTCATGATGGGTCATTGTGTCGTATAGGCCATATCTGTGTTCCATCAAGTGAGTGAGTGATGCTGAACTGAGAATCCCACTAGAGTCGGGTGGCAGAACACTTTGGCATCGAAAAGACAGTGGCGATGCTACAGAAATATTTCTACTGGCCAAAACTTCAACAAGAGGTCAACAAGTATATCAGGTCCTGCATTGCCTGCACTATTGCCAAATTGACCACTAAGAAATAGGGCCTGTACACCCCTCTTCCTACTCCTGACAGGCCATGGGAATCCATCTCAATGGATTACATGTCGGGCCTCCCATCCACCAAGCAAGGAAATGACTATGTTTTTGTGGTTGTTGATCGCTTTTCTAAGCTAGCGATTATGGTTTCCTGCAAGAAGAGCATCACAACAGAGGCCACTGCCAAGCTCTTCTTTGAACGAGTCTGGGTACATTTTGGAATCCCATAAACCATTGTCCCAGATCGGGATAGTAGATTTATCAGCACATTTTGGTCGAGCCTCTAGTCACTATTAGACACCAAGCTCACTAAATCCATGGCCTTCCACCCCCAGACAGATGGCCAAACCGAGGTTGTAAATCGAATAATTGTGCATATCCTTCACATGTATAATTCAAAGCACCCTCGCACATGGGATGAGAGCCTTCCCTATGTCCAGCATAGCTACAATCGAGCCCTGCATAGCTCAACCAACCATATCCCCTTTCAGGTGGGGTTGGGATTCCAACCATTGGGTCCCATAGATGTTGCACTTCCCCTTGCAGTCACCTCGATCGACTCATCTCCTGCTCCAACTGAAGCTGACAAATCCACTTGGTTCATTGAGTGGATCTAGCACATCTACCAATAGGTTCAGGATATCCTATAGAAGTCCAATGACAAGTACAAACAATGCCATGATCAACATCGGGTGCCACATAAGTTCTAGGTGGGCAACAAAGTTTGGTTGCACTTGCAGAAAGAACACCTTATAGGACCCCATCGGAAGCTTTGCCCACTCCTTTATGGGCCATACACTATCACCAAGGCCGTGGGGGATAATTATTTTAAGCTCAACATTCCTCCTTTCCTTGGCCTGCACCCAGTGTTCAACGTGGATCTTCTTCGCCCTTATTTCCGACCATTATTGGACACCTCAGAAGTAGCAGAACAACTGACACCAACAAAGATCAACCCCAACTGCATACAACAGGCATCCAATGATCATATTGTGGACACACAGATCAAGGGCACTCGAAAACAAAGGATCCAACTTTATCGAGTCGTCAAAGCAGGGAAGCTCCTGCACCAAGGCAAGTGGCTCACCCAAGGACAAATTCAACAGAAATTTCCTCATCTAATGGGGGACCTCAACGCAATGGAGACCATTTCTTCTTAAGGAGGGGAGATTGATCTAGATGGATATCGGTGGCCACCCACCTTTTCCAACTGGCTCAAAACAGTTTTCTGACAATTTACTATTTTTAACAGTTTTAACTTTCGGGGCCATTTTGAGGGACTAAATGAAGGTTTTTCGGGATCAAGCTCCTTAATGATATTTGAAGGCATGATTGATCCCCCAAAATTAATATCCTTGATTATACCTTTCCAACGGGCTATCACATGCCTAAAACGGAGATCGTATGCAAAAGTTACGACCCCGAGAAGTTGTTGTACTAACTTACCCAAACGGGGCCCACATGACTTTTGGTGCTTCATATCCTAGGGTTAGGTTTTTGGATGTCTAAGGTTTTTTGGCATTCTTGTTTATTGTAAAAAATTCCTTCATAAACTCATTGTAATTTTCTTCTTGTGAATGAGTGCAGCCGTCACATCTCTTCTCAGAGATAAGTTGTCGTCCATACTCCTTTGGATCACCCGACGAAAGTCACAGTATCCATTGCATCATCATGTTTTGGTCCATCTCATGTTTCTGCTGTTGTGCCTCAATGTTCAAGGGAAGTATCTACCTCGAGAGTCAGCCATTACAAATATCTTGTTTCAATACCCGTGTCAGTCCATGTTCATTTGATCTACCAATTTACATCTCTATGTCATTTTTGTGTCATTGATGGGGGATACATCAAGGCCCTCCTACGACGAGTCTATTCCTGTCGACCTCAATACATCATCTGGTAACTAGACTTAGAAACCAATTAGTACCTTGGGACCTGCATGCCTCAATGGCAAGCCTCTTCACGTCCGACAGTGGGTTTACATCATTGACCTCTGATCGGATGATTCCAAAGATGTTCGACTTCAGCTCATCCATTCACATTCGTTGGAATGTAATAGGGTACCTTGGGAATCATTGACATCAATGGTGATTTCCCTCGCATGTGTCAATGATTTACATCACTGACCGGTAATCAAGTGGTTTCTGCCATGTTCGACATCAGGACATCTATTCACATGGTTAGAATCGTACTGCATCGGGATCGGTAAGAAGACCTTGGGATTGTGTTATCACTCCGATATGTACTTTGCCCAGGTTGCGATGGAGTTTCTTTTGAAATTTGACACATATACTGTTACATAGATCCACTTTGTATTGGTCATGGCCATGTCTTGTCGTCTCGTATATACACAATGTATTTTTCATGGATACGATCAGTTCATGTCATGGAAGTATAGATCCACATTGTATTTTTGGTGGCTATACTTTTTTTCAATATAATTATGGATCCGCATTTTGTTCTATGGCGGCCATACCTGAAAAAGTCTTTATCACTCAAGCATAGGTATGCCTGCCTTGGTTTTGAAACATGTCATAATATTTGTTTAATGGTTGTGTGCATATTTTTCCATCCTCTCTGCGTCCATACCCTTGCTTGAAAAATTCTACAAAGTACTTCAGTCATCATCATCTTCTGACTTCGTACTTTGGAGGGCAATCTGTTACACATCAAAATTACTCACTTCAATAGTGTCGCAAGTGTCATCATTACAAGTGTTTTAAGTGTCRCATCTTTTCCGCAAGTGTCACWTCTTGACCAAAAGTGTTGCAAGTGTCACAAACATCATACCACCATCTTGTCTATGTCATCTCTCTAACGACATCGTAAGGACACTTAAGACACCTCAAAGACTAGTTTTGAAGAGGAGAAATCATTTGACAAGGAGTACAAGCCTTTTTCCACTGAAAAAGCCACTCAAAAGTCAAATTTGGAAAGGAGCGCTCCCCTACATACTATCAGGGAGCGTTGGCACTCTGTACCCTCTTCCAGGGGAGCGTTCCAACGCTCTGTGGCCCTTTTGAGGGAGCCCTGGCCTTTTTTGGGCGAAATTTGGTTTGTTGGAGGAAATCAGTGAAGAATCCCCTCAATCTCTGAAGTTGGTTGGATTTGAATATGAGTTCAAGGCATGATCTTAGGGAAGATACACAACTGAAGGAGAGGAATCCTCAACTTATCCCAAATATCTCTCAAGTGGTTGGGTCTCTCCAAGCTTATATAAGGAGGCTTTCTCATGGTGAAAGGTACATGATACATGAAAAGATTGGAGGTATGAAACCTATGATCTGATAGGCAACATACAGTACAAAGATAGAGATTGAATTACACCAAAATTATGATCCCACAAGTAAGATGCCATTGAAGCATAATCAGTGTAGATTACTTGAGAAAAGGGGTTGGACAAGGAGAGCTGGAAGAAGTTGTTGCACCTTCATCAGAGGATTGTAAGTATTATTCATTTGGTCTCATTAATATACATACATGCTTGGCCTATTTCTTTCAAGTTTATGTTTGTTCCACATGAACTTGTCTCTAGTAGATAGATCTGTTTTTGAGCTAATCTCAGTAGAATATGAATTTTGTTGTATCTTTGTTTTTTCTATAGGACCTATCCAGGAGCTTGGGATTGAAGCTCAACTTGGACTTTGCGAGGACAAATGCCATTTAAAAAGGTACACTTTTCATCTTCATCTTCATTCATTAGCTTAATTAGATCTAAAAGGATGTCAGTGACCAATTATAGCACCCTTTTTATCTTGGTTTTAGGGGTCTAGATACCAAGAGGGAATCCACTTGTCCACAGGAGGATTCACCTGTAACAGTGTGCACAAGGAACATCTACAGATAAGACACAGTGACAGGTTGCAGGTTGATGTGAAAGAGGCAACAAAGTGTTTGAAGTTTCAGAAAAGGTGAGAAACCCTAGCTTTCTAAAGGTGTATGCAGGTTGCAGTATAGACAGGTCATGTACATACGTAGGCTTAGTATAGACAGGGTGCACACATATGTGAGATGCAACATATACAGTTCGCCTACCTGTTGGGTTTTGTTGGTACATGCTAAGTACATGCACGGGTTGGTTACAGATCAGTGGCACAGGTTGATTATAGGTTGTTGGCACGAGTTGGTACAGGTTTATAGTGGTATATATCACAGTCATAGTGTGGCAGTGGTTTCATCATTTCACTTGGATGGGGCAAGGATAGGTGGTTGTAGCCACCTTCCGATTGTAGATGAAGATCATAGGGGGTTGTAGCATCCTTCTAGTTTTATCCAGAGAATTAGGGATTTGGAGCTTCCCTCAATTTGTAGCATGAAAATATAGGGGGTCGAAGCCTCCTTCCAGTTGCAACTGGAGAACAAATGAAGTTGGTGCTTCCAATGAATGTAATTCTTAAAGACATATAAGAAAAATCATTTTGTGGTTTTCTCCCGCAATGGGTTTCCACATAAAAATACTTGTGTACTACGTATGTGTATGATTTATATTTGTTCATGGTTCGTTTATTCTTCTCTTGTTGAATGATCATGGTAAATTGATCATAAAGATAAACAACACTTACATATTGTGGTTAAAAAGGATTAAAAATCGGTATTATTGATTCACCCCCCACTCTCAGTAATCCAACAATTGGTATCGTAGCAGGTTCCTTCAAAAATCAGTTTAACCACTGAAAGGTAGATCATGGAGGAGCAACAGTATGCATAAGAATGGAATACCACATTTTAATGGATAGAACTATGCATTTTGGAGTAGAAGGATGAAAACATATGTAAGCACATGGATTTGAGGTTTGGAAATCAGTTGTACATGGATATAAAGAACCGGTTGTTCCTCCAAGAAATGAAAACATAAGGAAAATCAATATAACTAATTCAAAAGCCAAAAATTCACTCTTGAATGATATGGGTGATTCAATATATTTGGGACAAACTTCAGAATGTTTATGAAGGAGATGCAAAAGTCAAGGCAACAAAGCTTCAAACTTACAGAGGTCAATTTGAACAGTTGAAGATGAAGGAAGATGAGAATATTGCATCCTACTTCTTATGAGTTGATGAAACAATGAATGCAATTAGAGAATTGGGAAAATAAGTTGATGAATCTATAATTGTTCAAAAGGTACTAAGATCTCTTCCAATGGGATTTGATCCTAAGATCTCAGCACTAGAAGAAAGAACAGATCTGGATTCAATAAGCATGGATGAAATACATGGAATTTTCACAACCTATGAAATAAGAACCGAACAAGAGAATCTAGTTACAAAAGAAGCAACATTCAAAGCATCCAATAAGTCAAAGAAAAAGGGAAATCAAAAGGAAAAGTCAAATAGCAACAATAGTGACATCTCATAAGACGATGAAGAAGTAGCCTACTTTCGTTAGAAGACTCAAAAAGGTAACTGATGAAAAATATAGAGGTAAGATATTAATTTGTTTTAATTGTGATGGTATTGGTCATTTTGATAACAAATCTCCCCACAAGAAAAATAAAATAAATGAAGAAGATGATTCAAATAGAAAACAAATGTACAAAAGAAAGGAAACCAAAAATAAATTCTTCAAGAAAAGCTTTTGTGCAAAAGAAGGTAGCACCTCATCAGATGAAGATGAAGACAATGGAAGTGAGATAGAAAGGGTTCTATTCATGGCAGTAGAAGACTCTGATGAAGAAGGTACTGAAGAAGAATATGAAAAGGAAAAATTTGACTACATAGAAGAATTGATGAGTGCCATAGAAGTTATAAAATGGAAAAGAAGAAAAACAAGTCACTACAGGCATAACTAAAAAGAAAAGAGGAATTTCAAAGTTCCAACTCTGAAGAACTAGAACATATGATCACACAATTGAAAATCCAAGTTGAATAAGACAAAAGAATTGAATAAGCACTCAAAGAACGTTTGGAAGAAAAAGAGGAGATCATTGGAAGTTTGGAAGAAGAGATTGTCACATTGAGAAAATACCTTCAAAATAAAAACATGCAGAAAAACTCAAAAGTTTTGGACGATATTATTAGCAGTCAAAGGCCAAATCATGAAAAGTCCATACTTGGATACAATCAGGTAGAAAAGGGATCAAGCTCCAAAACAATAGATCAAAAAACACATCCAAGAAGCTATGAAGATACAATCAAAGGGGACAAGAAGTTTTACAAGGAATATCATATGGACACTCCTCCACCCAAAAGATTCAGATTTCAGAATCAATGGCATTCATAAACAAGCAGGCCTCAAGAAGAGGAAGGATTAAAAAGAGTAACTCCTTTCAAAAGATATTCAACTCCCATGTATCAAACTATATTCTTTGGTTTATGTTATTCATGTAATAATTTTGGACATAAAGTTGTAAATTGCAAAGAAAATAGTAGAAACAAAAACAACTATGAACATCATGCACAAAACGATTATCCAAGAAGTCCTAGTGAAACACAGAGAAGAAGCTACAATAGATTTGAGTCCTTGAACACTGAAGTGGAATGCTACAAGTGCAACAAATTTGGACACATAGCCAAAGACTGTAGAATGACAGTCTGTCGTAGAGAATCACAACAAAATAACAATAGTCACAAACAGGAACCTCAATAAAGAATATAGATAAGAAAGAAAAATCAATATAGCAATGAAGAATGCACACTCGCTCTACAAGTTGAACACAAGAAATGTGGTTGGTATGTTGATAGCGGTTGCTCAAAGCACTTGATAGGTGATGAGGATAGGTTTCTAACCCTGAGAAAGGAAAGAGATAGATCAGCCTCCTTTGGAAACAACGACTCAACTAGAATCATTAGAAGAGGCACGGTGCAAGATACCAGATATATAAAATATGCAGAACAGAAACGAAATGCTAGAAATGATAGAATAACAGTAAAATATCCAGCATAATCTTCACAATACACAGAAATGATATACGAAATAGCAACAGAAATAGCACTTTGAATCAG
>SNQJ01S0006911.1:66675-89578 GCA_010110895.2 Picea sitchensis | reverse complement strand
AAAACAGATCACCGATGAAGATACCAAGCTTGTGCAGCTAGCGATTATGCTAAGAGACAACGCACTAGACTAGTACATGAGTCTAGACACAAACAATGCCCCTGGGACGACAAGGACACTGACAGACATTAAGAAGTTACTGATAAATTAGTTCCAAAAGTCAAGCTCAAAGGATCAGTACATGAATGAGCTGATCGAAATAAGATAGAAATCATGAGATTTTGTATGAGAGATTGACCAGAGATTCAAGTGACTGAAGGGAAAGTTAAAATATATCATGACCGAGATGCAACATCGACACCTATTTGTCAAATCACTACTCCCACATTTAAAATACCCATTGCGACAGCAAAAGTTCCAGACGTAGGTAGAGGCTCTGCAAACACCCTTGCAACTGGAAGAAAAACAGTACCAGCAGACAGATCCAGCCATTGAAGAACTGAAAGAGAATTTGAAGAATCTAACGTTTCATCTGAACCAGAATAAGAACAAGGACAAACGAGAAGTCATTTGGTGTACCACATGCAGGACATAAGGACACCACAAGAATGAATTTCCAATGTTTGCACGGTATATGGCAACAGGAATGCCAAATCCATTGCCACTAGGAGGACTATGGTGCAAAATTTGCAAGAAATCGGGTCACAACCCTTATCACTGCACGATGATGCAGAAATACCAGACAATGCCAAAGAGATCATATTTCACCTTTTGCAAGTCAGTGGGCCATGATGATAAAGATTGTAGAACTATGGATTTGATGCGAGAAAAGACATTGGACACATATAAAGTACAGGTAGAAATGATGACTGGGAAATCAACACCACAGTTTAATCAAGTTCCAGCTCCATACAACACTGTGCAATAGCAATATTATATTTTGCAGCCACTGTATAATAATGCACAACCGTAGTACAATATGGCACAACCTCAGTACAATATTGCGCAATATAATAAGGCGCCTCAGTATAATGCACCGAGGGGAGATTGAGCAGGCTATAGAGGTGGAGGACGAGCCAGAGGAGGTTTTGGACGAGGTAGAGGACCAGTCACATGTCACAATTGTCAACAACTGGGACATTATGCAAGGGAATCTCCACTTCCACCAATGATTTGTAAGTATTGCCACGCATCAGACCACGATACAGAGGAATGTTCGACACTACTAGTAAATATCCAGGAAAAAAGGAACCAGAACAATCAAAATGTTCAGTGGATTTTAGCTGAAGCAAGGGATGAAGGATATAACATCAATATCGTTACTCGTGGAGGAGATAAAACATGAAATGACATAGCCCGACAAGAACCAGAACAAAATCAGTGGGTGAAGAGGAACACCAAACCAAAGAAGCAGTTTGATACGCAGAAGGAAAAGGAGATATTCAAGCAAGCAAGAGAAGAATTTCAGAAGGAAGACATGTCGTCAACTTCAACTGCACAACAAAATAAAGAAGCACCAGAATACGAGATGCCGCCATCATTGGATCATACCGACGAGATGCAACCCACAGGACATGTAAGTACAATCAAAGGCTTTCTGCAATCATGTGTAAAGGTATTAAGTGATCCATCATCTATAAAAATATTGCAAAACATACTAGAAAAATGTAGCACTGAGACAAAAGGAAATATAGAACAAAAAACTGTCAATCACCTACATACAAGAAGAAGAACAAGTAGGGAGTTCAGACTGAATGCTAACATCGGAGATTTCAATATGGAAGACATTATACTAGATCTAGGATCTGAAGTAAATGTATTACCAAAGAAGACATGGCAGTGCATGGGAGAGCCAACATTAGGATATTCATTGGTTCAATTGAAATTGGCAAACCAACATAGAGTCTTACCAATCGGTAGATTGAAAGGAGTGACAATAGATCTCAATGGAGTGCGCACTAAAGCAGACTTTAAAGTCATTGAAATAGTAGACGGCACAACACCTTACCCAACGTTGCTTGGTCTGGATTGGGCATTTGAAAACCAGGCCATAATCAACTTGAAAACCAGGAAAATGACATTTGATTCAAGAGAATACAAGGTCATCGTACCATTAGATCCATCAGAAGGGGAGAGGTTTGTAGAACCTACTTGTCTAGACCTAGAGGAAATCAGCTAGTTGTACAGAACAACTACGCGTGATGAGGATTACGTAAACCCAACTGCAGATGGGGTACTCAGTTGGTGGAGCATTACTTCATGTGAAATAGACTCAGACACCGATTTAGAGAATTGGCAGCAAAGGCTACATGAAGTATCCACGAGAAGATGTGAAAGAATAGACCGCGCAGTAAGATGGGTAGGCACAGAGATMAGAGAACCACCCAGTTTCCACAGAATAAACGATTTGGAAAAATTCTTGACACAGTATGAAGACGCAGTGTTAGAGAACCAGATATTATTATCATTTGATCTAGCACTCAAGGCCACACCTGGAAGATGGTGGGGTGTGCASAAGGAGACCATCACATATTGGTACCAATGTAAGAGGTTACTACACATAAGGTTCCATGCATAACATAAAAACAACAAACAAMAGAAGTATGATGGACATGAGGCACCAGCGGAACACTTGGAGGCGTGTAAAACACTATGGAAATTGACACCCCCGGAGGAATGGCCTCATCATTTCATACACACTCTAGAGGCCATACCAATGAATTGGTATACAGACCAGGAATTGTGCAAGGGAACTGTGACCTGGACAACATTGCAACATAATTTTTCAATCACTTTCTCATTCGAACATGAGAACCCCAACATATATGCAACCCTTAAACAAATAAGAGGAGTAATATTTATCAAAGAACCATATATAGAATTTATTACAGAAGAGCAATAGCAGAACAAACAGACAGTTAAGGAATTGATGTCTTGTTACCACGTACAAGAAGAAGCACTAGATGAAGATGATCTGCGTGATATTCAGATTGAAGAAGTCGAAGGTGAAAGAGACGTGGAAGGACCACCCATAGAATCGAAAGTCATTTCCATGCCAATCAAAGTAAATAAGGTCAACATTGGGACAGTCGAGCATCCCAAAATGTCCATCATTGGAGACTACTGGGATGAGAAAATAGTAGAAAGCATCACAGAGTTGTTGTGCGAATACAGTGACTTGTTTCCCATAACCTTTACAGAGATGAAGGGTATAGCAGGAGAATTAGGAGAAATGAAGATACCACTCAGACCGGAAGCAAGATCGATTAGACAACGACCATACAGATTGAACCCAATATATAAGAAGAAAGTTAAAGTTGAGATCGATGAGATGCTCGAAGCCGACATCATAGAACCGGTTGAAGAATCAGAATGGATAATCTCGATGGTAGTACAGGACAAGAAACAAGGAGGGATTAGGATATCCATTGACTTGAGGAAGTTGAACGATGCATGCCTACATGACCCGTTCCCTACACCCTTCACGAATGAGATGTTAGAGAATGTAGGAAAACATGAAGCTTACTCATTTACTGATGGATTCTTAGGCTACCATCATATCAAGATAGCACAAGAAGACATATACAAGACCACATTCACGACAGAATGGGGATCATATCAATACACAGTCATACTATTTGGACTGAAGAATGCACCAACAATATTTTCCAGAGTAGTCATTGTTGCGTTTAAGGAATTCATCCACCAGTTTCTTGAAGTATACCTGGATGATTGGACAGTCTATAGTTTACTGAAAAATCATGTAGAAGTCTTACGCCTGATGGTAGAAAGATGTAAACAGTTTCAGATATCACTGGACATAAATAAATGCATATTCGGAACACTGTTTGGGATGTTATTGGGCCACATCGTATGCAAACAAGGTTTACTAGTAGATCCTGCAAAGATCACAATCATTGTTAACTTACCACCACAAAAAATGCTTCGTCAGCTAAGAGCAATGTTGGGACACACAGGTTATTACAGGAAATTTATCAAAGGATATGCACAAATCATTGCACTGATGGAAAATATGCTAAGAAAAGATACAAAGTTTTAGTGGAACGATGAGTGTCAACATGGTCTGGATACCCTGAAGGAAAAGATGGTCACCGTGCAGATATTAGTATTTCCAAACTAGGAGAAGACATTCCATGTGCATGTAGATGCATCATCCATAGCACTTGGATCTATCTTGGCACAACCAAGAGTGGGAGACTTGGATCACCCGATAGCATTTGCAAGCAGAAAGTT
Source organism: Picea sitchensis (assembly GCA_010110895.2). Classification (NCBI taxonomy): domain Eukaryota; kingdom Viridiplantae; phylum Streptophyta; class Pinopsida; order Pinales; family Pinaceae; genus Picea; species Picea sitchensis. The sequence goes on along the minus strand of SNQJ01S0006911.1, from coordinate 85,384 downwards.
GTCAAAATCGGAGCAGAACTATAACACTATAGAGAGAGAAGGCCTAGCCATGGTCTATGCACTGCAAAAATTCAGACATTACTTATTGGAAAAGCACTTTAAGATGTTCACAGACCACTCGGCCCTGAAATACCTAATCAACAAGCTAGTGTTGGGGGGGAGAATTTGTCAATGGTTACTACTATTCCAATAATTTTACTTTGAAGTAATAGTCAAGCCAGGAAAAATGAATGCAGGACCTGACCACGTATCAAGGGTCACAAATGGAAAAGAAACTACAAATTTAGAAGACAACTTTCCGGATGCACAATTATTCTCAGTACAGATTGTTGATGAATACTTCATAGATATCATTCAGTACTTGAGCATTGGTACTGGGCCGCAAGAATATAGCACCGCATAGAAGAAAAACCTGGTAGTCTGCACAACCGACTATCAATTGATTGCAGGACACTTATACAAAATGGGCCCAGATAACATTTTGTGAAGATATGTATTAGAACACAAAAGACCAAGAGTCTTAGAAAAATCCCACAAGGGAATAGCAAGAGGGAATTATGCAAGTAAAGCTATCGTGTAGGACTTTGGTGGCCAACGATTCACAGAGACTCGAAGGAATATTGTCAAACATGCGATGTTTGTCAAAGGGTAGGGAAACCCAACAGAAGAGACGAGATGCCATTACGACCACAAGTAACATTATAGGCATTCAACAAGTGGGAAATAGAATTTGTGGGACCAATCAACCCACCATCCAAAAGAACAGGAGCAAGGTACATTATCACCGCGACGAAATACTTAACAAGATGGGCAGAAGTCGCACCAGTGAAGGATTGCAATGCAAAAACAACAACGCACATTTGTTTGAACAAGTAATCACTCGATTTGGGTGCCCAAGAATTTTTATGAGCGCCTAGGGTACGCACTTCATAAACAATACCATTAGCGTTATGACTAAATAATTTGAAGTCCATCATCAGAAGAGCACATCGTATCATCCACAGGAAAATGGCACAGTGGAAGCATTCAACAAAATCTTGGAGAACGCACTGACAAAAATCTGTAACATCAACAGGGACAATTGGGACCTCAAAGTACCAGCAGTATTATGGGCATACAGGACTACATGCAAAAATTGGACAAGGCACACGTCGTTTAAACTGGTTTATGGCCAAGAAGCAGTGGTGCCATTAGAATTTTTAGTACCAAGCTTGTGCGTAGCAGCAATCACACAAATGACAGAATGAGGCGCAGTACAAGAGAGACTGAATCGGTTACTGACCATGGAGGAAGACCGAATCTTGGCAGTATTCCACCAACAAGTCCAGAAAGAAAGAGACAAAGCTTGGCACGATAGACACATCAAGAAGAAAACATTCAAGGAAGGAGATCTCATATTGATGTACGACAACAAATCGTTACAACACCCAGGAAAGCTCAGAATGCATTGGTTAGGACCATATGAAGTAAAATATGTCACAGATGAAGGAGTTGTACAGTTACGAGATTTATCAGGCACATAACTTAGAGGGATTATCAATGGGAGATGATTGAAGCTATACAAGGACAGTCGACCATCCACCGCGCAGTAAAAAAAATAAAAAATAAAAAATAAATAAAAATTGAAAAAAGAACAAAAAGGAAACAAAACCAAAGAGGGCGCAGTTTGCCAGAGGTAAAAAGGCTACACGAATTTAGAAACACAAATTCGATGAAAGACAACGGTCACATACAAAGGGAAACGAGCGGAAAAAGGAAAGTCGAAAAAAGCAGGATGACATGACAACACTAGGCGGAATTAAAGGACGAAAAGGACCGATGGGAAACCACATTAATCACGCCAACAGAAGAGGGAAAGGCATAGTAATGACAATTACGAAACCACCAGAGGTGCATCGAAACTGTCATTAAGTTGCATAAAACCCATAATCAAGGAAGCGTCCTCGACAAGCTTCATGAGAAAGCCATACAACACGCGGGCAAGGGAGACAATAATCTATTCATGAAGATAGAACAAATAGAGAGCAACAGAGGATAAATAACACAAAGAGAGTTCACGGAGTCCACAGAGACCATTCGAACCCAGCAGACAAGTGACATTCACCACCATGGCACTGCCCAAGCAAGCAGAAGCGAGCCAGACTGCCCGAAAAACCAGAGTTCAGACCAGGTCATGGGGACATGCAGAAGAAGGTGAACAACAACTGCTAGAGGTCGTCAATGTCGATGAAATCCCATCCCCAGAGACGATACTAGTACAATCCACGCCGATACTGGAGGAAGTTCAAAAACCAATAACAAAGGCCATGAATGTAGATATGCCAGCAGTGGCATAAGAGCCATAGAACCAGGAAGCAGAAACCCTGAAGGAGGTGCAACCAGAGAATACAAAAGCAACTCTAAAAGTTAATGGCACGATGCCGAAGCCGACAACAACAGTTGAGCCAGATGAGTCTCAAACGACCATCTCAGACCACCCAACTGGGGAGACAAGTGAAGATGCCTCAAATTAGTCAGAATGGCATACAAAGGAACAACCGGAAGCCACTAGAACTTCAAGCCAACCACCACCGGTGAAGAAAAACAAGATACAGATACCCAAGTCACCTCGCAAGAAACCTGCAACAGAAATCATTCTACCGCGCATACCAGAGGGGGTACAGGTAGGACTAGAGCTATTGGGTCATATCGGGAAGATCAAATACTCAGACCGCGATGTAGAAGATGAAGACAAGTTCCCAGAACTTGCGAAGAGGGTCTTTATACAGACTACGGGCACAATTCGGGTGGGAGAACCAATTGATCAGCCATACCAGTGGGAAACTGGGCTGGAGAAAATGAGAATTTTAGTTCTGTTGGACCTACCACATTTTGGCAGAGGCCAGTACGCAAAAGCATGCGTCAAACAACTGCTAGCAGTCACACATGGAGGAGATATATGGTTGGACACACATGTCCCCATAGTTGTTGATCTTATTGCAAACATAACAGGGTTACCAGTTCGGGGAATGGATCCCGTGCTGTTTCTGGATGACAAAACCAAGGAGAAAGTGCTAGCAGAAGAGATGAAGAAGAAGTATGGAACCGACAGGGGGACAAGGGGAATCATCATCAAGAGGATCAATGATGCAACCACATAATTGGACGTGAAAATCTTAGCCTACAAGCTGCTAAGAAAATGTTGCAGGGAGGAAGTCCCAGCTGGAGTTGTTGTAGTTGAAGCCCAGTGCGCATAAGGCACCTCAATGAGTTGGGCGTCGTACCTCTTGAACTTGTTCCTAGATGACTGTAAGGATGCACAAGATCTAGGAATAGAGTTTAACTACTCATGGCTAATCACGCTCATAGCCTTTATGGGTTGGAGGGAACCAAGGTATGTAACTTTTTGTACTAGACCCAAACCAAACCAGGGAAAGAGGTGTTCACTACTAAAGGCGACAGAGAGCACTAGTCACAAGAGGATGAACAGATCCATCTTCGAAGGATACCTACGTGACCTATAGGAAACCATCTCCAAGATGTGGAGAATCACACCAAAAGATGTAGCATGATATGTAGACACCATCAATTTCCAGGCCACACGACACGCAATGTGGATACATGCAAGGAAGGATCCAGATAAGCAGTGGCTACATATGCGCTACTATATCACCGAGGGTGACATTGACATGGTCATCAGTGAATTGGCCGATGAATGGAGGATCCTAGCCATTACCCAGGAAGTGCCAGAAAGAAGAGCAGAAGAAGAGAAAAAGCTGAGAGAAACGCAACCTCCAGAAATCCAAGTGCCCAAGAGACCAAGAATGGGCCAAGGCAAGACAACACAGCCAGACGAAGGGCCAAAGAAGATAGGGACCCAGAAGGGGAAGAAGGAGAGTACACAACTGGCTAAGGAGCAGTAGCAACAGGCCGAGCCCGTGCAAGAGACAACAACCAATCCCAACCCACAAGTAGCAGGGGAAAATACGAGACCAGCCACACAAACAAGAGGCACGCTCAAACACTGCCAGAGTATACGATCACAGATGATGATGGGGAGATGATAGCCTGAATGGTCCAGGATTGTCTAACTGAGGACCTCGATGATGTTGCACACCACAGGGATAAGATCCAAGAGGAGTTGGAAGACATGCGACAACTCATCAAGTAGATTAGGGAAGGGCCGACAAGAAGCAAAAGGGGAATTGAACCATCAGCACCAAAGATAGAAGGAAGAGTGCAGGAAGAAGAACGAGAGTCAGTCCAGGCCATACTGTAGCCACACGTAACATTCCACATCAACCCTAGTATGTTGCGCATGGACAAAATTGTAGGGCAGACACCCTTGAAGGACTTAATCCAAATCCAACTTGTGTTGACAAGGATACCATCAGGGGCGCTACGCAGGTTGCAGGTGAGCATAAACCATGAGGTAACACAGAGACCTAGAAAAATAAATTCATCATAGTTCAGTAGGCTCCAACCTCACAACAATGTCAACCATAGTTCAACAAATAACAAGGAATCCAATTCAAGAAATCAACATTTCGTGATTGGTAAATCTAGAGTTAAAACTATAGTTTTTTAAACATTTCTATGTATTGTTATCTCTAGTTTGTGCTAGGCATCTATATAAGGTTGTATACCAACAAGCATAGTAGAAAAGTTAAAGCTTTCAAGACTAACCCCTTCTTCTCTTGGAGGGTAGTAAGAGATGTTTTGAAATTTTATTTGCAAAACTCTTTGATGAAACTCTATAATTTTCTATTGTAAAATTTGACAACAATGTTTTCATAATATCAAAATACTTATTACTATTAAAAATAAATAAATAAATAACACTTATTTTTAAATTTGGCAAGAATGTTTTCATCATATCAAAATACTTATTACTATTAAAAATAAATAAATAAAAAACACTTATTTTTAAATGTCATTTTTTTTATAATAACGAGAAATTATATATAATTTCTTTTTATTTTTCATATTTAATAAATTGGTTATTTTAGTTTAATTTGTTCAAAAATGAATTTTAATCATTATTTTGAATTTTTTTTTTATGAAATTTGAATTTTGATTTTATTATGATTATGATATTTTTTGAATTTTTATATTTTATTATTTAAAACAAAATTAAATTACATTTTAAAAGTTAATATCAATAAAAAAAAAAAAAGAGAATAAGTATGTCTCTCCATCAAATATCGGATTTGAGAGAACTAACATATTCAAAAAAAGGACTCAGAAAAGAGTTTCAAATACAAAGTCCAAAAAATAAATATTGACATATACAATCTTTCATCATAGAGCAATCTATTAGGTCTTAAAATACATAATCATAATCATTAGAGGTGGTTTCAAAAGTGAAATACAATAAAGAGGTAGTTTCAAAAGTGAAATACAACAAAGAAAAAAAAAAACTACCACCCAAATATTAAGAAAAAAAATTGCATTTATATAATGATCATAAGAAAAAAAATTGCATTTATATAATGATCAAAAGAAAGGTCTCAGATGATGTTCAACTAAGCATCCCTCCTAATAAGCCCATATCCTATTTGTATGTAATCCCCATACTAAAGCATAGATAAAGAGAAAGGCATTGTTCCCATCCACAGGTGCCATTAGCGATGAAAGTTGAGTGTTCGAGGAAACCCCTCCAAGTGAAGCAATGTTCAGTAGGGGCACAACCAAGCTACCCTTAGGCCTCGTGTCATTTCCATGTACTTGGAGCCATCTACAAGCCCTTTTTGATAAAAAAAATTGCTATCAAATTTCTTTCTCTATAAACATATAGAAAGAAATATCATTTCTAATAAAAATTAATATTTGAAACTCCTCATATACAGGTCTCAAAATGAAATTTTTAATAGAATAGATCCTTCAATCCATTTATAACCATAATTGAATCACCCATCACTTGCAACTTCTATACTTCTTTATGCACAACTAACATAAAAACTAATTTAAGGGCCATGAGTTCTACCTTATTGTTGGTGCTCCCTCCTAATCCAGCCTTAAATTTATAAAAGTGAGAATCTATAGATGTAGAATCTCACTTGATCTCCCCATTGGAGAGTCTCCATGTAGAATCTCACTTGATCCCCCCATTGGAGAGTCTCCTTGTGAGGCTCTATAAAAATAATTCCATCCCCGGTATTTATCAACAAATTTATGCACCACTGGTCTTTGAGGTTTCCTTGCCTTAACCTGTTCGAAACTTTTTAAAATGGATAGGCTTTGAGATATACATTGATGATGAGGATGAAATTTATTCTAAAAAATAATAGAGTTACTTGCTAACCAAATCTTCCATGCAATTATGATAAGGAGAGATTTGAAAGGATTAACAATAGTGTTCCCACACCACTCTTTAATCCATAGATTGACCTCCCCACACAATCTTGGGATCAATTGAAGCTTCTACTTCCTTCCAAATTGAGCTAGCACAAGAACATAAAATGAGCATGTGAGTAAGTGATTCATCGTTGACCTTGCACAAGAGGCATCTGCTTGGGCCTTGCCAACTCCTTCTCTGCATGAATCCCCAAGTAGGAACTTTTTTCATAAGGACTAGCCACATAAAAAATATTGATTTTAAAGGACATTTGAACTTCCACACTTCTTTGAACCACCGCTCCAACTCCTGTATTCATTCTTCCTCCTCGAGAACATTATATCCCACTTTTGGAGAATACAATCCTTTGTTAGGATTTCTAGACCAAACCAGTTCATCTAGTGCGTCCTTTATTTTGGCATGACTAGCTCTCAAAGCAACACTATAACCATCCCATATCAAGCCTTCATACCAAAAAATCCTAATCTATATGCAAACAACCATTTATGTATTTAAATAGTTTTATTGTTTGCATTAGCCACTTGATATAAATAAAATAGTCCACTCTCCATTAAATCATCAACCAAAAATTTGAGAAGACAATAATTCTCCATATCCTACCCAAGGATATGGAGAAAATTATTAGAGCCATAACTCTACTATTAGAGCCAACCTTCCTAACCAACCATTTCCCTATTAAAAGAAAAACCATCACCACAATCTTCTAGATGACAAATGAATTGTGAAACGATTTTGTGAGTGATCAAATCCACTCCTTCACATACAAGGGTTCAATGCATTTTTTTACTTAGGACCTTAAACCACAACCCCTTTCCTTCTATAATTCTCCTAACACATTTTGTAGCAAGGGATTTTACAAAAGCGTGGATGTTCTTTAAGCCCCAAACTTTAAATTCCTTTGGAATATCAATCTTTTTCCAAGAGACCCAAGGAAACGCCCTTGTTTCTTTATCCACAACCAAGAGGAACCTATAGCTGAGTTTTCTAATATGCTCCTAATATGCTCCAAAGCTCCTTTAAGGATAAAGACTTTTCCACTTTGATCACCATCTCCGTGGATAAACAATATAGACCTAAAATATCCTGGAGTTTTATTGGATCCTTCATGAGACATCACATAATATAAGAATATTCTCTACACATAATAAATGGTATAAGTATAATGTGGTCCCCATTCTTATTCCTTTAAAATTTTCTAGTCTTTTTGCCTTCAAGAGAGGTCGACGAAGACCTTCAACCACTAGAAAAAAAAACAATTATAAATAATAATGATAATATAATTTTAAGGCCATGACCTAGCTAAACATCAAATTGATGTATGAGACCCCTTTATCTGTGGGACAAGAGACTCTCTTTGTGCAACGATTCAACTGCTTAAGTCCATAGAGGTGTACATACCCTACCCCCCTCTGGATTTGAACTTGTGACCTCCTAAGAGGAAATATATGTTCTTAACCATTAGGCCCACTCAAGAGGAAATACATGTTTTAAAGGTAGGATAGTGGTTGTTGATTATTGAGAAGAAGAGCATTGCTTAATTTTGTCACAAACTTCTTTTTAGTTGCTAGACTCCGATAACACATGAAGCTAGAGTTCTTATTGATAAAAAACTTAGCCCAAATCTTCGACAATCTAGGTCATAGTGATTATTGATTAATGAGAGGAAGATCATTGCACAATCTTGTAGTTTCTCTTTGGTTGCTAGAATATGGTTACACATGAAGTTGAGTTATTATCAACCTAAAACTTAGATCAAATTTTTAACGATCTGCGTCGATTCAAAATTTGGGAAAAAAACCCTAGGGACATTGTTCCACTATGCATGACACTTGGATTATGGTGGAATTTTGATCATACTTGAAATTTATACTAGATTCTTATAAGATTTATGGCTGGATGGAGAGTCATCTTGCTACAAGATTATCTTACTTCAAGAGGGCACTATACGTATATTAGTCTACAATTGTACAACGTATGTGCATATGTGGTGCAATGTTGAATGCCTTGTGCAAAGGAAAACATGTTTTTTCACAATGAATCCATTTGTACAATTTGTGCAATTACTTATATGATGCATAAAACGTATACCATACCCCTGCGATTGGTTTTAGGATTTGGAAACCACTTCCATCTATCAATTTGAGGGTTTGGAATGTAACAAACTTACCTCTAGTTGTCAAAATATAACAACATAGGGAGTCAAAATTCAAGCATATGCTATACACCTATCATTAATGTTGGAATTTAGAAACCACTACCACATGTCAATTTGGGCAAAATTTTCCCAAATGGTTGGAATCCAACAACACAAGGAGTCAAAGTTCGAATTGATAAGGAACTTTGATTAAGTTTTTGAAAATTTCGTTGAATTTATAATTGGGCAAAATCCCATAAAACATTGTTCCACCATACAAATTCTTGCATCATGGTGGAACTGTAATCATGCCTGTAATTTGTAATTTTTATTGGATAACTAGAATGGCATTGAGCGTATTCTTTTGATGAGAATGGAAGAAATCTTTCATTCATATTTAAAAAACACAAAACTCGATGATAAACAATTTTAACATCAAATTTCATCTTTGCATGTTAATCGTGTCAAAAACAAATTCACTTTTCGATCATAAATTTGATAAGAATTAAACATAAATAAAGTTTTATCATGATTCAAACTTCATATACATTTCAACAATATCCTTAAAAATTAATTTTGTATAATTTTACAAATCTAAAAATCATAACTCAATTAAAAAAAACAGTAAACATTCTAATTACCCACTTGAATTGCCAAATTCCACTAACTAAACTGAAATTTGCTACAAATTTAAACGGATCCTTGTGTGCCATTATCCAAAGGCTTAGTGCAAAATTGAGTCAATGCTACATGAATTTCAAAAAACTCGCCACGTTGTGCAAAATGAAGAGAGCGAAGCGAATCATTGAGCAAAAGGCCCACGTCATCACATTTTTAATTGGCTAAGACGTGACAAAACGGGAGGTGGGGAAGATACTCGATCTTTCCTTTTCCATAAATTATGGAACAAAGCCGTTCGACTGTGAAACCCCAACCTGCCACGTTATCAAACGCAATCATTACTTACAGATCCCGCGACCTCGTTCTACATTTTTTATTGTCCACGTGGCATATTGGATCTCGGAACAGTCAGCCGGCCAGGCACGATCTTCCTCTCTTCCACGCAAGACTGCCCGGTTTTGGTAATACCACTAAGCGGTTTTTCATGAGATGTGTCCTTTTTAAACAGGCGAGGCAGACACTTGGGAAGACAGAGTGACAGAGTTCCCGCCGTTGGAAATCCGTGTCTCTCTGTGTGTTCTTTCTTGTCTGGACAATGAGTGATTTGATTTAGATAAAGGTGTCCTCTCCTGTTGAAATTTGTAGTCTTCTTGATTTGTGCTGGTAAGATTTATGATATGCATGCATGTATAAGCTGATGATCATCATGATTGTTGAATGTTCTTCTGCTCAGCTTTAGATTTGGGTTTCTTGCTTTTTGGGCAGGTGCAGATCTGCTTCAATTCTGGTCTGTGTGTTGGGTGTTTGATTTCGAGCCCGGAAAAATGAATGGGAAGGGGGAAATTTCAGATGGGGATTCTGTGAAGGGGGCCGGCAGCGGCGTTACGATTGATGAGTTGCAGAGGAAAATGTCGGACTTCACCAGGGAGAGAGACTGGGATCGATTCCACAGTCCCCGGAACCTTCTCTTGGCTCTCGTAAGTTGGTTTCTTTTTTATTATTATTATATATTCCAGTGGCTTCTAGCCTTTATTCCTGTCGTATGTTGTATTTGTTTGTATTGGTTGGATTGCTTCCTGGGTTGTTTCCTGTTTGTTTTAATTAACGTGTTTTGATTCTATTCTTTTTTATTGGTTGGATTGCTTCCTGGGTTGTTTCCTGTTTGTTTCAATTAATGCGTTTTGATTCTATTCGTTTGTATTGGTTGGATTGCTTCCTGGGTTGTTTTCCGTTTGTTTTGATTAATGTGTTTCGAGTATGTTGAAAGGAAGACAGGTTTCCTTGAGTATGAAGGAAGTTGTTCCTTCTACTGCTATCTTGGGTGGGATTAATATGTTTTTTAGTATGTCGAATGAAGGGGTCAATGGTTGACAGACAGCAGAGTATGTCGAGGAAGGTACCTTTTCTCAACCCTGTGATCAATCAACTATTAAGTTGTAGGAGACACTATGTCCTGCCCTTGTGGCTGCCCCCTTTGGTATTGGCATAAAGATCATGGTATTGGTTTGTTGGGATTTATGCAGAACAACCCTCATATGAATATGGAATGAGTTAACGAATGTGAGATGAGATAATACGTGGCTAATCCCATTGGCATAAAAATCCTAGTATGTTGGGATTTATGAGCCCAAATTGCCAATGTGAAATGAGATAACACATGAAAGAAGCAAGATGCAGTTTACAGCTCCAGTGTGGCTGGGGACTCTCCATATACTCTATGGATGCTTACTTTTTGTGTATAATGGTGCATTGGGTGGATTGAATAGAGACATTAGTACAGACCCATCTAAACCTGTGTCAGATATTGAGACATTAGGAATCTGGTTCTTATATACACTTTTTGAGGTTACAGCCTATCTTGAATAGTCAACCTAGCTGGGTCGGGTATGGAGATTAGTAATCTGGTTCTTATATACACCTTTTGAGGATACAGCCTATCTTGAATAGTCAACCTATCTTGAATACAGCCTATCTGTGAGTGCTGGGCGCTGTTACAGCTCCAGCCAGGGTTAGATTTCTTAAACAAATTATTGTACGTGACCTGACAGTGTAAACAACGTCTTTAGTTGGTGGTTACTCATCACTGTAGTATAATAAGGAAGCATCAGTTGTATTGGTTACAGCCCCCACTGGAGTTGGATTCCTTACACCAACTGTTGGCACACTCTTGGAAGGGTGCCATTGTATTGGTTGAGCCATCATGGCCGGTTTATGTTATCCGACAATGTAAACAGTGTCCCACCTCTTGATAGGTTGTGGATGCTCATCACTGCTGTGTAATAAGGGAGCATCATAAATAGTCTGGTGGATGCTCATCACTGTAGTGTAATAAGGAAGCATCCGTTATATTGGTTACAGCTTCCACCAGGGTTGGGTTCCTTAAACAAATGGCTGGATAGTCGGGGGTGGACATTTTACGGTGTAAATCAGATTCGCAAATATCTCCGATTACTCTTGGTTTTTTTTGAGATTTTCCAAGATTTTTAGGTTGCTTTTTTTTTTTAGGTCCAAGTTTATGCTTGCCAACATTTTCCAATATTTCCATAAGTTTCTTTCTGGGCCTCCGCGATATATTTCCTGAAACTATATTTGCAACTTCTGGGCCTCCGCGATATATTTCCTGAAACTATATTTGCAACTTTGGTGTAAACAGTGTCCCACCTCTTGAGGTCCAAGTTTATGCTTGCCAACATTTTCCAATATTTCCATAAGTTTCTTTCTGGGCCTCCGCGATATATTTCCTGAAACTATATTTGCAACATTGGTGTAAACAGTGTCCCACCTCTTGATAGGAGGTGGTGGTGTCACTGTAATGTAATAACAAAGCACCAGTTAAGAGAAGCGAAACAAAAATGCAACCTCACCTTCCCAACATATCTGTTTAGGTGGGTTTGTGGTAGTAGGAATGGCAGGCAAGGTGTCCACAAGCTTTCAATCCTGGTCTCTATCAGGGTCTCGTCATAGTAACTGTCTTCTGCTTACCATTCAACTACAGGCCAAAGGACTGAATTCCAGATATACATTGTCTGATTATTTTGAATGTATCTGGTTTTTAAAACCATTCGTATCTAGGTTTCTTTTTTTCCTGTGCTGGAGTTTTTCCCTGGCACTAGGATTGAATGAATTAATTTTAGCGTACAGTCACGTCTGGGAGCTTAGACAAAAGGCGGGTGTTCTAAGAGGGCAAAATTTACTGTGACATGGATAAAAAAACTCAAGCTATCCCTTGGCACACGGAATTCAGAGTTCTAGTGGTCAGAGTTCTGAATAGAAACATTTGACAGAATTTTAGTTGTGCAATCTCCTTACATTGTTGTTTTTAGATTCGATATGATTAAACAGGTAGAGGGAAAAGTGGGGCTGATTATATGGCAAAGAAAAATGCTGGGTCTCACTTCTGCTATTTTCTTCTAGCTTAATTTATTTGCAATCTAAAAGTAGGGAATAATCTAGAAGGGAATGCTAGGAGTATTCCTGTGGCATGGCTCTGTTTCTTCAAACTCCTACATCATTGCAGCTTTCAACGGCACTGGCAATATGAGCTAACTATCATGGCTTATTAAAGGAGCCTACTGTGTAACCAGAGTCAATGGGTGATGTTTAGGGTTATATGCTGTAGTCAGAAGGTTGCCTTAAATTAATTTATGTCATGGGGTTCTGACTGTGCGAATCCAACAGTGAGCAGACTCCCCACCTTGTCAGAGAGTGTCCACTGCAAGATGTTTGGTTTTGATTTTGAATGGGAAAAGCTCAGGGCTTAAACCTAATTTATTAGGCACCGACATTCTCACCATGGCTTGGGAACTCTGAACTGGCTGCTTCGGATGTGCATCCAATGCTGGCTGGAGAGTTTCCTCCTATCGTGTGTCACCAAAGAAAACTTATCATGAATGGGTGTACAAAAGCTACTTGTATCAAGAGCTATATAGAGGCTAATTGTGCCTCTACTTTGGCATTCTGCCTCTGACTCGCGGGGGAAGCCTACTATATAATCACAACAACATAGCGAGATGTAAAGTTATCTTTCTTTAAAATATGTTTGTTTGGCTGGTTTTTCTATTTGTTTCTTCTGCCACATTAGGAGTTTATTATCCTTGTTATTCTATTACCCTTTTCACTATTAGATTCCATTAACAAATGGTTGTCTTATTTTGACAGATGGTGCCCCATGGTGGTTCTTGATGTGAAAATTTCATAACTATTTCCTTGCTATATCTCAAATATTGTGAATGGTTTCATATTTCAGGTGGGAGAAGTGGGTGAACTGTCTGAGATATTTCAGTGGAAGGGTGAAGTTCCAAAAGGTCTTCCAGGTTGGAATGCCGCAGAGAAGGAGCACCTTGGTGAAGAGTTGTCAGATGTTCTACTCTATTTGGTAAGACTTGCAGACATCTGTGGGGTGGACCTTGGTGAAGCAGCACTGAGAAAAGTTAAGAAAAATTGTCTCAAATATCCTGTTGAGACATGCAAGGGTTCCTCGAAGAAGTATACACACTATGCCAATGGTGTGAATGAAGAGGAGTTCAGAGTAGATAGATAATCTTTAAGTTATACACGAAAACTTGTGATGCTGCTTCAAAATATGCCTTTGGTTATACAGTCTTAAAATGTTACAGTGTACAGTTCATAGGTTGTGCTGAAGAATTTTGTGATATTGCTTTTACTTCAGCAATCTCTCACTCGGGTTTTAACAAGAGGGGTGAGAAATGAAACATGGAATCATGGATATCAAAAGAAATTATGCAATTTTCTTTGTGATATGATGTTGTTTAAGTTTTGAATAGCTTTGTAAGTTGCCAAATGTAACCTTAATAATTTGATGAAGACAGTCATTATGCAACACGGTGTCTATCTTATATGATTATGTTCAGTACCAATTTTTGAGAGTGAACTTAGAAATAGGCTATGTATAGGAGAAACAAAATTGGTTGTATGACTTAAACTGGCATGGTTGACATCCAGTAGGCATCTAGCCCATGGTTGACATCCAGTAAGCATCTGTGCAGGCGCTAATTTCAAGGTCAGGCAGAGCCTTTTTGGGGAATGTTTTCTTGCCATAGGCTCCATCTCTGCACAGAAACAAAGGAATATTAGTCTTTGATGCGAGTCTAATTTTAAAGTAACGTCTTAAACAACCTAAAAGTATGCTTTTATTGTGCCCTTTATTGTCCCCAGCCTTTCATGAAATATCATTTTGACATGCATTTAGAATTTCAGATCTTGTGAATTACTTAAAAAGTAAATCTACGACTTCCAAAGCCACATAAAAAATGTAGAGAAAGAATGGATTAAATTGCAAAGTTAACCTCCGAGTTTGGAAAAGTATCTCATCATTTACTGAAGCATACAGACAGACTCGGTGGACACATTTTTTTGTTTTTTTCCAACAGTATTGACAGAACAAAATTTAAATATGGCAAATCATCATAAAAAAATTGGAAATTAAGTCTGGCTTAGCTTTAGCATTTTAGAAAGTCAGTAATGTGCGTTCCAAGCCTTGAATTATTCAATAGAAGAAGCTAGTGAGAAAGAGGTCTGTTTGAATCTGACAACTTTTGTTCATAGAATTTTCATGGCAATAGCCAGTATCATGAACCATATTCCTCCAGAGTACCTAACTTATTTTTAATCCCATTCTGTTACTTTTTTATCCTCCTAAGACCAACAGGCTGTGCTTAAGAAGTAAGCCAGTCTTCCATATCTCCATCATGGCCGTTTTAGGATAGAGCGAACAGGTTTTCAAGTTTCACCCTTTGAGATATCTCTATATCGTTTCTTTGGGATTTCTATCAGCATTTTAGATTTTTTTAAATATAAAATCAGTGGTGAAGAATTGGGACGTCATTTTGTCATTTTCACATGGTTATGTCAAACATTATTCTGTCTTTACTGCTGGCCTACTTTGTACGATCTAGATTTACTGATTAGTTGGTGGGATTGGATCACTAGCATTATTGTTGCGTTTAACGCTGGCCTACTTTGATTTAGATCTACTGATTAGTTGGTGGAATTAGATCCTTATAATGTCCCACATTCCCTCTGCTTAGGATTCTGCTGAAGCTGCTGGGAGAGCAATGGTGCCCAATCAAGGCCCGCAAGTTCGTACCCAAGGTGTTGTATAAATTAATGTTTCTATCCATTAATATCCTTTAGTTGAGCCTGTTAAACCTATACCTTTTTTTTCACGGGAAAGTTTCTCGTTTATATTCAGTATATAAAGTGTTTACAGAGCAGCATTACAAAATCCATCCCGGAGACTCAGCAGGGTTCGACCACAAGACTCTTTCCCGTTTATATTCATCAATATATAAAGTGTTTACAGAGCAGCATTACAAAATCCATCCCGAAGACTCAGCAGGGTTCGACCACAAGACCTCCTCCCATCTCTTGGAGAAAGGTACGCTTACCCTCTGAGCTGTCTCACGGGACTAAAATGCCTGCACCTATTGACTCTGAAGATGCCTGCAATGAATATTGTGACCATGAATTAATGTTTCTGATCCTTTAGTTGAGCCTGTTAAACATGGTGCCCATTTAAGGCCCACAAGTTTGTACCCAAGGTGTTTCATCAATTAATGTTTTTGATTCCTTTAGTTGAGCCTGTTAAACATGGTGTCCAATCAAAGGCCCACAAGTTTGTACCCAAGGTGTTCCATGAGTTAATGTTTCTGATTCTTTAGTCGAGCCTGTCAAACGTACACCTATTGACTCTGAGAATGTCATAATGAATATTCTTTGCCTGTTAAACTTAAACCTATTGACTCTCAAGATGCTTTTTTTTTTTCCAGATGAGAAATTAACCTGCTGGGAACCCATCCCGATACTTCCCCACATAGTGGATGATATGGGAGTGGAAAGCAGCAGCCCCAGGGACTCATAGCTAGGTTCGAACCCGTGACCTCTCTCCAAACTGGGAGAGTGTGCGCACGTCTTGCCAACTGAGCTATCCCTTAGGACTGACTCTCAAGATGCTTGCAATGAATATTCTGCACATGTTCTTGTCAGTTTTTTGTTTTTTGTTGGTGATATCTACATGATTTAAGTCTCTAAAATCTGAAATCGAGATAGCCCCCATATAGTAAGGTAGTTGGCCAGGAATCCCCAGATAGTTGAACTGTGAACAGTGTAGGGTTTAGTTTTCATCTGGTCACTCTTTCAAATTCTGTGTTTAGTTTTCATCTGGTTACTGGTTCAAATTCTGTGGGTATCTTTATGATACTCTGATCCCAGATAGTAAGATAGTTGGCCAGGAATCACTCATATAGTTGAGCAGTGTAGTGTAGGGTTTAGTTTTCATCTAGTTACTGGTTCAAATTCTGTGGGTATCTTTATAATACTTGATCCTCCTTATAACGTCAATTCATAGAAACAAAAATCTAAATTCGAAAAACTTAAATTTATTAAAAAAAAATCTAAATTCAAAAAACGTTAAATCATAGAAACAAAAATCAAAATTCGAAAAACTTAAATTTATAAAAAAAAATCTAAATTCAAAAAGTTAAATCGTAAAAACAAAAATCTAAATTCGAAAAACCGAAATTTATAAAAAAAACTAAATTCGAAAAACTTGATTCAGTATGAATGGATTTAGAAAATCTAAATTCGAAAAACTTGAGTAAGTATGAATGGATTTAGTTTTCATCTAGTTACTGGTTCAAATTAAAAATTCTGTGGGTATCTTTATGACACCTCGACCCTTCTTATAACCTCAATTCATGGAAAAAAATCTGAATTCGAAAAGCTTGAGTCAGTATGAATGGCATCTGGCTAATTTAAAAAACCTGGCCAAGTATTTTTTTTATATCCTCCTTTAAAGGAACTACCTGCAGATATTATGCTACGCTGCGAGGTCCTTAGTTGTGTAGGAATATCATATTGGCCTTTGCAAGATGGAGCTGAAACTTCTCTACAGATGTTTCTGCTCAACTTCATGGCTTTGGTTGGGTGGAATTCCTCATTATGATTACTTTTAAAGTAAAGGGTATTATGATATGATATGATATTGAGCGTGAGTTTGGTAATCATACAAAATTTAGTAGAGAGAATTTCACAGATAAAATGATTTAAGGAAAAAGCATATAAGTATATTATTTAAGATATAATAAAAATATATATTTATACTAATATTGAGGGTGAGTTTGGTAAGCATTATAAAATAATAAGTTTGGATTTGATCGGGTCATGAAATATCTCTGTTTTGGTCGATTTCGAAAAAATTGTGGTGTTACTATGTGGGGATTTTCTTGGTTTGGTCTCTGAGACGAGGTGCATCTCCCTCCTCACGAGAAACAATGCTCAGTTTAAATTCGTTTATTGTGGTCATTGGTTTAATAGAATGTCGAGATGCTTGAGAGCCACCCCTCACAGATGAAGAAGAGGCAGGGGTTGCACAGGGAGAACATAGTTTACCAGTTCTACTAGGGGAGGACTCAATATTAATATAAATATATATTGGGTGTCAATGCTTGGGAAGAAGCATATCGGGAGAAAGATGCCAAATGGCCTACACTTGACAACCTATTAAACCATCATTCATGCGTATTAAATTCTCCATTCCTTACAAGGTCCTCGACATTTATGTTATGGATTTTCACTTGGTTTAACAAACATCACATGGTACAAAGGCAATAATACCCAAATCTGCAATCTCAAGTTTGGATCCGATGGGGGCATGAAATATCCCTAGCTTGGTCGACCTCGAAAAAATTGTGGTGTTACTATGTGGGGATTTTCTTGGCTCGGTCTCTAAGATGAGGTGCATCTCCCTCCTCACGAGAAACAATGCTCAGTTTAATCCGTTTATTGTGGTCATTGGTCCAACAGAATGTCGAGATGCTTGAGAGCCACCCCTCACAGAGGAAGAGGAGGCAGGGGTTGCACATGGAGAACATAGTTTACCAGTTCTACTAGGGGAGGATACAGTGACGACATTTCAAGCAGCGTGCATCAAATGCTCGACAATGGGGAGGCCAAGGTGGTGGCCCGACACATGACAAGTTATCAAATAAATCAACGAAGAGCTCATTATCGGACGATGGAGAACTGGTTAGCTAAGACTCTCCTGTGCAACCCAGACTTCCAGTTGGAAGAGGGCACCTCTCAACCATCCTCACCAGACGAAGGTGAAGCCTCTCACGAGACTCCTTCAAAGGCTCTGGTCCCTGCAGCTCAGCCAGGAAAGGAATTGACCTCGACCTTTGAGAAACCTCAAGAGGACACTGGTGCAACCACCACGGGAGTGGGGAAAATGAAGCACACATGCAACAAAGATGCATAGAAGCAACCCCCTCCACGTAAGATTTCAGCTTTCCACCCAAGAACAGTGGGGAGAGCTCATCTAATGAAGACACCTACCACTGCCCAATAATAGAAGATTGCACTGAAAAAAAAATGCCACCAGTGCTTTCCAGTTTTAGTTTTAGTCTTCTTATTTCTAGCACTTTCAACCATTTCCAATTGCATAGTAATCTAGACATAAATAATATGATAATTGTCAACACAAAGTGCTTTACATATAAACTTTGTGAACAAAACTTCTTTGCTATAACTTTGAGATTCACGAATGGGGATCTTTCCATGAATGGGGATATAACCATGAAAGCTTATGTAATTTTTTT
>SNQJ01S0006911.1:27837-38425 GCA_010110895.2 Picea sitchensis | reverse complement strand
ATTCCCTCCCCTCCGCCTCATCTTAACCCCCTTCTTGTCCCATTCTCCCCACACTTAACTTTTTTTTAATGTTTTCTCCTAACTAATAACCCCATGATGCATGGTAGCCAACTATTCATGACACATGGAAAATCTATTAACCAATGGGAGAATGACACTTGGCAAAAAATTAAACCATGACACGTGACAACCAATCGAGTGATGACACATGGCAACTTGTGGTAACCTATCACACCGTGACACGTGGTGATGATGTGGAATCTAACTCATTGTTGACTGAGAGATTACGAGGATGCCATTGGGCATTGACTGGGCATTAGATGGATGATGACGAGGCAACCAAAATATTTAATTATTTCACTAATTTTCGAAGTGGGTCAAACTCCATGTCTATATAATCTCTTTATGCTTCACATGTAAATCATAATAAACTTTTTAATATATACCACAAGTTCTCAGTACCAATTTAATATATACCACAAGTTCTCATTACCAAAAATGAATGTGGGATATATATTTCCCAAGAAAAAGTTGAATTTTTCAAGGAGAAGGACAAATTCGGATCAATGGCCAGGATTGACCCATGAAAATTGATCAACTGTTGAGTCTTAATGTTTTGGAAGCCATATCTTGAGATCTGAGAGTTGGATTTGGGAAAACTATACCTCGTTGGAAATTTAATTCGACGAAGAAGATGATGGAATAGGTTTTAAGGGTTGAAATTGGCAATACTTTTCTTAGAAATTGAAAGAACAATCAACAATATTTTTATGGAGTGCTAATAAATCTGCTTGATACCTCAACTTCACGAGCTCATAGATTGAGATCCAGAACTCCAAATTGCACCCATGAGGACTTGTTGGAAATATGGAATGATGTAGTTTACATATAAATTGATTTACATGGCTCAAAAGTTAAATATCTTGCTCATAAAATCAAAACATAGTCCACTTTAAAAAAGGGGGCAACCAATTAAAATTTTGAAAATAAAAGTTTATTTAAAGACTATTATTAAATACGAAAAGGGCCCAGTAAAAGATGCAGTTGTCAATGATGAAAATTCATTAATGTGACTTTATTGAGGCATTAATTAAAGTGATTATTCCAAGAAAGAAAAAACCCCAACTACTCAAGAAGTTAGAAGAGCCGATTTTAAGAAAACAAGAAAGGGCTTCATCAAAGAGAGAGGGTTGCATTATTAGAGCATAAGATCATAACATAAGGGTTCAACCATAAACATGCAGTCAAAATTCTGATAAAAAAATATAGATCTCCATATTCTCCATTCATCTTCTTCTTCTTCTACACCACTTTCTCAAAGCTTTTTGTTCATATTTTAAACTGAGCATAAGGATGAGCTCTTGAGTGTTTCTCTTGTAATATTCCAAGCACTTTCTTATATGATCATGGATTATTTACAACCATATATGTGACTGTAAGATGTAATTTGGGATTTTATGTTGGATTCATGGGAATTTAGTCCTTGTTTGACAAGCTTTGTTTCTGAGTCGCTAGTCAATTGGTTTGCATAGATTTTGTGTATTGTTGAATATCTTTTATGAATAAAAATCCACAGAGAACTACTTCAGGGTTTTACATTAATGATTTATCAAAACTTGGGATTTCTAAGGATGATATTTTGAATTATTCCCATTAAATGCTTTTCGATATTAAATGAAAAACTCTTTTAAAGTTATTTGAAATGATCAAAACCACTTCATCCTTTTTTTTGTGAGAAGATATGGATGTATCCTCTATTTGTATGTGATTTAGAGGGTTGTATAAATGATGATGTGTATGTATATATTATGATTCTGAAGCATTCCTTCAATATTTTTATTATAAAGAAGCTACTTGTTGCACATAAAGATTAGATCTGGTTATCAAGAACCATTCCATGCACAAATTTGAGCAATGCAAATCTAGGGCTTGTTGTCTAACGTTCTCCCTAATCCAAGATATATCTTTCATCCAAAGAGGAGTACTACCTCTATAAAAAATCAGGGGGGTTCATATCCTCATGAGATTGTTGTTTCAATCTTAACCGATTCAAACATCAACAAGCATGTCACAAAGAGTCATTTCTTGATTTTGGAACGTTTTCTTGGAAATTATATCTTTTGCCTTATTTCACCTTGGTTGTTGACATGGTTTCCTAGTGTGTAGGTCACCCTTGGGAAAATGGTTTTTATTGGGGGTCTCCTTGAAGGGTCATCGTACCATTCCCACTCATACTTTCCACTTTCCACACCTCTTCCCCTTCGTTTCCTCATCTTTTGGGTTTTCGGGCTTACTGACCCCAAGAAGGGCTTGTACCTCATTTAATGGGAAGAAGGGGCTGAAGGCCCAAAGGTGTAGTATTTAGCATTGTAAAAGTAAAAATCCATAACCTATCATTGTAGATACTTTCCCTAAGGTCCCGAGAGAAATAAAATGCTTCTCCGTAAAAATGAAGGATCTTTTAAAGAGAAATAAATAAAAAATTTAATTTCCATTGCATATGGAACTCAATGAATTCTAACTTCAAGTGGAATAGCAATGCTCTTTTACTTTCCATTTCACATAGCACTCAATGTTTGGATCATAAAAAAAATGAAAGGCAAATAAAGGGCTTGGAAAAATGTTGCATTGTAAACAAAGGGATGCAACACACCCTCGACAAAGGCACCCATAAATGAGACAATATGAGCCCTTCATATGTAAATAACCACATTACCAAAAGCACCACCCCATTCCACCTCATACTCAATACATGAATTAGAGAGGGTCTTCTTGGGAAAAATTCCTTGACTTGGGGATTGACCTACCCAATAGGGCACCATGACAACCCTCCCATACCTAAATTTGGCAAAGTTTATAAGGTCTTTGAGAATTTGTTTAATTTGAAAAGGGGGGACTTAATGCACTTGTTTGGGTGGTTCTTTTATTAGATGTGTCTTACTTGGCATGATACATTTTACTTGTAGACCCTTGGAGGGAATATTTGCTTGTCTTTGTAGGACCTTTCCCGATGAAAGCTATTCATAGAGGCACTAAGAAACTTGGACCTTCATAGGGGATTGAAATCCCATTGGATGGATGTTGCGCTCCACTCCTTGGAGGCCAAAGATGATGACCGTTTCACCTTGAGGGTTGCCCCTAACACACGATGAAGCGCGAAAACATGAAGAGAGGGTGACACCACCTTCCTATGCCCTAACGACTCTCTTGAGAATCTTGACGTCACACACTTGGGAGGATGTTTGGGATTTTTAGTGCACTTGGTGGTGTTGTGGGCTTGAAGCCTCACTTACTTGCTTGATATGGGGATGGTATGGTGCCCTTATAGATTGACATCTTGGACTTGGGAGGATTATATTCACACATGCCACCTTGAGAGGAGTTTTATGGGCTTATGTCCCATCATTTTGTTATTTTTGGTCATTTTGTAGCTTATGTGGGCAAAAAACAACAAATCGATTTGTTAATTATCATTGTAACTTAGGTTTTAGCCTAAAATTATGGTTTTGAATTGTAAAGTGGAAAAATGTGTACAAATATGAATTGGGGTTTTCCTCATATAAATAAGAGGCAATTCATTTTCATTTTATCATAACTTATCACTTGATAATGATACTCTTGGACTGGAATTCCAACCCTCTTTGGCAATTCACTTTCTCTCTTTCCTTGTCATTATGGATGCTACACTTGTTTGTTGGAGAAATAAAGGTTAGTGACTTATCTTGGATGCTTCTCTTTGGAAAATCGTTGGAATTTATTTGATAGTAAGGGTTTTTCATGCTATCTCTGAGATTGAGTAAGGAATTTTCTGCAATCTTGTGTATTTTTCTTCTTGAATTCAAGGTTATACTATCGAACCCTAGGAGGAATATAAGGAGATACACCCTCAGTAAAATATATTTTTTCTATTGTCATTGAAAAGGCTTTAAAGGATTTCTATAAGGAGTAATAGGGTTTACACCCCTGTGGCAAGAATTTTCTAGGGTTTATCTTCTCTAGGGAGTAAGAAGGTTTACATCCCTAGAAGATTATCAAACCCTAGTTCAACTCACATTTCTAAGCTAGATGATTTGGGGATTTTGTGTCTTCTTTGGATTTATAAGGGTTTAATTCTCAAAGAAGCATTTTATTCTCCTTGTTGGATAGGTTGTTGTCCAAGCAAGAGAATCCATTAACCCAATAGACAAGGCACTAATTTCATTGGAGATTGTAAAATCTTGCATTGATAAATGTGAAAGTTTGGGATTTGAAATTTCTAATGTTGGGATTTGATTCTACATGGTAGTTGACTCTCTCGTATGCTAAGGGCGTCTTGATTGGTTAAGTGATTGTGATTCTGCTATTAACTATTAGCTACAACCATTAGAGCCGCTATATTTCATTTCTATCTCTTGTTTCATTTATAATTTAACTGTGGAAATCATTGTTTAACTATTGGAACTGAAAGTGCTTGTCTAGAGATTCAATTTGAGCCATTTATTTGTTGATTTCTGTGGTTAAATATCATTGTTCTAGAAAAATTTTGCTACATACATAGGGCTTCCACAAAGACTTATTGATAACACTCATTAACAACCCTCATTTGTCATCAAAGTCTTGGTCTAAACATTGGAACATTGTGTACTAGTTATAAGCTTTATTTTCCAATATCATATACTTTATTTTGATTTTTAAAATTACATCTTTTGTAATTCTTCCTTGCTGATATACCCCTGTTATATGCTGCAAATTTTGGGACAACAAGCATAGCTTGCTTCCCCCCCTTTTTCTAGGGCTCATTTAATCATATATTGTCTTGGTTTTGGTTATCTAACATTTGTTTTGCAAGTATTCTTCATTGGAAAATGTTCCTTGAATGATACTCATCCTACATCATAGAAGCTCTCATTGTGACCTATACGGGTGTTCCATTCTCCTTGGATTCTCCTTTGCAATACCCCTAGGGTCACCCAAGAATCCTCTCTTGTATGGGACTTTTTCTTCACTAAAACGAAGGGGATATATATTAAGGTGACAATGATAGGTGTCCCTAGTTGTGTCACACACTTGTTGCTTGGGTTGGGATTTTCCCAAACTAAAAAATGTGTGATAACACGACCACTTGCAACATATTTTTGAAAATGAGTGTAGCTGACATTTATTTCTCTTCAGAGATAAGGTACCATCATTCTAGCTAGTTTGTATTCTTTGCTATTATGCTATTTTATTCATTAATAAAAGTTGGGTTTCACTATACTTATGTGTTCTATGCTATGGTTTTGTTTGTATCTCATTCCGTTCCCAATATAATATGGATTAGTGGTATCAAATCAATCTACTCCTTGTTATTTCTCGGTGCATGTCCCCAATGAGGTTAAGGTATAGAGAGTTGGGTCTTGAGCTAGTTTCACTTGAGGATGATCACTCTCGCCAGCCCAACTGATCTCCCATGGTGGAAGTAAAGAGATATGATAGAGAAGGAGATCATTTCAAGTGGTTTCTTGAGGAATCCCTTGCACAATTGTTGAACAAGATGATGGACAACTTCGCTTAGATCCTTCGATGACTAGCAATGACGACTGAGGCATCTTCGACAAGAAGCCATTTTGAAAGTATGACACCCTTCAAGGTACACGTTGATTTTGATATCCCCTTATTTGAAGGCTAGACATATGAAAATTCTCTAGAGAATTGGTTGAATATGCTAGAAGGCTATTATTCTATCCAAAATTTTCCCAATGATGAAAATATCACCTTCACGCTCCTTAAATCCCTTCCCCATGTCAAAGCTAGGTGGGGAGGTTATTGGGAGAGGCACACTATAGACGAATCTACACCATTTGGGAAAGAACCCACCCAGGTAGCCTTTGTGGATGCCCTCAAGGAGGAGTTATACCCTATTGGAAGCAATGGTGATCAATATATGAGATGCATGGATTTGCATTAGGAGAGAGACCAGATAATGATAGAGTATATTAACATCTTCCATACCCTGCGCTCAAAGATGGGTATTTAATATTTTGAAAGACACCTGGTTTTGAAGTACCATAGTCGCCTACACAGGTACAAAAAAACTGAGATGGATTTCTTGGAAATATCCTCACTGGGAACCACTTATTGTTATGCTGTCAAAATAAAGTAGAAATTCAAGCAGAGGAATAAGAGGGAGTTTGTGTCTACAAATATTCCACAAAAAAAGCATGGTAAAGGTGGTCCTAACTCACATAACAAAGGATAGAGAAATGAGAGAAAATCTCATGAAAACTGGTCCAATCTGTAGGTAAAGAAGGGTGATGGGAATTCAAAGAAGGACGTCGAAAAGTGGCGTGAGTTACACAAGAGCCCTTGGCTTAATATCGATGATTTTTTCTTGCAACAGTCATTGTTGACTGATCTGAAAGAAAAATAATTAGACCCTAGCTTGGAATCTAATTTAGAGCACAATAAAGGGAAACAAATCATCGATGTAGAACCCACTGCTACCATTGTGACCATAAAAATCCAACCAAAATAACTAAAGGAGCCCGAGGAGGAGGAGCGTCTCTTTCACTCAAAAATGTGGGTGAAGGGGACCCCACTGCATTTCATTGTTGACAAAAAGATTAAGAAGAACCTGATCTCAACTGAGGTTATCAAAAGAATGAAGCTACCGACTATTCCAGACCCTCAACTGTACACCATCTAATGGTTGAGCCAAGGATGAGACATTCATGTTAGCCAACAATGTCTCCTGTCCTATGACATCAAGCCCTTCAAAGATTAGGGATTATGTGATGTTTCCCCACTTGAAGCCTGTGATGTTCTTTTAGGAAAACCATATATGTGGAAATGTCATGTTGTTTATGAGTCTCGGCCCCACAGTTCCATTATTACTCTATGGGTTCAGTGCTATAGGGTATGGTAGTTATGACTACTTCCATTTCATTAATCTTGGAAAAATAGTGTCGCAAACTAATCTCCTTGACAACAAAGTTTGTCCTCTTCATGATCTCGTCAGAAGGTGCATGGAAGGTCACTGCGACCATCGCAACCTTGGATCCAAAACTTTATACAAAACAAAATTAGGTCATTAGGATTGTATAGGAGCATAAATATTTTTGCGTCACCTACAAGGATGCCTCTTCACTTCCAAGTCAAGCATTCCATTGACTTGGTACTCGATGCTCCCTTACCTAATGGTCCAATATACAAATGCTCCCTTCTGAAGATCAAATTCATGAGATCAACCAAAAAGACCACATTTGATTGAGCTCCTCACCTTATGGGAGTCCAATTGTGTTGGCGCATAAGAAGGTTCCATATGTTCAACATATCTATACTATATCCCTTCACAACTCTATTGGCCACAGACCCTTTCAAGTATGCTTGAAGTTCCATCCATTAGCCCTGATTAATGTATCTCTTCCTATTGCATCTTCACTGACATAGTCCTCCCACACTGAGACTGAGGAAAATCGAGAAACCAAATTTGTTGATTGGATCTAGCACATCCAACAATAGGTTCACGACATCCTTCAAATTGCTAATGCCAAGTATAAGTAGTGACACAACCAACATTGGGTCCCACAAAAGTTTCGGGTCGGTAATAAGGTGTGGTTACACTTGAAAAAAGGATGCTTCACATGCCCCCATAGGAAGCTAATACCACCCTGATATGGGACTTACACCATCACAAAGGTTGTGGGTGGGAATGCTTTTGAATTGATTATTCCTCCTTTCTTTGGCTTCACCCAGTATTTAATCTGGAGCCGCTCCAACCATATTACTTGCCTTTGTTGGACACCTCGAAGGTGGTTGAGAATCCCCCCCCTACATAACTTAATCCCGATTGCATTGAACAAGCTATAATGGATCATATCATGGAGACCCAAATGAACACCGTCCTCCAACAAAACATACAACTCTATCGAGTTATCAAAGTAGGAGAATTACTTCAGCAAAGCAAGTGGCTCACTAAGGTTCAAATCCAACAAAAGTTTCCCCATCTCTTGAGGGAAATTGACGCAATGGGAACCATTGATTCTTAAGGGGGAAGGACTGATCCAGGTGGATATTGGTGGCCATCCACCTCTTCCACTAAATCAATGTTTTTGAGCCTGTGGTTTTTATAAACCATGGCATTTGAAAGATGGAGAGAAATAAAATAAATAATAATTTAATGAAATGGTAAAAAGATGTTTGCACGGTTATTAATTATTTTTTACCATTGGTGGTTTATGGGCCCATGGTTTTGTAACCCATGGTATTTGTAAAACATGATAAAGAAGATAAAACATATAATAATATTAAAATAAGTGAAATGATACGACTCTTGAGGGAAAAGACATTTGTAAGTACTATATATATAGGCCCTCTCATTTGTAAAAGGATATAATATTATTATTACTTCATGATGTAGACAAAAAAGTCACTCTTTCATCCTCTTGTAACATCTTTTTGTGAATGAGCATAGCCAACATCTCCTTCTCTTCAGAGATAAGCTACCATCATTATAGCCAGTTTGCATTTTACAATATTCTGCTATTTTATTCATTAATAAAAGTTGGGTTTCACTGTATTTATGTGTTCTCTGTTATATTTTTTTTTGTATCTCATTTCGTTACCAATATAATATGGATTATATATATATAATTACACATATATGTCAATTGGGTCTAGCTCATGTGGTTGTGGGATGGGATGTTATCCTCCCCACCTAGGTTCTATTCTTGTTAATGACATGTTGAACTCATTATGATTACAATTATTGAAACAACTTTGTGACATGTTGATATGGCATTTCCTAATGAAAAAACTAAGATTTACCTTGGATACCATCCTCGAAATGAAGGGAAGTAAATACAAGTTTTCTCCAAAAATTATTACCTAAAAATAAAAATAAAAATTACACAACATATATTCATATATAACACATTTTCTACTTAATATAATATGTACATTCATAATATACCTATGCATATTATATATATGTATACACCCACTCTAATGGATCATACTTGCCTACTCTATACTACATCATCACACTATACACCTACTCTATACTACATCATCACATTATACCATGGATCCTACTCTATGCTACATCATCACACTATACACCTACTTTGTACTACATCATCACATTATACCATGAATCCTACATTACACATAGGAGTAAGCTAACTCAGGAGCAAACTGACCTACTTTTCAGGCAAAAAAAAAGGGCTTGAATCCGATCAGATTTTCAGGGGTAGTTTGAGTTGGAAACTTGGCCACCACGACTTTGAATCAAAACCTTAACCCAAGGGCTTTGCCCAATTTTAAACCAACCCAGATGCTCAGAAAATCGATCAGAGTTCTGGATTGGCCAAAAATTTAAAAGTTGACCGTCTGAGGACATGTCAGAAAAGTAACTCGGGAGGGAGGATTGCTCCCGAGTTAACCCATTCCTTATACATATACCATATTTGATAATCGACCTATTTTAGATCATGCATTATACATATACCGTATATGATAATCGACCTATTTTATATGCACATATATACTCCCACACCATTGATATATAGCCTTAATTTAATCTGTATTTTAGATACATTATTATGCATTACAATTTACATATTTACATTACAATTCATATAAACTACTATCATATTTCCATATAATTTGATACACACGATAATTCAATTACTTATCTAATAATAAATATATGTTGTGGTGGTGATGATGATGATTTATTTTTAAGGTCACGGCCACACCAAATTGGTGTATGATATCCCCTCCGCCCAATGATTTTGACTGGTAAAGTCTACGGAGGTATACATACCCTACCCCCCTCTGGATTTGAACTTGTGACCTCTTATGAGGAAACACATGTTCTTACCATTAGTCGCACTTAGGTTGTATAAACGATACATATAAGCAATATATAATCAATATATAAATGATACATAAGTAATACATAAATGATACATAAGCAATATATAAATGATGTATAAGAAATATATATAGCCTAAGTAGGCTTAATTGTTAAGAACACGTGTTTCCTTCTTGGAGGTCATAGTTCAAATCTTAAGGGGTAGGGTATGTATACCTCTGTAGACCTTAGTAGTCAAATCGTTGCATGGAGGGGGTCCCTTGTCCCAAAAACAAAGGGGTCTCATGCACCAATTTGGTGTCTGACTTGGTCGTGACCTTAAAAATAAATTATTATTATTA
Organism: Picea sitchensis; assembly: GCA_010110895.2. NCBI lineage: Eukaryota > Viridiplantae > Streptophyta > Pinopsida > Pinales > Pinaceae > Picea > Picea sitchensis. The sequence goes on along the minus strand of SNQJ01S0006911.1, from coordinate 28,249 downwards.
TTATTATAAGCAACACATAAGCAATATATAAACTATACATAAACAATATATAAACAATATAATGTAATACACTCATTATGTATAAATTCTACAAAGATATTTGGAAGTGCAGTCACACTAAGATGTAGTTTCAACATAAGTATTGGTAAAAGAAGCATACTATCTTAGATGAAAATGACACACAAAAAGAAGACGTTATCGAAATACCAAAAGAAACAATTAGCACAAATTCTAATAGATTGGTACAAATGTAACAACCCATTAAAACCATTCTTTACGATGAAAGATTGAAACCAGATTAAATGCATTCATCTCTAAATAGACATTCCATGAGATGATGAAGATTAACACAATCACAAAGTGTTATATATATATATATAGCGTTAGTGTTGTGTGTGAGACATACCTATAG
>SNQJ01S0006910.1:138682-165677 GCA_010110895.2 Picea sitchensis | reverse complement strand
TTCATGAAGAAGGTGGCAACTGTATCAGACTTCGTCATCTTGAGATTTTGAAGTTGGTGTCTCAAGACAAGTGCTCTGTTGGTGTTGTTACTCTCAAACAACTTCTTCAAGGCGTCGTACATCTGCTTAGTTGTCTTCAAGTTAGAGATGTGAGGGATTAAATGGTCTCTCACAGAATAGATGATGATTTTTCTGGCTTTTGCATCATTCTTCCTCCATTGTGATTTTTCTGCATCATTGGTTGATTCTGGTACAACTTCTTCAACACACTTCATCAGTTCACTCTCTTCTAGAGTGATGAGCAATCTAGATTTCCAAGAACTGAAATTGGTTGCTCCATCAAGCCTATCTTCCACCAAAATACAGTTCACCATGGTTGTTGGAAGAGTGTAGAAATTTAAGCCTGAGTTGCAGTTGCAACAAAACAATGAATTGTAGGAAAGGTACAACGAGTTGTTGTACAAGTGCAATAGTCTTCTTTCAAGAACGTTGCTCTGATACCATGTTGGATTTTAATGTTGTTCAATTACATTCAGTTACTTTATAAATTTACTTGAACTGAAGCATAAACCATGAACAATAGCAACACTAACAACCAAGATCACAAGAAGAATAACCATGCACAGAGACACAAGTACAATAGAAAATGCTTATATTAAATTGATGTTATTACAATGATGAGAGTTTCATATATATAGAACATATGGTGACCATCCATGAAAGGATGTATCACTTGGATAATAAGTAACTATTTATTTATATATATATATATATATATATCTGGAAGAATGTATTCCCGATGTTGTCCAAACATCAACACAAGTCTTCATAATGTGTATCCTTTCTGTTCACCTGGAAATACCTTCATCGAAAAGCCCAAAGGTGTCCAGATAACTCTAGAGAAAGTGCCAATGTTACCTCACACAATGCCTCTCACTTTGAGTTAGTGCTTTGCTAACTTTTGGGGGGAATCCCTAGGTGATTCAAGGTTTCAGTAGTGGACTTTAGGGGGTATATATGACCTCAAATCTGCAAAAAAAGGTTGTTCTACACTACAAAACTCATAAATTTGCAACTAAATTGTTGGAACAGCAAGCCTAAATATCATATTTAATAGTTGAAAACACAGCGATTTTTTGCGATGTTTTTTTGCCAACATCGCAAAAAATCGCGATGTGAAACCCTGCCTGAAAAATCAGGGTGAAAAAATCATGAGGTTTGGGAAAAAAAATGGACCACAATTTTTTCAAAAAATTGGCAAAAATCACAAGAAAATCACACCACGATGGAAAAAATCAGCCAAGGTGGCTATAGGCATCTTAAAGTCTGATTTCTGGGTTTTTTTGGGGTCAATTCTCTTTGCAACTGTGAGGGATGAGAGGGAAGGGCTCTACCATCATCAACAAGCAGGTTTAGGAGGGCCAAATCATTGTTCTCATCACCATCAAATTTTATTTTATTGGAGCACAGATCAATTGCTATCTGCTTACTGTGTTGATATTCTCAAATTCCACCCTCATAGCTATTTTTTTTTTTTCTAGAGTCATGCACAAGGTTTTCAAAGTCCATGTTGCTTATCATCATTTTTCATGGTTCATAGAACAAATCTAGAGGTCTTTTTTTTTTAAACCAACAAAGCTGTTTTTTTTCCAGAAAGCTGGTTTTTTTCCAGCAGTGTTTGACGTTCCTCTTTTTTCGGTTTTTTTGGCCCTAGGTTTCAAGTTGGAAATTGAGTATTGCCTTGTCAACACGTCAAAGCCTTTGGGCCCAATTTGACAGTATGGCGAACTTGAAGATGGGGCAAACCGACAAAGATTGCTTGCACTGTAAACTGTGTGGTCAACATATGACAGGAGGGGTTAGCTGGTTGAAGTACCACTTGGCTAAAATCCTAGGGCATGATGTTGGGATTTGTAATAAATCAACCCTAGAGATTATGCAGACTACCCATGATTCTATTTATGAAAAGGATAAAAAGAAGGAAGAAGCAGCCGCTACCAAAGCTGAACTTGCCATCGATGGAATGGCTAGATTCTCAAGAACCATAGGGAGATCTGGGACTCAAGGCAGTCAGAGAGACGCCATGGATTCACCTTCCATGAGTACCTCACCTTTCTTTGTTCCAAGAACCAGAGATGGGGCACAACCTTCCATTCAGTCAATGGCTATAAGAAAGGAGAAGCAAGAAGCAGATACGGTTGTAGGGAGGTGTCTTTTCTGGAGTGACATACCTTTGAGCATAACAAAGACTAATCCATTTTTCCAGCCAACGTGTGATGTTATTGCTATTGTTGGCCTAGGGTGTAAGTTCCCTATCTACAAGGAGTTGTGGGGGGCAATTTTGCAAGCGGGAAAGAATGACATCATATTAGATTGGAGGACCTAAATAAGTCATGAAAGTCACTGGATGCACGGTGATGTTCGATGGTTGGACAAATGGGAAGGGTACGACCCTTCTTAATTTCTTGGTACGCCAATTCTGCAAGCGTAAAAGAATGACATCATATTAGATTGGAGGACCTAAAGAAGTCATGAAAGTCCACTGGATGCACGGTGATGTCCGATGGTTGGACAAATGGGAAGGGTACAACCCTTCTTAATTTCTTGGTACATTGTGTACTAGGGGTACAATGTTTATTAAATCCATTGATGCATCGGTGCATGTTAAAGATGCAACATTGTTGTGTAAGTTGATGATTCGGTTCATCCGAGAGATTGGTTTGCAACATGTTGTGCAAATCATAACAGATAATGCAACTAATTACGTGGCTGCTAGCAAGTTGCTAATGGAGAGGCATCCCACATTGTTCTGGACTCCATGTGCTGCCCATTGCATTGATTTGATGCTTGAGGATGTCAGCAAAATATCCTTCATCAAAGAGGCCACTGATCAAGCTAGAAGCATCTCAAAATTCATATACAACCATACATTTATTCTTAGCCTCGTGAGGAGATTCACAAGAAACAGGGAGTTGTCACGTCCTACAAACACACATTTTGCCAGCAGCTTCATTTCCCTTCAATCTATGCTCCAATGTCGGCTTGAGTTGAAGATGTTTGTTTGTGATAAGTGGCGCAAATGTGCATTTAGCTCAAGACGGGATGGGAGAGCCATCACTAAGCTAGTGTACACCGGTTCCTTTTGGGAAGGACTGCAAGAAGTGTGCATGGTTAACAAACCTTTTGGTAAAGGTTCTCCGCTTGGTTGATGGGGATAAACCCACAATGTGCTACTTGTATCAAGCCATGGATTGGGACAAAGAAGCTATCCAATCTTATTATGTGGGCAAGGGTACCTCCAAATATGATAAATACATGATAATCTGGGATTTGATTGATAGTCGACGGACCATGATGCTCTATCAGCCCATTCGTGCAGCAGCACTTTTCCTTATCCCCGCCTATGCTTACTCATGCAACTTTGATTTCAATGGCAAGGTGATGGAAGGGCTCCTAACATGTCTTCAGAGGATGCTACTTGTTGTCGATGCTTGCAGAACAATTAATTGCGAGATGAAGATGTATCGAGAGGCTAGCAGACTATGTTGCTTTGCTGATGTTGTCAATGAAAGGAGTGTTTTGATGACATGTAGGCCACTAGAATTTAAAATTTTAATTATGTGTTCTATTTGAAAGTTGAATTCTATTTTAATAAAATGTAATTTAAGTCTTTTTTTTATTTGTTGTAGATGTTTGGTGGCAAAATTATGGTGCAAAAGCTCCAAATTTATGAAAATTTGTCATTGGGGTCCTCAACCAAACCTGTAGAGCTTTAGGATGCAAGTGCAATTGGAGTGTGTTTGAAACAATACACTCAAAAAAGCACAACAGGTTAGAACTTCAACTAAGCAATTACAATTATTATAATTTATGACCCTCGAGACTCTTTAAATTTATTTAGACCCTCTTACAGGTTGGATTTCCCACATCTTAATGATTTGGTATATGCCCACTACAATCTCTGACTGTGGGTGAAGGAGTTGGAGAAGATACTTGATGTGGATGTCAATTCCTTGGACAATATTATCATATTGTCTGAGTGGAGGGTGGGATATGAGGCACCTGCATGGTTAAAGGAAGGGGAGCAGCAACTGGCACAAGGGTTAGGGGAGGAGCAGCAACAGGCACAAGGGGCAAGGGAGGAGCAGCAAGAGTGGGGAGTAGAGGAGGATTTTGACATCATGGAGGGTGAGGTGGTAGCATTAGAACCACCTTCTACACAGATTGATACAGCTACACCCACTAGTCGACATCAGATAGATGATGCAAGAACTTCTAGTGGCAAACAAACCATGACCTTTTGCCGTAAAAGGGGGAGAGGGAATTGATACTAGATAGCTAGCTGCTAATTTGTCATTGTAGATGACTCATGATGATGAGATGCATTGACATATTTCATGATATTTTTTATTGGTTGTCCACTTCTGAGTCCTTGATTGGACAACTATCATGGTTTAGAATTCAGTATTGACTTTCATATATCATTTTTGATATGGCATCCACTACACCATATATATATCGATGTTTTTTTTATATTTATGTGTTAATGTGTTTATTTGATGTTGTTGTTGATTCATATCTTTAAAATTTTGAAAAAAAATGATTTTATTTTGTATTTTTTAATGCTTGATGGGGTTTGCTGAATTTTTCTAATTTTATAGCCAATGTTGCCAAGAAGTTGTATTCTGGAGTCTGGACCCTTGCCAATTTTTTGCTGATGCAGATTTTTTCAACAATGTAGCTAGAGATGATAAAATAAGTCAAAAGTTACATAAATTGGCTATAGTCTCCCATTCTTTCTGAAATAAAAGTTACAGAAAAGCTAGGTAAAGTTGCCTAAAATGCAAGGAAAATACTTAAAATATTGAATTTATGATTATATATGACAAAGCAAGTGAAAAAGTTGATATATTCACTATAGTTTCCCCTTGTTTCTGCAATAAAGTTGCAGAACAGCAAACTAAAGTAGTGCAAAAAGAAAGGAAAACACTTAACATCAACATTGTATGATTGACATCAAGTATCCCCCATACAAATCAGTGATATAGTTTACAAATTAGAAAAGGTTTTCTTAAATCTTCATAAGGCATTTTCCTGCATACTTTCGCTAAAGATGAAACTAAATTCAGAATCAAAAGCATGAAACTATATATATAAAGCAAAAGACTCTGCTGGTCTGGATAATGGATAACTCCTCACATATGTCTTGAAGAATGTCTTGTTGATAATGCAAGCATTCTGGTTCTATTTCTTCTTGATGTTAGTGAACAAGCAAAAACTGCTATTCCTCATCACCCATTTGGATCTAAAAGCATCCTCAAGCACAATGAAAATAGCTATTCCTGCGCTGGGAAAAGATTTAAACCATTTCTGGGAATCCCCTTGCAAGTTATGGACGAACAATTTCATCTTAACACCATCATCATGTTCAACACATGCATCCTCGATAAATAGTGAATTTTTCCAAGTGTGCATCAGCAATGTTTGCATCATCCACATCAAAGGTGGAGATACTTCTGATACTTATCAGGAAGTATACCTCACTGCCTCTAAATGGCAGTGAAATCAAATGGTGCATATGCCATGGAAAGATCAGGAGTAACAATAACCAGAGTAACTAGAAAACTTAAAAAAGAAACTGAGAAAATAGAAGCAAGAATCTTCATTACCAAACCCTTGCTTCATGCCAAGTTGAGTAGTTCCTACCAAGTGGAGTCACCAGGGAAGATATCAAATAAAACAAAATAACTACTCATCTCAATAGTGTAGTTGTGCCACTGATCAAGGAAGCCTGACTTCCGCTCCCCGACAACCGCACCAAAATATTATTGACTAGAAATACATTCATCAAAACGATCTAAAGGTGTCCGAATAACTCTAGGGAAAGTGCCGATGTCAACACACACAATCCCTCTCAAATAAAGTTAGCGAAGTCAAGTCAACCTGAAAATAGGGTGCACTATCCAGAAATAGGTGACACGTGACAGTGAATTACGCAACAAGTAACTTGCTCTCCAAGCAATCTCTCAACTAAGGCCCACTACTCGTTGGTCAAAATATCCTGAAATTGATCATCAAGGACACAAATCACTAGGTCAAACCGTCAAAGTATTGTCGTGAAAAATCACAAGGGCAATCTTGGGGCAACAACTGCTTTTAGAACATGCAAAAACCCTTGTTTTGACCTAATTTTTGGGTCTCTCATAGTGACATGAAATTTGACCCCACGCTATTCACCATAAAGGGAACCCAAAAATATGACCAAACCCTAAAAAGCAAAAAACATAATTTTGAACCAATTTTTCACAATCTTGAATCATCACCAAAATTGGCTAACATGTTGTCCTCAATAGAGGGCATCTACAACTATAACTATTTTTTTAAGTGCATCAACCATAATTATGACTTAATCTCGAAATGCAAGTTTTGACTTTCACCGAATGTCACCAAAATTGAAATCTTATGCATATCTTCATAAAGGGTATCCAAAAATGTGATCAGATTTCTAAAAACATGAAATTTCTTAAAATAGAACATTTTCAAGATAGCAAATCTTTAAACTCTAATACATGTGCCAAGAACTACATCACAAATGCAAGCATGGGGAACCTGTTGAACTGAAGAACTCTATCAAGCTATGTACTGATATGAGCGTAACTTGGTCTTCGAAGATAGTTGCTCCAAAGATCACTTACAAGAAACCTATACAACCTCTTAACTATGAGTAACGAAACTGTATGACCATGCGCTAACTCCGATTATACAACTCACTAACTATCAATGTTGAATGATGAACTTTTGATGACAGTTCATCCCGTGGGCCATAATATAACCACGAATTTTCGATGACAAATATCTACGCAAGAAACTTGTCCAATCTCCAACTTTGAGTAATGAAAATCTATGACCATGTGACAAGTCTGATTATAGAACTCACAAACTGTCAATGCTGAATTATGAACTTTTGATTATAAGTTCATCCACTAATGTATCCAAAAACTGTCAATGCTAAATATTCGCTAATGTATTCATGAACTGTTGATGTCAAATCCATTTTCAAAGTTCATTTTCAGTGTTAACACTTCCATTTTTTACTGTTTTCTCACCTATGTTTATTTACATTTACTTCATCATTGTTCAATTTAATCAATGTTTCGTCATCCTAATCATAATAGTTTAGGAAATTCTCAATTGGTTTAGTTGTATTAGATCTTAGTTGAACTCTACAAGCTTCAATTTGTCCCATATATTGTTGACGATCCACTTAGTGATTTGAATCATACTTTGTACAGTGTTAAGCCTATTGTTTTCTACCATTGGCCATTTGTGTGTGACCCAAAAGTCTGGACAATCTATATTTGAATTCAATTCACCTTGGCTCTACGGGTGCTATGGTTGATGTACTCAAGTCCCTTGACCCATTTTGGTCATTGTGGGCATTCTTTTCCATTTCAATTTTCTCGAAAAACTGTGGTAATTCTCAAACAAACCAAGCCACAATGTAATGTCAAACATTGGTTCAAATCAGGGCAAGATAAGCAATCTATAGCAATTGGGAAAAAGACAAAAGGCCTCTTTTGTTATCCCACAACCAACCCAATCTTGGGGAGGGAGGAGATACTCAAGCCAAGTGATTATAACTGAATATAATGACATTAAAGGTTACTCCAAAAAGCCTAATACAAAAGTGAACTAGTCTAGAGCTAATATGAAGGAAACTTCTACACTCCAAGAAAAACATCTTAGTACCGGAAATGTTTTGAAAATCAAAACACCTCAAAAACTCCTGAAAGTGTTTCTGAATTGTTTCCTAGTTTGTAAACACTTCCAGGTCATTTACTTGTTGTTTTTGGCTTGGAGAAGGGTGTTTCTAACCCCATAATGCCTAATTAGGGCCTTGTGGAACCCATGTGACCCCAACAGACTTAAAATTTTACATTTTCAATAAAAAGAAAACAAATTAATGAAAGAAACAAAAAAAAAAACCTAAAAGTTGGGGATTTTCCTGCATTTTTGGCATCTTTCCTTCAGTTGAGAACACTACAAGTACTACAACCTACATAACTATCATCATGGCTTGCATACGGGACAAAACATCACATGTTTTGGTAGAAATCAACCGCTAACTGTAGCAATGTTTATAATAAGGTACGAAACTATCATCATGGCTGGCATATAAGGACAAAGTTTTGGTAGAAATCAACCCCTAACTATAGCAATGTTTATAATAAGGTGGGTGGTTTGGACCAGGATTTTTGGGGGGTTTTAGTAGAATTTAGCATTAATTTACATGAAAATTCTAATGATTATAACCTTAAGTTTATTGTCATCAATTTTCGAGAGCTAGGTAAATTTTGTGTGGCTCATTTTATATTTTTTGGTATATATGTAACCTAATCTATAAAGGCTGATTTTTGAACATTGGATAATGTAATGCTATATGGGATTAATCTATAAAAGACAATTTTATTGATTTGTTGACTACGTTTATTATTTAAACGTTTTCCTATAACTTGCTAACTTAAAAATGATTTATCTGTTTTTTTGTTTATTTTATTTCTATTTCTTTTTAAGTGTCATTCCCATTTCCTGAGATTTTGTGGGGGATCACATTTCCATGTCACTCTCTTCCATAAATCGTAGTGTTTCCAAGTTTCATGCAACTTAGGTATGAAGTGTTAGTGGGTCTTAAAATGGAGGGTTTAATGTTGATGATTCCAAACATTTAATGGTAGTGTGTTTTCCTTGGAACATGTGTTCAATGTCTAAACCTTGTAGGAAAATCATGGTTAGGGACATCAAGTCTTCTATGGAGCCTCTAGATTGTTTACACCCACCAGAAGTTAAAGTGGCAGGTTTCAAGCTTGGGACAACAATTCAATCCATATGATTAGAAATTGTTTCATTCACATCTCAACATGAAGAAGGGAAGGATGGGTCACACTTCACTTGTCCCACAATTGTAAAATAAATATAAGCACATCGCAAGTGGATCCCACCCAAAGAACGAAGTGTGTCTTTTCATATAATTAACATTTATGCAACCAGTCTTGAATTAGAATCCCGCTACTGCAAAAAAATAGGCACATTGCAAGTGGACTCCATCCAAAGAACAAAGTGTGTTATTGTCATAATAAGACATTTATGACAATCTGCTTCATAAAAGAGTTGCAACTTATAGATGGCTAAGTAATGAACTATTAGCTTACATATGGAAACTTCAATATGATTGATTCCTGAGAAGATAAAAGACACCTCCCACAACAATAAAACTTTGAAGAAAAAAACACATGGTATTTAAGGACAAGTTGGGCTGCTATGATCCCAGTAAAGATAAAAAAATAATGATTCTCATGGCTGGTAGCTTACTTTGTCAAATGTTTAAACAAATTTGACAAGTCACAAAATCATTAGAACACTCAATAGGGCAATGTTGTCAAAGCCAACAAACTCTCCATGGATTGTTCCAATGCCAACTCAGTTCAAGTGATTAAGGAAGTCACCTTATTTTATCATAGCCCTATTCCTTTCTCCGTCATCTAGTAGAAGGTAGAACAAAAGTGCAAACACCTTGAATCAACTAAAATGTGTCTCCAAGGAAGTGAGATCATTAAGCATTCGGTACAAAGGCCTAAAGGTGATTCAAGGTGCATTTGATGGTGTTGCTGCAATAATTTAAATTCCATATACAATACAAGAAACAAGTTCCCAAAGTTAAGATGTAAAAAGGTCTTTAAGATAAAGATAAGATAATTTTGTAAAAAAGGTCTTTAAGATAAGATAAGATAATTTTATTAACGTCCAACAAACGACCACAAAGGTAGGTCAATGGGACTAGAAGATACATTCCACTAAGAAATGCTGAAAACAAGTTAACGAAAGTGAAAGAAAAAGTGCAACCTAAGCTAATCACTAGGTCTAAAGTTTAAACAAAACCTAGAAAAAAAAATTATATATAACAATATCATAGGTGTAGTGATACAAAGTCAAAGTGACAATCTAAGACCGGAAGACTGGACATCTCAGAGCTAATCAAAAGGGAGAGAGAGACAAAGATGGGGATGATGTCAAGGCCTCCTAGTCCTAATGACTGAGGGCGAGGGGGGGACCGAGGTACTAGCTCACTATCAAAGTCGTTAGGCACCATAGTGGGATCTGACTGTACAATCTTAGGGGGGGCATCGGAACTAGGAAGCCCTACTCCTACAATCCAAGGTTGAAGGAAAGAAGCTTCGCATAGAACTCTCGTTGCTCCATTGAAGCCCATTGAAGCTAAGAGGTACTATGGCAAGTGAGAGGCACCCTGTGTCTAGCAACTCTGAACTAGCCTTGAGGATATTGGTCGACCACCCAGGGCGGGGGGAGATCTAGAGGAGACCTAAGGTCTCACCACTGTTGAAATTTGTAGCATCAGACAAGTATCTCCACATTGGATTGTGTTTATCAAGTGGAGATCATCATTAATACATCTAAGAACTATGGAAATTCACTTTAATAATTTAATTATTAGAGTGAATGTCATTTTAGAATTAATTGAGGTTATTTTAATAAAATGCCTAAGTTTTTGGCATTAGTGATTTAAGTTAATTAAATGAATCTTAACCATTGATCTCAAGTGACGGAGATTTAATCTCATCCATTGATCACTTTGGAGATTAGGGTTAGGGCTCATCTCAATATTATAAAAGGAAGCCAAGGGAGAGGAGACATACATTTGATTTGGAGTCAGTAACTCAATTGAGTAGAGAAGGACTTTCACTCTGCAGATTTGGCACAAGGGAAGAAAGGACAGCTAGCCAAGGGACTTTGGAGGGGTCGTACCAGCAAGTGGAGGCTCTCTTTATTTTTCTGCAGGTCGTACAGTAGTTGTAGGAGGGCCTACAACCCATAGGAGCACCTAGCAAGGGTCGTACAGGCCGCAGCCAGCACCGTAGGATCCATACAGGTCACGGCAACAATCTGTCACAGGTCGTACAGCGGCCATATAGCCAGCACATCAGCAAGCAGGGGCAGCAGCAAGAAAAGTTTTATGGGCCAGATTTGTTGAGGGTTTTCTCGGGGACAGATCTGCCAGGTTTGTTGGTAATGGTATTTTTCCCTTGTGGACCATTTTCCCGATAAGGGAGCCCTGAGTCTTATAATAAAATCATCTCGTTGTTGATTTTCCCTAAAGGGTTTTTGTTAGAAATAGGGAAAAGAACAAAAAATATACTTTATAAAATTTATGTTAGCTAGATCAGTAAGAACACAGTAGATCTAAAATAAAAATTATGATCAGAGATGTATAAGAAAAACAGTAGATCTGAAACAGTACAATTAGATCTAAACAATAAAATATTTTTGAGTATGTAGAGTGGTAGATCTTAACTAAACAAATATTTCTGAGTAATGCAAATCTGAACTAAACAACTATTTCTGAGTAATGTAAGCTAATAGATCTCAGAACCAAGAATAATTATAGATCTAGTACATTCAGCATTTCAAATAGTAGATCCGAGTTTAAGCAAATAGATAAAACTAAAGTGCAACTGCAACTTACCTCTAAAGATTACCTTTGTGTAATGAAGAAGGAGCTTGGCACACATGTGAAATGTTAAGCCTCTAAAATTATGCTCAGATATAGTCTTGGACTCATGGATCAACCACTAGGAGTTAGATCTCTATCAAAGAGAATATAGGACTGTTTTGCCACCATAGAAAAGCCTCAAAGAAATGACAACAAACCCCAAACAGATTTCTGGAAGTAAACCCTTATAACAGCAAAAGAGAGAAAGCCTGGCAGTTCCAGATCTACTCAAAAAGGAGGACGGTTGCCTACTGAAAAGGGGCTAGCAGCTCAGCAAAATAGTCGCGGCCCTCATAGGTATCAGATTTGCACAGAGAAGGGGACGACAACCTCTAGAAGAGGGTCCGCCACTTAGAAGAGGGTCAGCTACTTGAAGACAGGCAGAGTGAAGGGTGGTCAACAGCTTAGACAAAACAGAAATGATGGAGGGTAGACCTGGCAGCAGCAAAAGGAACAACCCTCAACAAAGCAACCCTCAACGCAGCACCTAGATCTCTTTCCAGCACAAAAAAATGGAAGTCGAATTGAAACAGTCAAAGAAGGCCGCAGCACTTAGGAGAATCTCAGAGCAGTCCGACACTTAGAATAGAAGAGAGTAAGTGTGTGTGTGTAGGAATAGAGAGGGAAAGGGTTTTATTTATAGTTTCAGGCTAGGGCTTAGGTTAATAAAATAATAATTAATATAATGACATATTAATCAATATAAATATTAACTTAATATGTCATATTAAATATTAATTAATATTTCTATTTTAATCTTATTAAGCCCTAAAAATAAAAAATGCAAACCCCACTCAAACCCAAACTCAAAAACCAAAGGGTGAAGAACAAACAAGGGGTTAGGAAGGGCAAAGGGGTTTTCTTAGTGGCAAAACATGTCCATGTGATTCTCAAGGTGACCAATTAACTTTATCATCACTGCATAAGGGGTACATCATGCCCATCTTCATAGTCTCTCTTAGGTCCTGTGGACCATCCTGGGAGAGAGGAAGAGGATCTCACACTAACACATCTTGGTATTACATCAAGATCTACCTGATCAAAGACCAGGTTGCCCCAAAACATATCTAGGGTCTTATCCACCAAGGTACAAGACCAAGGGTCAACCCATGCTTTAGGCATGGGTACCCTAGAACACATCCAGGGGCCCTAGACATATCTGGGGACTTATATCAACCACCAAGGATCAATCCAGGCTCAGGGCAAGGATTCCTTGGAACACATCCAAGGGCCCTAGAATACATCTAGGGTCTTTTACTGCTTGGTCCCAGACCAAGAACCCCAGTCATCTACTAGGGGCCCTCACAAGGGTCTTTTGCCATAGCTCTAACTGCTTGGTCCCAGACCAAGAACCCCAGGAGTGTACTGGGGGCCCTAGTCCACAACTAGGGTCGTATGCCATCCTCTAGGGAGAATGGCTCTTGCAGCTGCATTAAATTCAACACTCCCTCTCAGTGAGAGAGGCATTCTCAGCAACACCAAGTTTGTCTCGAAAGTACACAAACTTTGTCAAGGACAGTGGCCTAGTCAAAATATCTGTCGTCTGTTATGTCGTCGGAACATACTGAATACTGAGAATGTTCTTCTGCACCATGTCCCGTACATAGTGATATCTCATCTCAATGTGCTTCGACCTATCGTGAAACACCGGATTCTCGGAGAGCTTTATACAGCTCTGGTTGTCACAGTGAATGACTGTGGGTTCTAGCTCTGTATTGAACAAGTCTGAAAGTAGCTTCCTGAGCCACACTGCTTCTCTGCTAGCAGCACTTGCAGCAATGTATTATGCTTCTACAGTGCTTTGGGCTATGGAGCCCTGTTTCCTGTTGGACCAGGAAATCATCGTTGAACCCAAACTGAACCAAAATCCGGAAGTGCTCTTCTGATCCACTGTACTGCACATCCAATCTGAATCTGTAAATCCATGAAGCATTACACCTCCACTGGAAGTGTATCTGAGACCATAGGCTATAATCCCCCGAACATATTTCAGAATATGTTTAACAGCAACCATATGTATATGCTTCGGTTCAGACATGAACTAGCTGAGGGCATTTACTGCATAACAAATGTCTAATCTAGTATGTACGAGGTACATCAATGACCCAATGATCTGTCGATATAAGGTGGGGTCTTCTGGATCTGAACCTGTAACCTGATCTTGTAATTTTTTTAGGTTAGAGATCATTGATNTGTGGTCATGGACTTACAGTCCATCATGCCAAATCTGCGGAGCACATCAACTGCATATTTTCTCTGTGAGAGAAAGATCTCATCTGATTTCTGCCACAACTCCAAGCCCAAGAAATAACGCATGAGCCCCAAGTCTTTCATTTCAAATTCTGCGGAAAGCTCCCTCTTAGTCTGAGCTATCAAGTTTTCCTCTCCAATGAGGAACAGATCATCCACGTATAAGACTAGGATAACTGGATGATTTTGTACAATCTTTATATAAATATTGGGATCTACTATGCTCTTGGTGAATCCAAGACTCTGTAGAAAGTTGTTTATTCTACCATACTAAACTCTCGGAGCTTGTTTCAACCCATACAGGGCTTTCTTGAGTTTGCACACATGAGATTCTTTCTCATGGATCACGAAACCTTCAGGTTGTTCGATATACACTTTTTTCTCAACTTCATTGTTAAGAAAAACAGTCTTAACGTCCATCTGGTGAAGTTTCCAACCAAAAACTACAACAAGAGAGATAATAATCCTGATGGAAGTATATCTGGCAACTGGAGCAAAGATCTCGTCATAGTCAATTCCTTCTTTCTGAGAGAAACCACGAGCCACGAATCTAGCCTTGTATTTTTCAATACTGTCATTCGTTGCATGCTTTATCTTATAAAGCCATTTGGAAGTTACCACTGATTTGCCACAAGGTCTAGGAACCACTGCCCATACATCATTCTTTAGAATTGAATCATATTCTTCTATCATAGCATCTTTCCACACTTGATGTTTGGAGGCTTCTTCAAATGTGGAAGGTTCTGAATCAATCACAATATTCAACTTAGCTATAAGACTGGAGTACTTATCTGGTTTCTTGCTTTCTCTGAAAGTGCCCTTAGAAGTTGAATGATTTTCTGCTTCCTTTAGAATTTGCCAGCACCAGGCTGGTTTCCTTTGAATAGGAGGTTTCTCTAAAGGAAACTCAATAGTATCCCTTGAGGGATCCACTGGAAGTTTTGAGGTCTCCTCTCTCTACTCATCTGGAAGAGGAGAATCTGAAGAATCAAGTGATGGAGCTTCCTGCTCCCCTGAATCACATGGAAGTTCTCTGGCCCGACGAAAAGTTGCTTCTTCATGAAAAGTCACGTCTCTACTTACTTCGATGAACTTTTGACCTGGGATGTAAATTTTGTAAGCTTTTGAGGTTTCACTGTATCGCACAAAAGCTCATTTCTTTCCGGAGGGCTCTAGCTTAGTCCTCTTTTCTTTTGGAATGTGAACATAGACTCGACTGCCAAAGATTCGTAAGTGATCAACTGAAGGCTTTATACCGATGAAACTTCTTATGGAGTTTTCGCTTCAAGAGCTTTGTGTGGACATCTGTTTTGAAAGGAGACTACAGTACTAGCAGCTTCAGCCCAAAGAGATAAAGGTAAGTTATGGTCATACATCATGGCCCTAGCTGCTTCACAGATAGGTTTGTTCTTTCTTTCTGCTGCAACCCCATTATGTTGGGGATTATACGGCACAGTCAGCTCCCTCTTAATCCCAGAAGCCCGACAGAGTTCATCATATTTGAAAGAGTCAAATTATTTACCATTGTCTGTTCTGAAAACCCAGATGTGTCTGCCTATCTAATTTTCAACAAAATTCTTGAAATCTTGAAATCTGCTGAAAGATTCATCTTTAGTCTTTAAAAAGTAAATCCAAGTTTTACGAGAACAATCATCAATAAAAATGATATAGTTAATATAACCATTCATAGATGGAGCAGTCATGGGCCCACAAAGATTAGAATGAATTAGATCTAGAATGCCATTAGATTTTCTATTGTTACGAGGATAGGGTTTCTTTGTATTCTTACCGAGTGCACAACCTCTACAAACACTATCATGCTCAAAAGAAAATACTGGCATACATGTCACCATCTTTTGCAAACCTGGAAGTGCATTGTAGTTGAGATGTCCAAGCCTCTTGTGCCAAAGTTTGCAGGGATTTATCATCTCGTGAGCTAGTGCTTGAACAACTTGACCTGAGATTTTATAAAGTCCACTCTCACGAGTTCCAATAGTCATAGTCGTGCTCATATCTCCATTTGAGGGCCACATGAGAGCATTCTCTTTGGTGAAGGCTATTGAGTATCCTTTGCTTTCTAACACTGCAACTGAGATTAGATTTTTCTTTAAACCAGGAACATAAAGAATTTCATCAATATGAAAGATATTACCTGATTGAAGTTGGAAAGAAGCAGATCCAAAACCTTTTATGTCATAAAGACCATCATCACCCAGTTCTATCTTTACATTGAATTTCTTATCCCGATAGTTTGCAAGATTTTGTTTAAAGTCTGTCATGTGTTTGGAAGCACCGTTGTCCATTAACCAAATCTCCTCAGACTTGGTTATAGTGCCAAAAAGAGTTGAGAAGAGATAATATTATTGATGTTGTTCTTGCTCTTTGGTGGCTGCCCTGGTTTGTTTTCTTTGAGGTTCCTCTTGAGGTTTAGCCTCTTCAGTAGCAACTGAGGCTTGGAACTTTCCTTTTCTTCTCTGCTGAGAGGGAGGATTCCTGCAATCTTTTGCATAATGTCCTAGCTTATAGCAGTTAAAACACTTTACTTTAGATAAATGAGGATTAAGATGAAATAACTTACCTTGAGGTTTCTTACCTTTGCCTTTAGATTGAGGGAACTTCTTCCATTTCTTAGATTTCACTGAAAGGGCATGATCTCTTAGAATTGAATGATCATTTCTGCTTTTGAGTCTTCCTTCATCTTCTAAGCAGTCATGCCATAATCTATCAAAGTTAGGTTGGGCTTCTCTTCCATTGACAAATGCGAAAAAAACTCCCCATGACTTAAGGAGTCCATCAACTGCAGTTTGCACAAGGTTATCATCATCTACAGCAACTCCTATTGCTATAAGTTAATCTCTGGTTTGATCAATCTTGGAGAAGAAGGCAGCAATTGATTCATATTTTCTCATTCTCAAAGTACGTAGTTGTTTCTTCAATATTCTCTTATGAGTTGGTGTCTTCTTTTCATAGAGGTTTGCCAAAGCATCGAAACAATCTTTGGCAGTCCTTAGATGACCAATGATGGGCATCATGTTGTCCTTAACAGAATCAAAAATGATTCTTTTAGCCTTGGCTTGTTTCTTTTTGTATGTTGTCATGGTTGTGTTTGAAGTGGGTTCTTCAATTACCCTAGTGATCAACTCTTCTAGTTCACTCTCTTCAAGAATGTTAAGTATCATGCATTTCCAAGCATTGAAGTTGGAGGCCCCTATAAGTCTGTCTTCAACTTTCACTGAAGAGGAGGCCATGCTGAGTTCTCTGAATCAGTTTAGTAAATAAGATTCGTTGATCTGCAAAACAAACCCTAGTAATATGGATCTGCGCAGGCTCAAGTCTGCACTTCTTGAACTCTTTTCACGCCCTAAGCTCTGATACCATGTTAGAAATAGAGAAAAGAACAAAAAATATACTTTTTAAAATTTTTGTTAGCTAGATCAGTAAGAACACAGTAGATCTAAAATAAAAATTATGATTAGAGATGTATAAGAAAAACAGTAGATCTGAAACACTACAGTTAGATCTAAACAATAAAATATTTCTGAGTATGCAAAGTGGTAGATCTGAACTAAACAAATATTTCTGAGTAATGCAAATCTGAACTAAACAACCATTTCTAAGTAATGTAAGCTAATAGATCTCAGAACCAAGAATAATTATAGATCTAGTACATTCAGCATTTCAAATAGTAGATCTGAGTTTAAGCAAATAGATAAAACTAAAGTGCAATTGCAACTTACCTATGAAGATTACCTCTGTGTAATGAAGGAGCTTGACACACATGTGAAATGTTAAGCCTCTGAATTTATGCTCAGATATAGTTTTGGACTCATGGATCAACTACTAGGGGTTAGATCTCTATCAAAGAGAATATAGGATTGTTTTTCCACCATAGAAAAGCCTCAAAGAAATGAAAACAAACCCCAACAGATTTATGGAAGTAAACCCTTGTGACAGCAAAAGAGAGAAAGCCTAGAAGTTCCAGATCTACTAAAAAAGGAGGGCGGTTGCCTACCGAAAAGGGGCTAGCGGCTCAGCAAGATAGTCGCGGCCCTCATAGGTATCAGATCTGCACAGAGAAGGGGACGACAACCTCTAGAAAAGGCTCCACCACTTAGAAGAGGGTCGGTTGCTTGAAGACAGGCAGAGTGAAGGGTGGTCGGCAGCTTAGACAGAACAAAAATGATGGAGGGTAGACCTGGCAGCAACAAAAGGAACAACCCTCAACACAACAACCCTCAACGCAGCACCTAGATCTCTTTCCAACACAAAAAAATGGAAGCCGAACTGAAACAGTCAAAGGAGGCCGCAACACTTGGGAGAATCTCATAGCAATCCTCCACTTAGAATAGAAGAGAGTGAATGTGTGTGTGGGAATAGAGAGGGAAAGGGTAAGGGTTTTATTTATAGTTTTAGGGTAGGGCTTAGGTTAATAAAATAATAATTAATATAATGACATATTAATTAATATAAATATTAATTAATATTACTATTTTAATCTTATTAAGCCCTAAAAACAAAAAATACAAACCCCACTCAAACCAAAACTCAAAAACCAAAGGGTGAAGAACAAACAAGGGGTTAGGAAGAGCAAAGGGGTTTTCTTAGTGGCAAAACATGTCCATATGATTCTCAAGGTGACCAATTAACTTTATCATCACTGCATAAGGAGTACATCACACAATGTGATCATGCCCATCTTCATAGTCTCTCCTAGGTCCTATGGACCATCCTGAGAGAGAGGAAGAGGATCACACACCAATACATCTTGGTATTACACCAAGATCTACCTGATCAAAGACCAGGTTGCCCCAGAACACATCTGGAGTCTTATCCACCAAGGTACAAGACCAAGGATCAACCCATGCTTTAGGCATGGGTACCCTAGAACACATCCAGGGGCCCTAGACATATCTAGGGACTTATATCAACCACCAAGGAACACATCCAAGGATCAATCCAGGCTCAGGGCAAGGATTCCCTGAAACACATCCAGGGGCCCTAGAATACATCTAGGGTCTTTTACTACTTGGTCCCAGACCAAGAACCCCAGTCATCTACTGGGGGCCCTCACAAGGGTCTTTTGCCATGGCTCTAACTGCTTGGTCCCAGTCCAAGAACCCCAGGAGTGTACTGGGGGCCCTGGTCCACAACTAGGGTCTTATGCCATCCTCCAGGGAGAATGGCTCTTGCAACTGCATTAAATTCCACAATTTTTCCAGGGATATTTACCCCAAAATATCTGTGTACATGTGTTAGGTTTCCTATTTTACTTCCGTTGCAATTTCTGGTTAAGAATCTCATTGTGCTTTTACTCAGTAGATCTGGATTTTATTTCAGCAAGGATCTACTAGGAATTAATTGACATGACTAGGGTTTAAGGAAATTTAACATGGTATCAAAGCGTGTTGAAAGTTAACATGGTATCAAAGCTTGCACTTTGAGAGGGAGCCCTTGTAAGCTTGGAGTCATTATTAATGAAAAGTTGATTTGAAGGGCAGAATTTTCGTGTGCATGTGTGAAGTTTGCTTTCCGTATTTTGCTTCCATTGTTTTATTTCCAACTAGTATATTTTATTGTGTGTTGTAATTTATTTATCAGCAAGAAAAAACACAAGGTAGTAAAGTATCTAGGTGTTGGGAATTGAGATTTCAACATGATTTCAGAGCGTGTTGCGCATGGGCTTTACCAAGAGTGAGGCGTATCCCAACTTGTACTTTATACTTGTTGGAGATGATCCACTCATCTTGGTGTTATATGTTGATGACATGTTTCTCACAGGTGCGGAGAAGCTCATTTGCTATGTGCAAACAGGATTTGGCTTCGAAGTTCGAGATGAAGGACATCGGCTTGATGCATTACTTCTTGGGGTTGGAGGTGTGGCAGTAGCCAGGCGAGATCTTCCTTGGTAAGGGAAAGCATGTAGTGGACATTATGAGGAGATTCGGAATGGGGGACTACAAGCCTATGACTACACCTTGATCACCAATCTAAAGAAGTTGAGTGCTTCGGATTCAGAGTTGGTGGATCCCACTTTGTATAGGCAATTGATTGGTTCCTTGATGTATCTGGTCGACACCAGGCCGGATATTTGCTTTGTTGTGAACACCTTGAGCCAGTTCACGATGGAACCTAGGCAAGTGCATTGGATAGCAGCTAAGCATGTGCTCAGGTACTTGCGTGGTTCAGTGGAGTATGGACTCATGTATGTCAAGGGTGAGGGAGTACAGTTGTAAGGGTATACAGACTCAGATTGGGAAGGAAGTGCAGTGGATAGGAAAAGCACCTCGAGGTGTTGCTTCAACTTGGGATCAGCAGTGATTTCATGGTTCAGCAGGAAGCAGACGTTAGTTGCACTTAGTTCAGCAGAGGCAGAGTATATGGCAGCGAGTATGGTGAGTTGCAAAGCAATTTGGCTTCGTAAATTGCTTACAGATTTATTTGATCAGGAGTTGGAGCCTACGGTGATATACTGCGATAATCAAAGTTGCATCAAACTCTCAGAGAATCCAGTGTTTCATGATAGGTCCAAGCATATAGATATCAGATTTCACTTCATCGGAGACAGGTCCAGAGAGAGGAGCAGTAAAGCTCCAATACATCTCCACAGATAAGCAGGTTGCAGACATTCTCACCAAACCCTTAGTGAAGGGTAAGTTTGTCTCCTTCAGAGATAAACTTGGAGTGGTGGAGAATACCTTCCTCGCTAAGAGGGAGTGTTGAAGTTTGTAGCATCGGATAGGTATCTCCACATTGGATTGTGTCTATCATGTGGAGATCGTCATTAATACCTCTCAGAACTTTGGAAATTCACTTTAATAATTTAATTATTAGAGTGAATGTCATTTTAGAATTAATTGAGGTTAATTTAATAAAATGCCTAAGTTTTTGGCATTAGTGATTTAAGTTAATTAAATGAATCTTATCCATTGATCTCAAGTGAGGGAGATTTAACCTCATCCATTGATCATTTGGGAGATTAGGGTTAGGGCTCATCTGAATATTATAAAAGGCATCCAAGGGAGAGGAGAAGACATACATTTGATTTGGAGTCAGTGACTCAATTGAGTGGAGAGGGACTTTCACTCTGCAGATTTGGCACAAGGGAAGAAAGGACAGGTAGCCAGGAGACTTTAGAGGGGTCGTACCAGCAGGTGGAGGCTCTCTTTATTTTTATGCAGGTGGTACAGTAGCCGTAAGAGGGCCATACAACCCACAGGAGCACCAGCAAGGATCGTACACCTACAGCCAGCACCGTACGGTCCATACAGGCCGCGGCAACAACAGAACAGTCTTTTACATGCTATATAGAGTACGGTTGGGTCGTACAGGCTGTCATATAGCCAACACAGCAGCAGGTAGAGGCAGCAGTAGGCAGAGTTTTCTGGGGCAGATTTGTTGAGGGTTTTCTCAAGAACAGATCTGTCAAGTTTGTTGGTAATTGTACTTTTCCCTTGTGGGCCATTTTCCCGGTAAGGGGGCCTTGACTCTTGTAATAAAATCATCTTCTTGTTGGTTTTTCCAGGGGTATTTACCAAAAAATATCTGTGTACATGTGTTTGGTTTCCTGTTTTACTTCCGCTGCAATTTCTGGTTAAGAATCTCAGCGTGCTTTTATTTAGTAGATCTGCATTTTATTTCAGCAAGGATTTACTAGGAATTAATTGTCGTGACTAGGGTTTAAGGAAATTTAACATGGTATCAAAGCACGTTGAAAGTTAACAACCACTCTATGATTTGAACTATTTTGAAGATTTGTCTGTCTCTTCTTACCCCCAGCTGATGGAGCAACATGAAAGTATGAGGTGATCCCCCTGACAGTCACTTGGTGGCAGTGTTATTGGAACCAAACCAAAACCAGCAGAACCGACCGATACAACCAGTTTCGGCACCATACAAATCCAATTTAGTGTTTCAAACCGGTTAAGGTCGGTTTTGTACCGAACAGATTGGTTCCATACCTAAACCGACCGGTTCCATACAGAACCAACCTTAAAGCACCAAACCGACCAGTTATGTGTGGCACCGTACAGCACAGCTACAAACCACCAAATCTTAAATACTTTTTTCTAAAAACAAAAATTACTTAGGGCAAGCAAAATACCTAACCCTGGGACCCTACTAAAGCTATTTAAAGAGGTTCCCACCATTTCACTCGCACAATTCTTAATGAGGTCCTCCCCTAGTAATTAATGGTAATAGTAAATTCTTAAAGTAAAAGTGGCCTTCTCCTTTATATTCCTTTTATATTCTTTTACTTAAATTTTTAACATTACCACTAATTGTTTCAGGATGTTTAAAAGTGGTTCCAACCTCATTGGACTTTACATGGAGAAAGAAAAATTTTAGATCCCATTCAAAATTCAGCAGACTTAACAGTTTTCAAGATTTCAAAATTGGTAGGATTGTAATGTTTCTACTGGATTCTATCATGTATGACGGTATGGAACTAGCATTTAATCAAGAGAACCAAGCCCTCTATGTACCTTGATGTTGGTGGCATTGATTGTTGAACTCCTCTATCATGATCCTAGTGAAAATGTACCCTTCACTCAAGCAAAATCATTGATTAGGCATGTTAATTTTTTTCTATCTTATTTTAGTACTTAAAGGGATGATGATGATCTCAATATAGGCAATGATTTTGATGATACATAGTTATTTGTTGTAACGGATTTTTTTTACTCTAGCCATCATTGAGAACCTCTTTGTTGATGTATTTTGGTTCATAGATGGATTGCAATTGGTGCTATCTTGGTTATATGCACCCTTATTTGCTATATACATGAAAAACTTTGCATATTTATGTATAATGGTTTGGATTCATATGGATTCACATGAATATATATGGTTTTTTTCAAAATTTGAATATTTTATGTATTTTTTGGTCCGGTTTTACTCCGATTTTGGTCTAGTTCAAAGTTTTGGGGTCGACCAGGTCGATGACCGGTCCAATTCTGATAACATTGCTCGGCGGGATGGGGTGTACAAGAATTGAGATGTCATTGAATATCTCCTTGATGAAGAAGGCTAGGCATCTTTGATTGCGATACCGGAAGAAAGTAGATAGGGATCCCCCCAAGTCCCTAAAGAGAATGTAATAGTGCCCCTTGATCTTATAATAGAAGGGGCCAATGAAATAAGGTGCAACTCTATCTCCAACTCCCATAGGTGGTACATCTGGAAAATCTTGTCTAGGAGAGGGATGTGGTGATCGATCTCCACCAAGAGTCTATGAGAGCTAACCCAAAACTGTCCCAGAGGAATCCTGAGTGAATGCATCTAGTGTCCACTTGTGTATTGGGGATGTGACGATGATGCCATTCCTCAACTCCAAGAAGTGCTCTAGATAAAAAGACATCTTTGAGCCTAGGCTCTTCGGAGGTGAGGTCCAAGTGACTTGGATGTACAGTCTATAGATATCCTCTCTAATACCCAGTTCACTTCCTATTTGGTCGACAATAGATGGCTTGGTACATCAAGGGAGTGCCTGAAGGGGGGGCATTCTAGGGAGATGGTCATCCATTGGAGAAGTCAAGAGGCCTCTGAAATTAAATATTTATTAATTTTCTCGAATAACCATTAGCATTCAATGGCACTCTAGAAGGAATACATACATAATCAAAGACAAGGGGTTGTTCCAAGCATCTCCATTGTAAAATGGAAGAAAAGGAAAGCAAGATACATTCAATTATCAAGTGTTCCCTAGAGTAAGTATACAAGATGGGGACACAAGAAGCCCAAGTTGTTGGGGTGGTTGGTTTAACCATCAATCTCCACTCCTAACCACCAAGGTTGAAAGTCCAATGATAAAAGCCAATGAGGTATTATGTTGTTGTCTTATATAGTCCATTGTCATGACTCATGAGGCTACTTCTTGTCAAAATCACCTATAGCACAAAAGAAGGATTGTAACGAAACATGCATTAAAACTATGAATAGTCTATTTGTTGAGGATGCCCTCCCTATGTTAAGGCATCTCCCAAACATAAAGGATTACATACCTCTTCCTCTCATACAATATCAAAGTTGATAAAGAAATCCCAAATTATCTAAAAAAGTAATATTCCCAATAAAATTTTTGTAAACTGGGCATCTAAATATGCAAAATTTGTATTTGGTTCGATATGGAAAAAACAATTAATCCATTGATCTCAAGGCAATGGTCATATGATAATCTACTCATATCCAAAGTGGAGGAGAACAATCTCCTAAATAGCTTAAGGAAAACAGTAGACCATGTCTTAGATTGATATATATATATATATATATATATATATATATTGGCATGATAATGGATCCTTGAAGAATCGAAAAGGCTAAATTGTTAATTCTTGCATTAATATAGCCTTAAGAACTCGTTGTCTTTCATGCTTGGTGTACCCTTGATGATGTGGTCGAGTGATGAGGTGGATTATGAACATGTAGTAGATTGTGATTGGATAAATTCTAACGTGGGGTAGACAACGTGGTCGAGTGATGAGGTGGATTATGAACATGTAGTAGATTGTGATTGGATAAATTCTAACGTGGGGTAGACCCCTTACCCAACCTGACAGTAATGGAGGCTAGGGCTTAGTACTGAGGCCTTGATGGAGTTACTCCAACTCCACATTGGGGGAGGTCTATCAAAAGGCCTAGCCAACAGCACTAAGGCCTCACCTTAGTGTTGGGGGTTTTTAGGAGTTATCCCCAAGTGATCCATGGGGATGATCCCTTGTGACGCTCGATGACACAATGAGATCTTCGGTGTATTAGGGAGTCGACGGGAGTTACCCCAACCCACTAGGCAAGACAACCTTGCCAAGAGCCTGGCTACAAAGGGAACTAGGGACCCAAGAGTATTAAAGGGAGCACCTCCACCTATACCACGTGACATGAGGCAAGGACGACAAAGACTAATAGGTATCAAAAGGGGCCCTCAAATGATTTCGCATCCAATCAAAGGTTGTTGTGTGGCAAATAGGGAACGACATAAAAGTCCCTATCTCCTACTCAATTAATTGTTGGGCATGTATGAAGCTTGGGAAGGCATTTTTATTAGTCACTAAGCAGCACAAGAGCAAGAAAAGGAGAAAAATTGTAACTCATTATTGGGGGGAATGGTTTTCAATCGTTTCTTGAGGTCATTGGCCTTCCACCTGCCTAGAGGCGCAAGCATAAAGGAAGCATGGAGCGATGGAAGAAGGGTTTGACCAGTTGGATGCAATAGAGGAAAGAAACAACAAAGTAACCCACGGGTTGAGTTGTCATTTCTCTACACAAATTTGTAGAAGATAAAGAGAATGACAAGACAAAGGCTACAACACTAGTTTGTGGAAGATTGTATTATTTGTATTTCCTTTGAGATTTTGTACGACAAAGAACCTTGTAACTGTAAAAATAACCAAAGCAAGATAGCCATTTTGACACTGAAGTTTTCCCAATTCGGGTTTCTCCATGATATCTATTTAGTATTGGGTTATTTGTGTATGTGTGATTGCATTCTATAATCCAGTCTCACAAAACTTTAAAGAAACCACAGCCACACTTATGCATGCAACATAGCATGTTATTATTTCTTTTTGTTTATAGTTAATTTTATTCCACAATAAGATCTTTTGGCCATAGGCCTTCGATTACATATCACATTTAGAGATAAATATTAAAATAATGGAGGGATTTAAGAGAGAGGGTTTCATGGCGGTCAATGCAAATGACTCCCTAGTAGTACTTGTAAATGTCATCACAAAAACTCTAGTTGATATCTTGCTTTGACATATTAAAAGTGTCAATGGAAAATGGTGTGGATGAGTAATTCTTTATATCCATAATGCAAAAAAGAGCAGCCACTAAAACGTAGCAACTATAACTCAACCCATGACTAGCTAATATCACGGAAAACTAAAGAGAATAGTTCGTGGAGATCAAGCAAAAGATGGATGCTAAGTTCTAAATCTACTAATGAGGAGCTCAAGCAAGTGTTGCGAAAGTACTTGTATTATCAAAGTCTATGAAGCATTGAAAACCAAGCCAAACTGCAATGTGTTAATCCTTTGGATTTATACCGCTAAAAGTTAAAACACAACCACAATTAAGAAAGAGATAGTAATGGGAAATTAGTATACAATGAATGCTTTCTCAAACAACCATACAAGTGTGATGCTCAAGTCATGCATTGTCTACACAATGGACAACACAAATCACTTAGAAAAAGTTATATAACAAATTCTCAAAACCCCTAGAGACCTTGCTCCAAATAACATAATGTAAACAACAAGTACACTAAAGGTAGGTGCCTATACAATCATAGTAGTAAACGGATACCAAATAATAGGTAGCTATTTATTTCTACTAGCAAAGCATCCATGTGATATGCATGGAACCCACTATGATCATTCCATGTCCACACCAACTCCATCAATATTATGGCACATGATGATATAACAAGCATTCAATAAACACTAGCCACGAGAATCAATATGATACCAACAATAAAAACTACATGTGTACATATTATGTTCACAACAACATACAAGGACACAGATAACAAACCAAAGATGTTGTACATTAGGGAATTTTGGATAGCAAAATCCATACTAGTCCCAAACCTTGCTCACATGTTGATCTTAAAGTGTAGTAAGCCATCATAAACATAGTTGTTGTGGTCAAAATTCAAGCATTAATTTTTTATACAATGATCATAAATTTAGGTACAATAGCCATAAATGCAAGTTGGCCTCCATAAATGCAATTCAATCCTCATAAATTGATTTAATACATGTCCTAGGGTCAACATTCCACACTACTTGCAAGTAGGCCTTTATACAAATTTGTACATNTGATCATAAATTTAGGTACAATAGCCATAAATGCAAGTTGGCCTCCATAAATGCAATTCAATCCTCATAAATTGATTTAATACATGTCCTAGGGTCAACATTCCACACTACTTGCAAGTAGGCCTTTATACAAATTTGTACATGATAAATGTAGGTCATGTTACTGAAATTTGCATTTAATCTAAGTTGTATGTCTGAAATTTACATGGTACTTATTTTGAAGCAAGTTCAAGCATGGAATGGGAGAACCTGCAAACCCTAAAAACCCTAGCAATGGCTTGCCTCATTGAACCTACCCCTCCCTCGCCCCTTTTGTCCCATCACTCGAATCCCAAGCACCTACCCGGTTTTTTCTTAACAA
>SNQJ01S0006910.1:117545-138612 GCA_010110895.2 Picea sitchensis | reverse complement strand
TCAACACTCCTCCCTTCGACAACAAAAGTGTTGGAACCATCTACGCCTCCTTCTATTCCGCCCCCTGATGTGCCAACTACACCTCACCCTTCCTGTTGACACTCAGAACTGAATTTGGGTTGCAGCAAATCAATCCCGAGGCAACCTCGAACCACTTTGGATTGGAAGTTGCCCTCCCCCAACCCGAGAGGGATCTCTTGAACAATGTCACAATATGATCTTCAGTAAGCGTGAAATGGTGGGCAGATTTATGGGTAAATGATGGTCTTGGATTTTTAAAGTTTGGGGGGTAAACCAGGGAAATGGTCCATTGGGCATGGAGTCAAGTGAAAACCGAAGAAAGGAGATAATAGCAGAGATCATATAACTTGCGGAAAGTGGGGCAAAGTAAGTCTATCTTTCAGCGATTTGATAATCATGATGCGGTAGCAGAAAAAGGAAAGGAAAGGAAAGGCCGATGTAGCAGAGAATATATGTAGAATTCTGGAAGTGTAGACTGGTCTTACACCCGCTGATAGCTGGTACAGAGGAAAAACAGTAAACAATTACAGAAAACCAAAATTCATTCGCTATAGTAGTGGTCGTACTAAATTATAACAAAGCACATCAGTGAGGAATATGAAATGAAACGAAATATGAGAGAAAACAAACTTGTAACACAGTCGTGACGGAATAAGGAAGAAATAAACAATATGATAATGACAATATCAACTATGGGTAAGGAACATATAAATGAGTTCCAAACAATTTCAACAGAGCTGAAATAAGGAAGAACATACTGAACGAATTGACCGTGATGAATCTCACAGTCACAAGTAAAAAATCTCATCTGTATTATTCCAATCTGGCTTACAAAATAACTCAGCATTATAAAGGAACCCCTCCTCACAAGAGGTTTATTCCCCAGCTCGCCCCCTGCGCCCCCCTCCTCTCTGTTACATCAATCT
This sequence comes from Picea sitchensis, assembly GCA_010110895.2. Lineage (NCBI taxonomy): Eukaryota > Viridiplantae > Streptophyta > Pinopsida > Pinales > Pinaceae > Picea > Picea sitchensis. The sequence goes on along the minus strand of SNQJ01S0006910.1, from coordinate 137,665 downwards.
ATCTTTTAAAAGAAAAATCTAAAACTCTTTGTGTTCCAGGAATCTGAAACGGTTCCTCTTCATGGAATTCTGCGACTGCCAGATGCTCTGCCAGCGCTTTGAACCGTTACTAAGTGGGGTATTTTCAGCTGGGATAAATCTTTGCGTTTGATTTTGTTTTGAAACCTCCAAAAATCTGAGAAGGCTTCCAACCAATGCGTAGGACCGATCACTCCAGGTGGATTGTCGCTTCATTTTCCTCTGCTCGATATCTGGATCTACTTAATGATGGTGCCAATTGTCCTTTTTTGTTTCGATCCTTCTTAAGTATTCTGCTCGATCTCCGGATCTACTCAATGATGGTGCCAACGGAGGAAAATGGGATATGAAATTAGTACATGGCATTTCTGATAACAAATTTCACATCAGAAGAAGAAAACAAACACTAAATTTGAATTAATATTCTGACTTCAGATCGGAGTTTTTTGTTCTCTTCCAAGAGAGTGAGATAATGAGCCTCGAGGGATTCGTAGCTCTGCTTGATAACATCGAAGTCTTTCTCTAGCTGCGTGGTTGTCCCTTCGGCTCTTATGTTCTAGAACCAAATAGCGATTTGCCTTGGGTACAGTCCGAGAGCCCCTGCAAGCTTCTTTTCTTTCAGGCTTCCAGTACCTTTCCCAACTCAAAACTCTTCTCCAACGCCCTTGCTTGTTCCATGGGGAGCCTTCTGCACTTTTTTATCCCCTGGGAATTATCGACATTCTCTGAAGAAGAAATCTCTAATGATTCTCATGCTGCGCTAATGTCAAAAGCCGAATAAGAATTGACTGGACTTTCCCATCATATCAGATCTCAGCTTCAGATCCTCCTGTGTGAGTGTGTGAGTGTGTGAGTTGGAACCTTGATTTCGGGCTTCGAGAAAAGAGAAGGTCAATCCAAATTCTAAGTCGGCCGAACTTCCGAAATAGAGTTCGGTCCAGTTTCGTTGAATCCCGTTGTAAACCACGCCATCAAGTTCCCATCGCTCGCGGGCTTCGCCTATTTGATGGTTGCATTTCTCATCCGAATTACAGAAGTTGCCTTATCGTTGCAAGCTTTTAAGCTCTCCGCCATGTCTGTCGAAGTCCAAATCCCCTGGAGCAACCCAATCGTCCACCTGGACCAACAATCAACTGTAATCCCAGCTCATCCCTCGCAACCCCAAAGATTCAAGCTCTGCCCTTCCGATTTGCAGATGCTCTGCTGCGATTACATTCAGAAGGGCCTCATATACCAAATGTCCTTCGTCGATGATCACCAATTTGTTTCGGCGGTGGAGCTTCTCAATAAGAGCCTCTCGGAAGCACTCGTCCATTTCTATCCGTTGGCAGGAAGGCTCATCACTTCCTCGGATGGGGTTCTGTACATTTACTGCAACGATGTCGGCGCCGATTTGATCGAAGCATCCGCGTCAGATGTCGAAATTGAAGAAATAAAGGGGTCGGAGATCGGTCCAATCGTTCGCCAACTTTTTTCCCTAGATGGCGCTATCAATCTTAACGGTCATTTTCTCCCTCTGCTCGTAGTCCAGGTGAGTTCATGCTCTTCTAAAATCCGAAGTTCGATAGTACTACTCACTTTTTATGTGGAACTCAAATATTTAGATAGGATTTATACCTATCATTTTCATAGATGCAAAATACCTCTCTTTCCATCTGTTTAATGGAAAATTCCGAGTTTATTTTGACCAGGGAATCGACTCGCTGATTTTCTGTTTCTCGTCCTGACATTCTAAATTTGACTATGATCAGGTAACGAAGCTGAGAGATGGAGTTGCCATAGGTTTCACAATCAACCACGCGGTCGTAGACGGGACTTCACTGTGGCATTTCATAAACTCATGGGCGGATATCTGCAGAGAATCGGCCACAATCTCTCCCCTGCCTCTTCACAGCCGGTGTTTCGACATAAAAGGCTCCCGCATAGCTCTCAACCTGCCTAAAACCCAAACGATCCAGAAGTTTTCCCCGCCTGCACTGACTGAAAAAATATTTCACTTCAGCAAGGAAGCGATCTTGAGGCTAAAGGAAAGAGCCAACCGTAATAATTCAAAGGACCCAACTATAATCTCGTCCTTCCAGGCACTCTCTACCCACATATGGCAAGCCATCACACGGGCGCGTGCCCTGCTTCCCCACAAGCCGACGACCTTCAAGCTCGCGGTGAACTGCCGACCGAGATTGATACCTCCGTTGCCTTATTCTTACTTTGGCAACGCCATCCAGATCGTTAGCACAAAGATCATGGCAGGGGAGCTCCTGGCCTGCGATATCTCTTCGGTAGCATGGTTGCTACACTACATCATATGGCCACACAGCGATGTAAACATCAGGGAGGAGCTGCAAAAATATAGGCAGTACCCTACGTTCTGCAATCCCCATAAAGCGGTTGTTAAATATTGACCACTGCACTACATCAGCAACCTTGATCACCAACTCAGTGTTAATTGTAACAATCTCAATCCGTATATTTCCATGCTTTGTAATGGTTGCTTTGCAAACAGGCTCTATTAGTAGAGTGTTGTTTCCATTCATGATGATTGTAGGACCCTTTGTCGTATGACCATAGCAAGATTTTCCAGGAGATATATTGGTGTCTCCTGCCATCCATTTCCGAAGTAGACTTGGTAAGATTTCTCTGCTTTGGGCTCCCCTACTATTTTCTCCATTACCACAGGTTTCAATATGTCAGTAACTTCAACCATACGCACTCTCATAACACTGATAAGAATATTTCTTTTCTGAAGTTCAAATCCATACTCTTGATGGAATCTTTTTACAAATTCCCCGGCATAGTTATTGCTCCCATCTTGGGGAGTCATGATCCTCATTGCAGTGTCTGTACCCTCGTAACGCAAATTCAAATACAAGTCTGTGTGTATATTTTCATCTTTAAAGCCTTGAAGCCTCAGTTGTAGATGAAGGGTCAATGACATAAACAGCATGGTAAAGATTTTTACGAATATAATAGAACTGGCCAGGGAAGACTGGCATAAGAAGCTCATTCAGATTGCTTCGCCATCTTCTATACATAGAGTCCTCCTCTAGATTGTTCAAATAGTGAACCTGGATAGAACGGAAGTCTAAACGAAAAGAACCCTGTTCTGCAGGTGCAGGTGTATATAATAGTGCCTTTATATCCTTTCGAGGAACATTCTTCAAAACTGATCCTCAACCCTAAAAGCCCGAATGGTCATTGTCCCTGATATGGATTCACCAAAATGATTTGCAATAGGTGACTTTGTTGTACCGTTCAGTCTCATCAGTTCTTTAGCAGAAGAAAAATAGTATTTCTGGAGTTGAAAGGTCAAATAAATAGTTGGAATAGCGGCAAACAAAACTTGCCATGTTACAACAGCCACAACTCCAAGATTGCTGCAAACATTCATAGTAGATATCATGCAGACGACAAAGTTGAAAGGAATGTCTACATCAAGAATGCTGAAATCTGAAGAAACTCTGCTCAGAACTCTTCCCAACGGAGTTGCATCAAAGAATCCCATTGGTGCTTGGGATAAAAATACTGAGTAGAGCAATTTCCGAAATCTGTTACAACACTTCCTACCAAACTCTTAAAGGGAACTTTCTAGACTTCCTCCCCATTGACTTGCTACGTAGCCTTGCATAACGGGAGGACCCACACCCTCTACCTAGCAATCCCACCTTTCAACCAACATCCTCTCCCCCCCTAAAGAAAAAGAACAGCATAAAAAAAGAGTACAATGTATCAAGCAAAGGACAAGCAACATGCATATTGATATAAAGGATAAGGAAGTCTAAGGAACCATCCTCCAATACTCATAGAGCTTTCATAGGGAAGTTCAGTGGTGACACAAAGCTCTTAGAGAAATCTACGAAGGGTTGGCAACAACAAAATGGGAAAACATGCTAGACTAGACATCCAAAATACATTTTAGTTCTACAGGTTTTGCCACTTTCAACTTTAAGAACCAAAAGAATAAGGAATATATTCAAGCACATCAACCCCACTTCAACAATGCAACATGCATGTACATTTGAGATTGGATGCCAGGCTTCAACCCAACTCGGGAGTAGATAACAAAACTCCCTATCTAGACGAAGCCCCCAAACCTCCCCCTAGAATTTTGCACTCCTAATATCCTTAAGTAGATATGTGACAAGATTGGAAATTTTTTGAAAATCAATGATCATACACTAGCCATGGAAATCCTAGTGGTTAAAGATAAGCATCGAAATGGAACTAAATGAGAGAATTCTCGAGGGTATTAACCTCAACTATGGGGTAAGCTCACACTAGCAAAAACATGACTTTGTCAATGTCCCCTTTCAATGACGATTTTGCAGAGAAATTAGACACATAAGAAGGAAAACGCATTGAAGAATTTGAAGAAGAGGAGAAGCTCATATCTAAGTGCTACAACCCAAATCACAAGGGGGAAGGCCTCTCACATATTCAAGGCAATGGGAAGTCACCCTCAAATACCTCCTTTCTCTTCCTTGCTCCATCTTCGTCAAAGTCAGTTACCACCGTTGAACCCCTAGAGGACTTATCAATAGTTTTGAAGAAGCTCAAGGAGCATCTAGAATGGCAAAAATGCATGGTCAAAACCCAAGAAACTTCCAACCCAAGGACTAACCCCCATCTATCCACTCTCCCCATGTCGGTCCCTTTGCTAAACCCCCCCAACTCTCCTTTATTTCACATTCCCTTCAACTTCCCCCCTTATTGACTTAGATGAGTTTGTGGGAGAAATCTCGAAGGCTTTCACCACCCCTCAACACTCCACCTCTTCTTCTCAATTTGAGATGAGTCAATCTCAGCACCAATATTGCACCTATTCAAAAACTAGGAAGCCCGTCAATGTCCCTCCCCCAACTCTATCAAGAGGCTTGGAAATGATTGCATACTTTGCACCCAATAAGAAAGCACTAGGTAGAAAATCAAACACGGTTAAGACAATATCACAAGCAAACATTGAGGCCCCAACAAGGGAGACAACAAACCATCACTAGGGCACTTACAACACTTGAAGCCCCCAAAGAAGTTACAAAATGATACTGATCTTTGTCAATAACAGGGGTTCAGAATCCGCTCGAAAGCTTTGATCCCTTAGCAAAACTATAAATGTACATAGACTAGATGTATTATTCTCCAAGAAACCATGACTTTAGGGATCATCTGCAAATCCTCTCTTTAGAAATACTTCCCCAATGAAACTTCGAGCACACAAGCTCCACTGGACTATCTACAGGCTTGGCTATGGCATGGAATCCCTCTCTCCACCTCATCAGTTGTGTAAAATCCCACAACTGCATGTATGTAACTTTTTTTGGATAAACTCAACCATATCAATGAGCTCCTCAATGTCTATGGTCCAAACATCAACATGCGGGATTTTTGGCTAGATTTGTCTAGCAAAGACCTCTTACACTCTCCCAATCTCATCTTGGGGTGTACCTCAACTTGATAGTGGATGGAGAAGAGAGATGGGGAAGTAGCACTCAAAACGACCCTCTTGTTGATTTCCTTCTAGACCTTTCTAAACAGGCAACACTCGTTGACATTGAGCCAATCTCCACTACAACAACTTGAACCAACAAAATTGTCTTGGAGAGGATTTCATAGACAAACTCCTTAATAGATTCTTGGTTAAGGAATCCTTAATTACCCAGATCCATAAGTACAAATCGGGGGTGGCCTTAAACAGAGGCTAGAATCATTTCGTCGTTATTCTAGAACTTGGTAAGGCTACAAGTTGATCTCCCTCTCCCTTCAAATTCAACCATCATTGGCTATAGCACTCTAACTACCTCCACCTTGCCAAATCCACCTAGGTCCCTCTCTTAGAAAATCAAGGAAACTTTATGCCCCAACTCCAAAGGAACATGATCAATATTAAAGGGGTATCCAAGAAATGGTGCTTAGAGAACTTTTGTCAGCTTGCCTCAAGAATCAAGATTGTAGAACATCAAATATTAGCTCTCCATGATTAAGTAATCCATATTAACCCTACTCTTGACTAGAAACAAAAGCTAGACGACCTAGAAAGGGCGAGGCACTCACTTTTAGCCGAGGAAGAGGCTTGATGGTGTATGAAACCATATGAATTCAAGCAAGTAACCAAAACATTTTTTATTTCATAAGCAAGCAGTAGCTCAAAAAGCCTTCAATACCATATGGCGAATCACATATCATCGAGAGGTGGTCTGTGAAACTTTTGAGAGCATTAGCTCAACCGAGGTAAACCACTTCAAGGAACATATACTTAGCCTCCTTATGCGACTCTCAGAAGCATCCTCTCTGTGATGGTAGCTTTTTTGAATTGGGTTGATGAGGACACCAATGAATCTCTTATGGCCCCCCACTACACCAATCTAACTCAAGTGTGCCACCCATAAGATGCAAAATGATAAGGCGCCAAACCCAAATGGTTTCCTAAACAAATTATTTTGAGGTTTTATGGACTCCTCAATGAGTATCTCCTCAAAGTTACTAAAGAATCCAAGATTCAACGATGGGTGTTGCATGCTTTCAATTCAACTTTCCTCACCACCATTCATAAAGGTAAACAGTGCCACCTTATTTGACCATTTTTGCCGCATATCTCTTTGCGACTACATTATGCATATATAAGTTCATCACTAGCATCATAGTTGCTCATCTTAAATCCATTCTATTAGATAGAATGTGCAGGTAACAAATTGGTTTCCTTCATGAGAGGGACATATACAATGTTATTGGTACAGCCCAAGAAGTCNCTACATTATGCATATATAAGTTCATCACTAGCATCATAGTTGCTCATCTTAAATCCATTCTATTAGATAGAATGTGCAGGTAACAAATTGGTTTCCTTCATGAGAGGGACATATACAATGTTATTGGTACAGCCCAAGAAGTCTTTCACACTATCAAAGCCAACCATAAGCAAGTTTTAATTGCAAAAATTGACCTATCCAATGCTTTTGACAAATTGAGTTGGCCCTGCATCATATTGATCTTCATCCAGGTAGGGTTCTCTTGGCCCTTCAGCTCTTGGATCAAAGCTTACCTAACCTCAACCTCCTTTGTTCTTCTAATCGACGGTTTAGCATCCCACTTCTTCTTAGATTGTTGAGGCCTCAAACAAAGTTGTCCCCCATCCCTTCTCTTATTCTTATAGATATTGAATGCCTTAGCAAATTGATCCATGCAAAATGTCGGGCAGGAAATATCATGGGCATCAGGATAGCCAAGAGGGTCTAGATCACCCATTTAATGTTCATGGATGACCTTCTCCTCTTTAGGTATGGCTTCACCTCTAAAGCCAAGACATATGCTAAGATTCTCAACCTTTTCTACCAACCCACAGGCATGGAAATCAACAAGTCAAAATCTGTCATTTGTTTCAACCTAGTCCCTCAATTCCACATGACTATGATCCACAATCTAATGCCCTACTCTTTGCAAGGTTTTAATGAGACCCTAACCTACCTTGGATTTCATTTGAAGCCAAACAACTATAAGATCTAGGATTGGAACTGGCTTCTTGACAAACTGAAGGTAAGGATATCTCATTGGACCCATAGATGGATTTCAAGGGCTAGCTATATAGTTTTGATCAAGAGTGTTCTCTTTGACGTCCCTATTTACTAGTTCTCATTGGCATCCCATTTGAAGCACATCCTTTCCAAAATAAGGAAAATCTATATTTCTTTCAATTGGAAGGGAAATAAAGAAGAGGGAGGTTTGCGTTTGTTAGCTTGGGAAGCACTCTCTCGTCCACAAGATCACAGAGCTTGGGACATAAAACACATTGGAAAGTTTGCCACAGCCCTTGCTACAAAGGGGCCTAGAAGCTCATTGTCAATAAAGGACTCTAGCAAGAGGTCCTTTTTAACAAATATATTGCTTTAGCAAGCCTGGAAGATTGGATTTTAAACCTAAACAAATCACAACAGGGTGGCTCCAATTTCTTGAAGGCCATCACTCTTGCTGTGACTCTCGTCACGAATCACCTTTGCTAGTGGATAGGGGACAAAGCAAAGGTAAAATTGGGCTCCAACAGATGGGCTTGTCAAGATCCCGAATATTAGATGCCTCTCCAATTAAGAGATGCTTTCTGCTTCCGGCAGATGACCACATGTCAGTAAATTGCAGTCCCCACCCCCTCCACAGTGCCCACACTCTTTTCACAAGACAACTCACCTAAGCAGAATTACACTAGAAGGGAAGATGACACTATGGGGGGCAAATCCCTCACTAGGCAGATATAGTGTAAAAATTGGATCAGCAATATCCCCCTCAACCCAACACTTGCCAATTGTGGTGAACAAAGGTATGGAAAGTTCCAACTCCCTCCAAAGTCATTATGTTTGCATGGATGTCAATCAAAGGAGCAGTGCCCACCTAGGACACTTTGCAATGAAAAGGCAGGCAGAAACCCAGCAGATGCCCTATATGTGAAGAGGATGAAGAATCCAGCAACCATCTCTCAGTGCACCGGCACTTCACCAAGGAAGTTTGGGCTCTCTTCAAGGCTCCTCTCGCACCCTCTGCCATGGGCAGGTGAAAATATCAACTCTGCTCTCCTTGCATGAATATCACACACATCCAATGCAAATCAAGCCCTGGATTTGGAGGTAATGTGGCCCATCTGGCTTGTTCGCAATGAAAGCATCTTTCAGAACAGTTTAGCATGACCCTACAGAATATTTTATAGGCTCAAAGATGGCAAGAAGCAGCACATGGCTCAAAAACCTCCCAAACCTCCAAGAGTACTAATGCAACTGGATCATGACCCCTCTCATGCTAGAGGGAACTTTGATGGAGCCTCACAAGCAAATCCTGGTATCAGTGGTGCAGGGGGTGGATTCTCTTTCCAAACAGGGACAAAATCTCTTTCAAACTGGCCTGGGTAGGGCCACAAACAACAGAGCAGAGTTACTTGCATCCAGTACTCTTCTTGAACTGGCTTGGGAGTTTGGAGTTCAAGATCTGGATATATTCTGTAACTCCAAAATCATAATAGGACGGCTAAATGGATCCATGAACACATCAAGCATTCAGCAACAAGTGAGCATGAGGGNACTTGCATCCAGTACTCTTCTTGAACTGGCTTGGGAGTTTGGAGTTCAAGATCTGGATATATTCTGTAACTCCAAAATCATAATAGGACGGCTAAATGGATCCATGAACACATCAAGCATTCAGCAACAAGTGAGCATGAGGGAAACAAAGGACAAGCTAACACAACTCCACAGTCCATCACCCACATATCCAGAGAGCTGAACTCCGAAGCAGCCCAGTTAGCCTTGGAAGTAGTCCAATTGGAACTTGAAATAGGTTTGAGCATAATGTGGAGGGGATTACCACAATCCACTCCAGAACTATTTTCTGATTTTCTAGGGATGGAGAGGCATAACTGTTTTGCTAAACAGTCCTCCCAATTTTCGAAGCTCTTTTTTGAAACAGTTTGATGACACTTATAGGATATTCTAGTGAGGTGTACAGTTTCTTTCTGAACTGTCCTCAAGGCCTGTAATGAGACTTCCCAGGTTATCTCTGTTTCTACTAGAAGACACATACTGGAACTTTGTAACTCATCTATGGTTTAAGGCTGCTAAGCTGTTCATAATTACACTTTTTTATAAATTAAACAAGTAGACTTTTTTCACTCAAAAAAGATCTAAAAGTTCCATTTAATGCAGGCTACAAATCGGAGATTTGCAATTAATGCAGTCCATAGGTCTAACATTCACATTTAATAGAAGCTGCAGGTTTGAGATTTATGTTTCATCCAGACCGGAAGATAGAAATTTGCATTTCATGCAGGCTGCAAGTCTGAAATTCATAGTTCACTATACCACAGGACTGAAACCTGCATTTAATGCAAACAGTATATCTAAAATTCGTATTTTCCACAGGTTGCATGTCTAAAAACCATATTTCATGCAGGCTGCAGGTATAAAAACCACATTTCACACAGACCACAGGTCTGAACTTTGCATTTCAAGCAGGCCACAGTTCTTAAGTTCAAATTTCACTCGAGTCACAAGTTTGAAATTTTCACTCAGGCTGCATGTCTGCAATTCGCATTTCATGCAGGCCTGAAATTGACATTCAATGCAGGCTGCAAGCCTGAAATACATGCAACAATCCCGTAAATGTAGGTTTTCTTCATAAATGCAACTAGTGGTCTTCAAAATTATACGTATCAGTGTTGGTACTTACTTATAGACGTCACAAATTCCTCATGAATGCAAATGTACCACTAAAATGTTAATGAATGTAGTACCAACCAATGTTATCGGAAGCGGACCAGAACCGGCACAACTGGCCGGTCGGACGAGTTTTAGGGGGTTTCCCGTTGGAACCAGCCTCCCAAAACGGAATTGACTAGTTTTGTTCTGAACTAGTCCTGAACCAGCCAGTTCAAGATAGAACTGGTCAAAAATGACTGGTTTGACGGTTTTGTACTGCTGCATGTCCTTCCCCCTAAGAAACCAAAAATAAAATAAAATAAACAAAAAACAAAACACTATAATCACCCTTAAACCTAATTTTGATCTATTTAATGAGGTCCCCTTTTATCATGGATGGACTTATCTTTGGATGACTTGCAGCTGCTTCCAAAGACACGGGATATAAACATTGGTGTTGGACCTTCAAGGGCATCGAGTCAAGATGCCAAGCATCCCCATGCAGATAATGTCAACAATCTAGATTTGGATGATTAGCTAGTTTAATTTGATTGTAGACTATAATCTGATTATTTTTCGACTCTGCAGGCCATTTAAGCCTCAATGTCAATGTATTTTGGTTCAGATATGTATTGCACTCAGGGCCATTTTGCTATATTCACCCTCACAATGCTGTATACATCAGAACACTTTGCATATTTGGTGTCTAATGGTTTGGATTTAGATTGATGTACATGAATATATTTGATATATATATGATATATACACACACACACACACTCAATAATTGAAGATTTTATATATTTTTTGATCGATTGGTTTTTTTTCCAATTTTTTTACTGGTTTGGTTCCGATTTTTTGGGTCGACCAGTTCAGTTTTGATACATTGGTACCAACATGATGGAGCACAACCTCATAAAAATAGATCAAATACACCATAATGTATGAAAATTGCTCATGCCTGAGAAGAAAAACCAAGGAAATAAATAATGAATGATAGAATAAGGAACTGAGGGATTAGATATACTTCTCTACCCTACACACGCTCCCTACCTATGTGCAGCTATAGCATGCAACCCCCTTTGGGGCCTTGCTGACATGGAGCCATTTGAACTACAACACCCCCCCCATGGGATTTTGCCAAAATGTACATGAGAGAAGCGCCTTCCTACCTTCTATTAAGGTATATTAGCCTTAATTTATTATGGTTCTACCTGCATAAACCCATAAAATGTAAATGGCATAGTACATACAACAAAAAGTGCTTACAAGCAGTAAGAGCTGTACATCCCATAAACCTAAATTTGACTATTAATAACCGTGTTTACAAGAGATGGGAGCTGACCACTCCATAAACCTAAATTTCTTACATGACGTGAGTACTGACACCTTCATAAACCTAAGTTTCACTATTACAAACCTTGCTTACAATAGGTAGGAGATAAACCCCCTATAAACCTAAATTGACTGTTATAAAACTTGCTTACAAGAGTTGGGAGCTGACTCCTCCATAAATTTAATTGTTATAAACCTTGCTTACAAGAGGTGGCAGGCTGGAGTTAACCATCCCATAAACCTAAATTTGACTATTATATACCTTGCTTACAAGCAGTGGCATATAATCAATGTTACATCCAAATTTCCAGGACATGGGGATGCGGGAGTCAGGAAACGCACTTGGGGGACGTGTGGTGACACCCCCCAAATTTTAAGGAGCATCAAGGGGGATGTCGGGGTCCCTAGCATAGGGGATCCCGCCTCTAAACGGATGTCACTATCTTATTGGTGTTAGGATAGTGGGCTTCACCTTGGTTGTTAAACAATAGGCTTAACCTTGGTTGTGAAGCACTTAAACAACAAATCATTGGCTGTCAAATCTCTTAAACTTAGGCTGCTAACAGTTAAACCCAGGTTGTCCCAGAAAAATCCAAAATCAAAATGATGAATCTCTTTGGAAGCTTGGCTGTGGCTGCTAGCTTAATCATGGTGTCTTGGCTTTAGCTTCTAGTGCCTCCTCCTTGGTGGCCTGGCCTGGCCACAAACAACACGTTCTTCCTCTTCCTTGGCAGCTTGACACTCTTCACAAATAGAAATCAACAGCTCATTAGGTTTTTTAGCTCTTTTTTTTTACTTCTTTAGGTTTTTTTTAAATCATGAGGGGCATCCAGAGGTCCCCCTTTCCAATAGGGGGTGTCTAGATGTCCCACCTTTTGGGAGGGGATGCCCACAACTCTATCTTTTTGCAAAACACACCCCCAAACTAGCGAAACATTTCATTGTGCATTTCACAGAGTTACGAAAAAGGGGGACACAGCCAAACGTTTTGCCAAGTACCCCACCTTACTGAGGATGAGGGGTGTTGAAATCCTTACTCCGGCATCTAGGTATCTTGTTATCTAGTAATTTCCTTACTGCAAATCAGATTAGCAGCTCATATAGCAAAAATACACTGCTGGAATATTCAACCCAAATAAAGATAGTGGAAGCAACACTGGAAACCAAATCATGCACACATAAACACCAATATTTTTGGGTAGAAAATTCCAGCAGTGTATTTTTGTTTTGTGAGCTGCTCATCTGATTTGCAGTAAGGAAATCACTAGATAACAAGATACCTAGGTGTCGGAGTAAGGATTTCAACATGGTATTAAAGCAATCACTCTGAAAGGAAGCCAGATCTCAGATCCATAGCAATTGACGACAGATCTATTAGATATGAGTGACCAGGAGATGGATTTAGTTCAGATCCAGGGTTACAGCAGCAGATCTATTGGATAGGGAGTGTCGCGGTGGGTGTTTGAAGGACTAAGCACAGATCCACTATCTTTTGCAGTAGATCTATCAAATCTGCAGAAGATCTTAGCAGATCCATAACCACCACGCAGAAATCGAAGGACGGATTTCAAGCAAACAGTCGTATTGAAGCAGAACTAGGGTTTTGCGGTCGTACAGAGTTGTACGCAGGTTGCAGAAGGAATAGTAGAGTACATACAATCACGTATACACAGGTTGCAGTAAGCAAAGGCGCATACACACGCGGGTTTCAGTGGTGATAGGCGTGTACAGGATCATACAATTTAATACAGGGGCAGTTTCAACAACATGTTATTTCCAAGGCAGTTTATCAGGTGGCCAAAGAGATGTTTGATGCCTTGGTAGGTTTATTCCAAAGCACTAATATGAATAGAAAGATGGTATTAAGAAATAAACTCAAATCTGTGCAGATGTCTAGATCTAACAATGTTACCAACTATCTCATGAGGATCACTCAGTTAAGTGATCAGCTTGCAGCCATAGGGGAGAAAAAGGATGACGTAGAGCTCGTGATTGTAGCATTGAACGGTCGTCCCAAGTCTTGGGAACCATCTGTCAAGGGAGTCTGCGCTCGAGAAAACCTCCCAGATTGGCAAAGGCTTTGGGATTATTGCATCCAAGAAGAGACTCGGAAGGAGTCTAAAGCAGGCAAGCAGGGAGATGAAGAGGCGGAGAACCTGGCCCTTGTCAGTAAGACAATAAAGGGCAAAGGAAAGGGTTCCAAAGGTAACAATGAGGAGTCAACCTCACATCCAAGGAAGAAGGACGTGAGTAAAATCAAGTGCTTCATGTGCCACATGTATGGTCACTATGCTTCACAGTGTCTGAACAAGAAGAAAGGGAAGAGTCAATCTCAGCAAGTAGTAGCATATGCAGAAGCTCAAGCCAAGGAGTTTGCTGAGAAGTTCGAGAAGGACTTCTCGTTAGTATCTTGCCTTTCTGGCACAGATTTTGGCAGTGCCTGGTTCGTGGACACTGGGGCTTCTCGTCATATGACTGGGACACATGAGTTGTTCACCAAATGGTCAGAAACGGACTCAGATCTACATGTGGAGCTTGACACTCATGCCAAGTGTGGTGTAGAGGGAGTTGGGACAGTGAGGTTCCAACTGGAGTCTGGAGGTTTTATGGAGGTGGCAGATGTGTTGTATGTCCCTGAGTTGAGGACGAATTTGCTCTCTATCTCAACGTTGGAGGAAAAGGGTTATGCAGTCTTGTTCCAGAACGGACAAGTGTTCATGCATTCAGAGGGAGCTATCCCTGACACAGCAGTCAGCATTGGTGTCAGAGAGGGCAGGTTATACATGGTGCAAGGAAAGCCTATAGGTGAATCCAAGGAGATCGCGGATCGCGGATCGATGTCAGTGGAAGAGGACAAGGAGCAGGAGGCTTCAAAGGGTGAGCAGTCGAAGGAAGAGCAGAGTTCACAGACTTTCAGTGTGGGGAATCAACCTTTAGATGGGAAGAGGGAGTTAGCCCCTTCCAGTCGTGTCAGGAGACCTAATTGGTACGAGATGACATTGATGGATGTTCAGGAGCAAGAGGCTCCTAGGAGCACATTGAGGGAGAGCAAGCCTTCAACAAAGTTTCCAAACTTCATGGCATTGATATGTAGCGTCATCGATTACGTGACTTCCAATATTCAGGAAGCAGCTGACCAACAGGGTTGGAGGGATGCCAGGGAGCAAGATCATGTGTGCGACATTGTGCCAGGGCTGGAGGGAGAACCAGTTCCAGGTGGCTCTTTGAGAAATACCTTCCTCACTAAGAGGGAGTGTTGATGTTGGTAGCATCGGACAGGTATTTCCACACAGGTCTAAGTGTCTAGACATGTGGAAGTCATCCAAATCCCTCTACCTTGAGACTTTACTTTAACTAAAGGAACCATTAAAGTAAAGTGTTTTTATTAGTGAGTTGAGTTTTATTTAAAGAAATGCTTTAATTAGCATTAGTGAATTAAATAATAGCCATTGATCTCAAGTGAGGTAAGAAGTAATCTCAACCGTCAATCACTTTGGAGATTAGGGTTAGGTCATAACTCAATCTTATAAAAGCAAGGCAAGGGTGAAGGAGAAGACTTGACACATTGATCAGAGCTTGAGAAGGACTTTTGCTCAGAGGATTGGATCACGAAGGACTGTGATTCAAGGAGATCTTGGATAGGTGGAGGAATTTCATCTAGAGATCAGGTCAAGGAGAAGAGAGAAGAGAGGCAGTTGCAAGTAGGTTTCAGCAAAGCGAAGCCACAGGAAAGGGTCGAACCGTACGGAGTTTGTTGTACAGTCCTTGAGGTCGTGTACGTGGGTTTCAATGAAGACTTGTCGTACAGTCCTTGAGGTCGTGTACATGGGTTTCAGTGAAGATAGGCACGTATACGCGGGTTTGCTTAAGGAAAGGCGCATATACGCGGGTTTTCTTAAGGAAAGGCGCGTACACCTCAAAAAGCATGCCAAATCTGGGTCGTACAGCAGAGCAGACTTTGCCAGGTTTGTCTGCAGTTGTATTTCTCTCAATGGACAATTATCCCTGTTACGAGAAACCTGATTTTATCATAATAAAATCATCTCAGTACTAGTTTTCCCTCCAGGGTTTTTCCAAGGGTATCTACCCAAAAATATTGGTGTTTATGTGTGCATGATTTGGTTTCCAATATTGCTTTCACTATCTTTATTTGGGTTGAATATTCCAACAATGTATTTTAGTTTTGAGAGCTTCCAATCTGATTTGCAATACAGAAATCACTAGATAACAAGATACCTAGGTGTCAAAGTAAGGATTTCAACAAGGGGAGCATGTCCCTGACTTTAGGGAGCACGTTCACATGTAAAACGGAATATAATCCCCCAACAAACCTCAATTTGATTGTGATTAAACCTGGCTTACAAGAGGTGGGAGATGATAACCCCACAAACCTACATTTGACTATTATAAACCTTACTTACAAGAAATTGGGGCAAAGTCTGTTGAATTATTGTAACTTCGAAGAATATTCTACTTATATTTGAGTCATTATTGTATAGATCAAATCCCCTTTTGTGGATTGATCAAGTCGGGTCTTGTATAAGATCAAATCCCCTTTTGTGGATCAGTCAACATGTATTTGTATGGTGGTATTTGTAAAGTCAGCCCCTAGTAATTGTAAAGTGGTTTTAGCCACTTCTAGGAGAAGTCAGCTCCACCAAGTGAAGAGTCACAACCTTAGTGCCACCTCACAACTTGTATTTATATGTGAGGATGGTGTCTCATTTGAACACACACACCACACTAGCTCTGCAGCTATGAAGAAGTGCACAAGTATTGGAGGAACTGCTAATGCAGCTAAATGTGACGTCACACACACCACACTAGCTCTGCAGCTATGAAGAAGTGCGCAAGTATTGGAGGAACTGCTACTATAGCTAAGTGTGACGTCAAGGAGGGTTTTTGGTCTATCTCTTGGTATTTCTTGGTTAAGTGGTGCGCTACTCTTCCTAGTAAAGGAGTAGAGGAGGATCTTTTGTTCGGTCTTTGGTCTATCTATATTGAGGAAGTTTTTGTTGGGTTTTCTTCCCCATGAGGGTTTCCCAGGATAATCTGTGTGTCTCTATTGGTTATGTGATTTCCTCTCTTTCAGTGATCTTATTTATGTAGTTAATGTGCTAAATGATTATAATAATAAAGAAGAACCGTAACTACTAGTTGTATAAGAAAAACTTCAACAAACTCCTCCATAGACCTAGACCTTGCTTACAGGAGGTGGGCATTGACCACCCATAAACCTAAAATTGACTGTTATAAACCTTGGTTACAGGAGGTGGGCATTGACCACCCCATAAACCTAAAATTGATTGTTATAAACCTTGGTTACAGAAGGTGGAAACTAAGCCCTCCATAAACCTAGATTTACTATAATAAACCTTGATTACTGGAGCTGATAGCTGACCACCTAGTAAACCTAAATTTGACTGTTATAAGCCTTTCTTACAAGGTGGGAGTTGCCTCTTACAAATAAACCTACCTTCATTACCAAAGCTGACAACTAACCACTGCATAAACCTAAATTTGACTATTATAAACGTCTTTTACAAGAGATGGGAGTTGACCCCCCCTACAAATAAACCTAAATTTGACCACTATAAACCTTGCTTACAAGAGCTGGGAGCTAAGCTACATAAACCCGAATCTGACTGCTATAAACCTTGATTACTATAGGTGACACTGGACCACTCCATAAACCTAAATTTGACCACTATAAACCTTGTTTACAAGAGCTAGGAGTTGACCCCTCTATAAACCTATACTTGACTACTATAAACCTTGCTTACAAGAGGTGGGACCAGACCGCTCCATAAATCTAGATTTGACTGCTTAAGCCTCACAAACCCTAATCCTCGGAATCAATAGAAATAGTAAAAAACCTATATGACTGCTCAAAGGCCCGGGGAGCAAAACATGTGATTGACTCCAAATACATCTTATTGCAGCTAATCCTCTTATTTGTCTATCGCAATCCTCTTATTTGTCTATCGTTGCACGTATAACGTTTTAAATTAAGGCCGTAACTCCATGAAAGCTACAAAGCAATTAAAGCTTCATATACACATGCAACTTGCTTCCTGCATTTTTCTGATATTCAATGCAATTCTTTTAAACTACTGCTGTGTGATTTTCACAATTACACCATCCCATCCCTGTCCTCCTCCCCCGCCCAAAGTAAAGGATAGGGGACAACCCGGGAATGAGTATCAGGCAACTTCCACAATGTCTTGAGGATTCCAGCCAATTGGGCATTGGTTCACTGTTAATAGAGTATTCAGCCATTCACTAGGATTCCATTGTAGTTGTGCTTTACCCCACCCACATGGCAAGAGTTTCAAGCAATTTCTGGCAGAATAATACCTCTTAGCCCTAACACTTGAATCAAAGAAAGTTTAGGGTTTAGAGCCTAGGTTCTTTGCAGTGCATCCCCTCAGGCTTGTTTCTCGAAGCACTTCTAGAAAAAATAAAACATCTTTGGGTATCCAAGGTCAACCATAGATACTAATCAGGGAAAAGTGATTATCAATCTATGAATTTAATCAGAAACATTAAGCATCATCTGCATATTTTCTTTCCCATTAATATAATTCAACTCCCTCAGACTGTGCAATACAAATTCTAAAAAAGTGACTCCCATACCTGCAACTCTGATACTTATGAAGTCAAACAAGTTGTGGTCAAGCAGTTTAATCTAAGCATCTCAAACCCAGCTTCAAAACCTCCCAAAGACATTGTTGCTGTGTTAATACCACCAGAGTTAACCATCATATCTGAGACTGGGTGGAAGTTCAGGCCACCATGTTGGCCCATGGAGTTAATTACCACATCCGAGACCCCGTGGAAGTGTTGTCAACCCTGACCATCAACAGAGTTAACTAGCACATCCAGGACCAAGTAGAAGTCCCAACGAGGACCTTTGGTGGCCAATAGAGGAAGTTGAAGTTCCGGCGACCTTGATGACCAGTAGAGGTAGTCGAAGCCCACTTTGTCAACAAAGGGCATTTCAATTGCCCCGAACCCAGGCAAATAGAATTAAAAGACTGGTATTGGACCCAGTGGAAAATATACCCAACTCCGACCAAAGACGAAGGGGACTTACTGTTCGTGTAAAAGAAAAAGAGAAAAACCATTCCAAGAAAAAAACCTCTTTCTCACAAAAATATACACATATATATTTAAAAAATAAAAACACATCCAAAAAAAACAAAACAAGGGCCATTCCAAGGAAAAAACAACACTTATCCTTATAAAAAATTCCAAATGGCCTATTTACCTGAAACTTTGCCATCTCATTCTCAACGACATTATTGGCTCGAACAACTGGTCCGCTACACCTCTCTACACAGTTGCTTATCACATTTTGGCTTCTCGTCCTATCGAAGCAATCGTAGGCGCATTTAAAGTAAGCTTTCTGCAAGAGGTATTTACATTAGATAAAACGGGTTAGCATAAGTTGCAGGGCGATTGAATATTCAGAAATCAGAGCTAGAAAGAATAAGCATTGAATGAGGAGAGAACCCACCTGGAGAGTGAAGTTAACGTGGTCCTGCACTCCTGAGAGCTGCTGTTGAACCGCTTCGTTCACTTCATTCCCAATTTTCATCATTCGTTCTTGAAAAATCTGCTGCTCCAAATCATAACTCATCGTGGGTTTTTGTTTACACTGAATGAACAGAAGCCAGCAGCAACCACCCGATATCGAAAACGAGATGTTAAACCTTCCTGACTTCAATGGGCGAGCTTCTGTTCAAGTGGTAGAGAAGAACAATGGGGGTGTTGGGACAGTCTCCTTTTATCAGAGAATTCCACCGTAACGTTTGTGGGTTGCTGTCAAGAAGCACGAGTAGTAAAAGGTTAAAGTAAATGGGATTTGTCGATCGGGGTTGTTGTTATGGCTCAAAAATGCACATCCTTACCCTTGCATAACCTCACCTTGCCCTACGCCTTTCATGGTTAAGGTGTTCAACTCTCCCAAGGGTCAAGGTGTGCCTTTCTAAGGTGAATGTATTCACTCGCGTAAGGATGAGGGTGTGTATTGGTTCACATTTTCATGGAATGAGGATGAAATTATATATTTACGTATAAAGATTGAAATTGCAGTACTTTGTAAATCAATGTATCTTTGCAAAAAGATTGTTAAACTAGAGAAAGCTATCATCATCATTAAGTTGGGTTAGAGGTTACACACTAGTTATGATGGTTTTTTTTTATATGACTCATTTTGTTTCCCACATTTTTTTTTTTATATGACTCATTTTGTTTCCCACATTATTGAATGTAATATGAAGTCTCGTGTTTTTTTTTTATTGTTTTTAGAAATAATTGTGTTTTGTTTTTCATTGGAGTTTAGGTCTATTTATTAATGAGCTCAATATTGATTTTTTTAATTATCATTGCTAAGGTTGGGACTCAAAATAGACTAAAAACTTCTATGACGTGAAAATTTGAGGACCCTTATGTGGATACCATACGCATCATCCGTAAGGAATGAACCCTAGACCAACGAAGGTAAACTCCCACTAATCTATTGTTGCACCACAATGCAACCCATAGATATCCAATCTCTTAATAGGGATGGATGCTCAACAATTAAAGTATGAAAAAAAA
>SNQJ01S0006910.1:101681-117535 GCA_010110895.2 Picea sitchensis | reverse complement strand
GACTTCCCTGGGTTGATAATTTATGTTTCACTTGGTTGTTTAAAAATTAATTAAGCAATTATAGTGACCAACAGCTTTTCGTGAGTTGAGTTTTCATGCTGCGTAATACACCGTCACACCAATTGAATACTCGAGGCTCCAAGCATTCAATAGCATATTGAAAGTAACTTTGGAGTGCCATGTGTGGCGAAGCACTCCCTGCCATCTATGCAATAGTAAAAAGGATGGTTCTGAGGGTCAAATCTCTCACACCTCGGATTGCTACTTTTCCTTTACGTCTTTCGGCATCAGGTTCACAATGTCAATGAATGTACTCACTCATGGTCAATCCACCATCTCGACCACCTGTCAAAGTCACGCGTGCCCCACTACGTGACAACCCTGTCAGGAAATAAATATCCTCAATATCCAAAGAGAGGACATGGACACCCACATGGAACAATTGTTGTTCTGAATCCCACATATGAACCAAGTATTCTAATAATCTTCGTTGGGCTCTCATGCCCTGAACTTTGAAGAATTTTAATAGACCACATTGCCAGAAAGAATTCACAGTCCTCGGATCATTTAAAGCCATAAGATCATCTTCTTCGTGCTCACGCTCTCTCCATTCCAACATCTTCGCAAGCAAACACTTGCATGGGAAAGAGAGAAGATCTTTAGCATGCTTTTTCAACATTTTTGGGATTTTTGTTGAGTCAACGTTCACTTTTCATTTTAGTTTTCCAGCCGCCGCGATCAAAATTCAAGTACAATGCAGAATTTTCGGGAGCGCGCCTTAACGCACCTACAAAAATCGTTGATTTCTGCAGGGCCCGTTATAGGCCACTCACGGCGGCCCCAACGCACGACTAGCAGTCCCAAATCAAACAAAAATTAATTCGTTGAAAAGATAGAAGATGAGATGCTTACCTCTTTTACGCAATCTGTTCGTTGAATGATCCCTT
This sequence comes from Picea sitchensis, assembly GCA_010110895.2. Classification (NCBI taxonomy): domain Eukaryota; kingdom Viridiplantae; phylum Streptophyta; class Pinopsida; order Pinales; family Pinaceae; genus Picea; species Picea sitchensis. The sequence goes on along the minus strand of SNQJ01S0006910.1, from coordinate 116,588 downwards.
GTGGCCTCTGCAATCCGTCGCCGAAGTTGAGGTAAAAAACAAGGGTTTTGGTAAGTTTTTGACCAAGTGCAAATAAAATGGTGAAAAAGACTTTTTGCTTCTATTTATTACTTTTTTTTTCATTTTTTCTAATATTTTGTTTTATATAAATACATTTTAGTCAAAAACCCATTAACTTTAAAGGTCTTGTAAGTGTTTTGTTCCTTGCAAGAAAAAATTTGGGACCTTCGACAACGAAGTATAGACGTTTTTTTTTATTTGTTTTGGTCGCATGTACAATTACTTTTTAGGGTTTTTCAGAAAAACCTTGAGCATAGTCTTTGTTCGTTCTCGGACTCGAAAATCAATGAGAACGTAATCGAGTATACTTTTGTCGTCTTTTCATACTGGTTATGGTAACACGAAAACAACGAAACCTGTGGAGAATTCTTTAAGCTCTTTTCATGCTCCCTAAAAACGAAAAGATTGTCGAGCGACCTTGTTCTTTTCACACTCGTAAAATTATTTGAAGAAAATGTTTGGTGGGTGATAGTTTATCACTTTTTCGGTCCTTTCGAACTATTTTACGAAAAAGGAACTGAGAGAGTTCTCTTTTAAGTGTTTTTCCAGACTCTATAAACATGAAAAACCTTCGAGTTTTCTATCTTTGGACTCGTTAAACAAACATAGGCATACCCATACGGGACCGAACCACTCCTTCTTAGGGTTCGTTAAATGTACTCCGAGGGACTCGTCTGAAGGATGAGCTTAAATTGACAAGCATATGTTATCCTCCTCAAGCTTGCGCAAAAATAAAGAGGTACTCGCCATAAATGGTGGGGGGAAATTTGGGAAAGGAATGTGTCTCTGTATTTGTATTAATGGCAGTAAGCGTCGCTCTTGAACATGACACCCCTCTTCATCATTTGAATCTGGGTTGGGTAATCCGTTTGTCTCTTGTCTGGCCTTCTTCAAGTTCATATCTTGGATCGTCTTTGAGTCAATACTACCAAGATCATTGTCGTGTCATTCATATGTTCAAGAGAAGTTCAACCAAAACATTCTATCAAGTCGACCATCTGCAATTGTCCATTCTTACCATGTCGGCCTTCCCTGTGTCAGTCCCAAGTCACATATGTATTTTGCTCTACCCTAAATATGTTACTTATTTCGTGTCATTGATGGGGGATACATCAAGGCCCTCCTGTGACGAGTCTTTTCTTGTCGACTTCAACTCATTATCCAGGAAAAAGACTTAGAAATTATTTAGTACCTTAGAGCCTGCATGCCTCAATGGCACGTTTCTTCACTTTCGACAGTGGATCCACATCATTAATCCCTAATCGAGAGATTTTGTCAAGTGTTCGACTTCAACTCATTTATTCACACTTGTTGGATTGTACTGGAGTACCTTGGGAGTCATTGACATCAATGGTGATTTCCCTTGCACTTGTTAACAGTTTTCATTAATGACTGGTAATCAAGTGGTTTCTATTCACGTTCGACTTCAACATTTGTAATCACGTGACTAGAATCGTACTAACGGACGATGGATTAAAGACCCTAGACTTCACCATTTTTGGTCCAGGTTGTGAAGGAGTATTTGTGATTTGTTTTGACACATAGATCCACTTTGTATGTCTCGTGGCTATGTTCATACTTGAGTTTTTTATGCATGGATCCACAGTGTATTCCTAGTGGCTATGCAGAATCTTGTTGGCATGGATCCATGTTGTATAATTGGTGGCCATGACCTACATTTATGATTTCAATCATTTATGGTCTGAACATGGGAATGCCTACTTCAGACATGGTGTGATATTGTACAGATGCTTGATTGTTTGTAGGTTCCTTATTGGCACGCCCCTAGTTCTTGACACATACACGCTTATTTTACAAAGTATTTCGGCTATCTCGAGTTCCAGCCTCATACTTTGGGGGGCATTCTGTTACACATTATTTTGGTCACCCTGATGATGATTGCATAAACATGTGTTCAGATTCCCAATATAATATATTGCCTAAGAAAAACAACCTCTTTTCACCCTTGCAAGATGCATTTTTGGAAGGTCGTCGTGGGCTGCTCCCTTTACACAGTGCGGAAATCCCTTATTTCCGCATGCTACATTATAGCCAACCCGCGGGATTTCCGCAGGCTACTATATAGGCAGGTCGCGACGACGCTTTAAAACTAAAAGAGGAAATAAGTTCTAGCAGCTTCTAGAAGTGGAATCTTCTGGAAATATGAGGTGGCATCCGTATGGTTACGATCCTACTAACTTCTCTGATTTGATGGGATCATCCTCATCTGTTTAACCACTTTAACTTCTCCTATATAATGGTAGGCTTCTCATGGAAAATGTTAGAGGTACAAGCATAAAGAAGCATAGAGACTGAAGAAAGAATAGATTGAAGATTGTGTGAAGAATCCTATTTCAAACGATACTTGAGGTCTCCATTCATCCATCAAGCTTTTGAGAGAAATCTTCATGTAAATGTCAGAGCAAATGTATGTGTGTCGGAACAAAGGGCCACTGAAAGGAAACTTGTGACATCAAGGAGATTCGGTTGTATCTTCTACCTTTCATTAATATAATACGATGGCATGTCTCTTTCCCGTAAAATGATTGATATTTTATTACATGATTCCTTGATCACATGTTTAGGTTGTCATTGAATTTCACTATTGTTGCTTTCACGTTGGTTGATTTATGTTATTATAGATCTGATCTCACAGGAGCATTGGAGTAAAGCAGGATCAACAAAGACATAAGGAAGCGATTCATAAGGTACATTATCTATTCCTCCTTTGGTAATTAAATTCAATGATCGTAACCTAGGGAAAGCGCCTTGTTCTATCTTGTTTTGTTCTAGATCCATGTGGATCTAGGGGGATTAGTTCATGTCTGCATCTACCGATTTACCCGTTAACAATACACTTCCTTGGGATGTGAAGGTTGATGGGGCTAAAGGGGCTAAGTATTTTATTATTATTGTATTCACCCATCTTGGTTTTATGTGAGGAAGTGGTTACATGAGCTTCATGGGGGAGGTCGTGTGGTTCTTAGTTCTTGTAATTATATATACCTTTCCTGTGGGATATTTGGGGTTGTTCTTTGTTGGTCATTCATTTGGAGGTTAATCATTCCTTCACTCATTCGTTTGGGAATAATTCAGTCACTCATCTTCCTCATTCTTGCTAATTCGTGTATTCTTGGTTTGGGAATGGAAACAAATGGATAGAGGAGAGCCATTGCTAGATGGTTGTAAGGATTTATTGATCATTCCAGGAGGGAATGGATGCATCTATGCAAGAGATTGATGGAAGTTCTGAAAGAACTATCCACAATTGAGAATCCTTGGAGTTTCCAACATTGAGATTCCTGACCAGTGGCATTGGAACCCTAGAAAGAAATTAGAACAATCTTAGGGACTTCGTGGTAGAGAAAGAGGTTCATTTCTTTGGGTTGTGTAGGATGAAGGGGAAGAGAGCTGTAAATTAGGATTGTTGTGTGGTTGGGAAAACCTTAGAGTTTGTTAGCTCACTGCTTTGTGTAGATTCGACCTAGGATCCATCCTTGTAGATTCATAACCCTGGTTCGGGGGTGACCTATTGTTGATATTTGGAGGAGGCCATGTGGTTCTTGGTTCTTGTAATTATATGAACCCTACCTGTGGGATATTTGGGGTTGTTCTTTGTTGATCATTCATTTGGGGGTTAATCATTCATTCACTCATTAGTTTGGGAATAATTCAATCACTCATCTTCCTCATTCTTTCTAATTTGTGTGCTCTTGGTCTATGCATGGAAGTGAATGGTTTGAGGAGGAGAGCCAGTGTTAGATGGTTGCACGGTTTTATTGATCATTCTAGGAGGGAATGGATGCATGTGTGCATGAGATTGATGGTAGTTATGAAAGAACATCCACAACTAAGAATCCTTGGAGTTTCTAACATTGAGATTCCTTACCAATAGCACTGGAGCCCTGGAAAAAAATTGGAATAGCCTAAGGGATTGCATGGCAGAGAAAGGGGTTCATTTATTTGGGTTGTGTAGGATAAAGGGGAAGAGAGCTGGAAATTAGGATTGTTGTGTGGTTGTGAAAACCTGAGACCTTGTTAGTTAACTGCAATGTGTAGAGTCGAACTAGGACACATCCGTGTAGATTCATAGCCTTGGATCAGGGGTGACTTGTTGTTGAGATTTGGAACAACGGTGTTATGGTTGGGAGGAATGTCGTTGGTCTCCAACCAATTGGTGAATGGTTTAATTAATGATAACTGCTCTCTGAGTTTTCTTACATATGTACATTTTCGTTGTGTAGTTATTTATCTATTAGATGTATTTATATATGCATGCTTGTTGATTATTTGTTGTGTATGACATGTTGTTCTTTTCTTGGATGGTTTAGCATATGTTGGTTAAATGCATGCTTTGGATCCATGATTTTTTATTTTAAAGAATGTAACAAAAAATTGTAATCAATCAAAGAGGGCGAATCTGAAAGTACCCTAGCAATGGGTACATTTCAAATCTGTATCCGGGAAAATTGTTCTAGTATTTGTTGTACCATGTATGTTACAAGTTATCCTCAGAGCGTTCTTAGTGGGCGTTTTGATGTAGTGTGGCCTAGCTTGGTGGCAAGGTATGTTCCAGAGTGGTATCAAAGCTTTTGATTCAAACATTGAATTGGTATGGGCCAGGACGAGCACAAATCAGGCAGACTCACTATCAAAACTTTCGGTCTGTGCGAATTTGGGGAAAATGGTGGAAAATTAGAGAGAAATTCCACAAACTCGTGAGAAGATTCAAGTTTTAAATAACCTGGAATTGTCTGATATGTTTAATGGCATCGATCGACCAAGTTGCAGAGTTGAATTTGACCTCAAAGGTAAAAAAAATCAAGTTTTAATGGTCGTTGTAGCGTTGGGTAGAGTTTGAAGAATCAACAGTTGAGATCATGTTCGATCTTGAGATCAACGGCCCAGATTGACCCTTGATAAATTTAAAAATTTATAAGGTTTCAAAGTTTGGAAAAGTTATCAGATCAACGACCAAGATTCATTTCAACGGTTGGGAAAATGAGGAAGATCGATGGTCCGTATTCATTTTTGGTTGTTTGGGAAGTCAAAGAAAATCAACTATCGAGATCATTTTGAGTGGGAGATCAATGACCTAGAATCACCCAGGTTTTGGCCAAAATTTCTAAGTGTTGAAGTTCATCAAAGGAACTCGCTTATGGCCTATGGTCGGATCGACAAGTTTGGCGAAGAGTTGATTCGACCAAAAGAAAATTTTGATGAACGATGGTTAGGGATCGAAAAGTATTGGCAACGTGAGTTCATGCGTCCAAAGGAAATCTTCAATCATCGATGGCCGATGGTTGGGGGTCAGAAAATTCACTGCTAAGTTCAAATTTCTTCCAAGAAAAATTGTCAATGGCCGATGAACGAAAGAGGAGGGTGACATGCCATGCCATGTTAGCATCCATGTGGCATGCCACATCAGCCTAGTTGATGCCTCAAGATGAAGTGTCATGCCACATCATCCTCTATGTGTCATGCCACGTTGACATAGTTTCCACATCGAACAAGAGATCGCTGACATCCGATGGTCGGGATTTGGCGAAATTGTAACTAGGTTAGTCATCAAAGGAATTCATTGATGGACGATCGTCGATGATGGGGCATCGACAAGATTTGTGGGAAACTTTTGGTTTGCGAAGAAAAATGGTTGATGGCCAATGGCCAATGGCCAATTATCAGGCGTCAAGGAGATGGGTGGGAAAGTTTGGTTTACAAAAGAAATTGTCGATTGTCTATAAAGAGTGGATCAATGGTCTAGATTTATTCTGATTTGAGATCAACGATGCAGATTAAAGGGTTGTTATAACAGGAAGTATGGAAGTTGGTCCGGTGGGTCGGTGGTCAATGCCATGTTAGAGCCATGTCACTGTCAAGTCATCAACCATGTTAGCAAATTGCCACGTAGGCAAGACTGTCCATCAATTAAAAAAAACAAAACTATGTAGACATTTTCTTATTTTTTCCATAACTAGAGCAGATTAAGTCAGATTGAGATGAAACTTCTAGGTTTTGTCCGCAGAGAGGAGATCTATAGTGGTTTTTAAAGATATGGGTCCATATCATTGGCAGAGATCCATATTAAGCTAAAATTCTAGGAGAGAGTCTGAAAGCATACATGGAAATAACCCACAAAGGAATTGAATAAATTCTAAGGGGATTGGAATGGGGATGCTGAAATAGGCCAAAATCAATTATTTCGGGCCACTTTTTGGGGATTTTTGAGATTTTCAAAGGAGGAAAGTGAGTCGTGATCACAAAATTGGAAAAAAAATTGTACTCGACATTTTATATAATAATTAAGACAAACAACTTTGTTTTAGTGAAAATTTTCTCAAAGTGCACATATTGAGAGATAGTCAGTTTTGCTAAAAAAAAAAGTCTCGAAAAAAGGGGTGAAAAATGACAAAGTTGTCATTGCCAGATTGTTACAGCTTTTTACTGGAGCATCAAATTGAAAATATGAGAGTTTTTATGAATTCCTTGTCATTAATTTTATCTATGTCTCATACAATTTTTTCTCTATTTCCTGACATATTTTCTTCTACAGATGATAGAAGTTGGTCTTTCAATAAAATTCACCAGTGGAGAAAATGCACAAATGAGGTGAAAATGGTTTTTTCGAGAAGCCATAATTTTCAGCTTAGTTATCGGATTGGGGCATAAGAATAGTCATTGGAAATCTGATTCAGAGGAGGATAACATGGGATTATTATAATTGGGATAAATAAGATATAATTCTTCATGAATTGAGTAGAAAAAGGACCTGCAACATTAATTGACAAAATTTCTATAATATGTAGTTAACAAAAATGGTTGCATGCACACTTTGCAAAATTAAAGGTATAATCAGATAAATTCAAGCCTAGGATTGGATATCAAAGTCATAGAAGCATGACAAAGCTTGTAGAATTTGGTTGAGGCAATAAAGAGCTATAGGGAAAGTAGTGAAAGGTGGATAAGGAACTCGAGAAGAGTAGAACAAAATAATTATTATTCATATGCTACAGAGTCTGAATGAATTGCAAGGCACAACAATAAGGATTATGAGATGGGACATGAAGTGAGCAAGTGAAGAATGTCATTAATAGGAATAGAAAGGAAATCTAAGACTCCATAGCCTTGAAGATAGAGATGTGTAGATAGCTGCAAATCTTGATGTGAAAGAGACTAAGGAGCATAGGAGGTGATGTGTGAATCATCCCTATGTGTCAAGCATAGGAGTGCTTGGAAAGGATTTGCTAACTATGACTTAGCTACTTTGTCTAAAATTACTCAGAACAATAAATCCACTTCTGATATCAGAGTTCAAAGTGGAAGTAAGATACCAATGAAGAGAAATCAGGGATAGAATAATGAAGGTTCTTTCACTTGAAAAGTGCCACTGAATGAAAATAAACTTCCATTGGAAATGGTCTTGAGTGGGAAAAGTATGGCTTCACAAGGAATTATTAAATGAAGTGAAGACAACTATTCCCAAATTTTGGAAATCTAATGGACAACTAAAGGTAATAACAGGGATGTGGAATGATTAAGGGTAAGTTGATTTAAGGATGTTGTGGTAGTAGAGTGACAAAATGTTGTGAGCTACCTCATTCGAAGGTGTCAGAATGTTTCATAAAGGTAAAGTTTGGATATGACTCCCTAAGAGAAGTTGTCACAAATTGAACACATTGGTTGGATTACAGAATGACCAAGTGGAACTTAACTGGAAAGTGTTTAGACTAGGGAACAGTAGGGCATGTGAGCATAATGGGAGCTCACAAGGCAACAAGGATTTGAAGAAATTCGAGGACAACCAACTACAACATAAACAAACAAATAAATAAGTGAACTGAAACATAAATGCACTAGAGTGCATGATGCATACAATGAAGTTAGAATGCATATGCATTAGTAGGCACGCTGATAGTGAATGTTAGGTGCATATGGATGTGTATTTGTGCATATGTACATGTTTGGATATGCATACAACATGCTTGTGGACTTAGAATAGTTTGTTTTTATATACATGCAATACTGATGTTATATTGAGTATGACTAATGATGGATTATGTATTCAAGAAAAATGATATAGCATGGTTAAATATGTGGATGTTGTTGTTGCTTATGACTTCCATCTATGTGAAGACCCATGGGGGTGGTTGGAATGGTGATCAAAAGGATGGAGGAGGAAGCCTGCAAGCTTCTACAAATACCAGTTGATCAGGTAGCATCAAGTAGGTTGATAAATGCCATGCAAGTATGCATTTGGTTGCTTCTGATACATAAATGTTGAAGGGAATTGAGCTAAGAATTCCATCAGTTAATTTTTCAAGATTTAAATTGATATGTAATGGTTGAATCCTAGAGTATGTAAATGTTGTTGATGCTAGAATGCATTTAGATAAAATGTGAGTTTCATATTGTGTTATCATTGGTTATAAGATCATAACCAGATCAATTCAGGAGACATACTCCTTCTATAACAATGAATACCCATAAGGCTAGTCATGTGTGAAACCATGATATGGTTGGATATGAAAGGGCTATTGCGCTATGTGAGTGCTCAATGCTTTCCCTTGTATAGCTGATGTTTGGACTGCAACCTCTTTGCCGACACTGAAGAGCACTTCAATATTATGTTTCCTAGTGTTGTGTATGGGTTGAAGAGGAGGGTGTCCAAATGGTCGGGTAGTATTGGGAAGAGTTTGAGTGATGTGTTGAGGCGTTGGCTAGACCTTCCAAGTCACCATGGTGGAATGCATGACATAGATATATGGTATTATGTAGTCAATGCAGGGATGCATTGTGTAGATGTGGCCATGGGTATCGACACATTGATGGTTATTTTATTGGCAATTATTTGTTGTATTATAAAATTCTATGGTGTTAAAAATCCATAATGATGGATAGTTTCATTATATTTAATATGAATTCTAGCTGAAGGTGATTGAATTGTTCTTTGTTACAATTCCGAGATCACTTTTTGGAGCTGTTGAAAATGTTACAAAGACAAAATGATAAGGTGTGTGATACTGACAATTTCTTTGGTTGAGTGAAGGTTGAGGAAAATTGCATGTGGAGTGGTCTTGGATATGGAAATAATCTAAGCCCATAAGGAAGACTGATATCTACTACTGCAAAAGGAAAATGTTATGAGCAGAAAGCTCATGTTTGAAAATTTTATTTTTCTATATAAAACAATTTTGGAAATTGGAATTTAAAAATTACTGACAATTTGTTTTGTTGTGTGCAAATTGAGGAAATTGTAGGGAGAATGGTCTTAGATATGTCCAGGATGTAAGCCCATAAAGAAGACCAATGCCTACTACTGCAAGAGCCAAACGATATGAGGAGAAACCTTATGCTTGGGGAATTTTATTTTCCTGTATAAAAGAGATTTGAGAAATTAAAAATTGTTATGATATGCTAACAATTGGTTTGGCTGAGTGAAGGTTGAGAAAATTGCAAGAAGAATGGTTTTGGGTATGGCACTGCTGAAAGACATAATAAAGACTGATGCTTGCTACCGCAAGAGCCAAATGAATTATGAGCAAGAAGCTTATGCTTGAGAAATTTTGTTTTCCTTTTTAAAACGTATTTGACATTTAATGAGTAAAAGTGTTATGATGATATCTCATGATGATTGTATGTGTGTAATACAAATGAGATGTTGGATATTGAACTTGGAAGCTCGGGAAGAAGAGCACCAAGAGGGAATCAAGCTCAAGGACAAAGGAAAGGAATAAATAAATTCCAGTGGACTTGTTGCAGCTGGAGTTCCTGGGGAAACAACTCTAAGAATTCCATGTTGGGTGCACTGGAGCCTTGAAAAGAAGTGGTACATCCTGAAATATTGCAGAGTAGAGAAGGGGGTACACTTCCTTGGGATGTGCAGGTTGATGGGGAAGGAGAGCTTGCTTGTTGGAACTACTGCCAAAAATGTAAATTGTAAGTGCCTATGTATATAAGCAATTGGTTGGATTACCTGTGCATGTTAAAGGCCAAAGATCCTAGCTTTGTAATACTAAGAACATCGATATGATGTTGTGCACCGAGGACAATGCCAAAATAAGGGGAGGGGGATGTAACATCCCCAGTTTTGATCCCTATGAACTAGAATGTATTATGTAAATATGACTTAGGTTGATGAGCCGATATGTTGAAAGGGTCAGAGTGCCTAGAAATGCAATACTCTATGTGTATTAATAAAATACATTGATGGATGCAAGACGGACAAGCCTTGGAGATAGTTGGCTATGATAACACGAGAGAGGGGGATAAAGGGGCTAAGTCTTTTATTATTATCTTATTCACCCATCTTGGATTTATTTGAGGAAGTGGTTACATGAGCTTCTTGGGGGAGGCCACGTGGTTCTTGTTTTTGTAATTATATAAACTCTGCCTATGGGTTGTTCTTTGTTGATCATTCATTTGTGGGTTAATCATTCATTCACTCATTCGTTTAGGAATAATTCAATCACTCATCTTCCTCATTCTTGCTAATTCGTGTGCTCTTGGTCTGGGCATGGAAGCGAGTGGCTATAGGAGAAGAGCCATTGGTAGATGGCTATAAGGATTTATTGATCATTCCATGAGAGAATGGATGCATGTGTGCATGAGATTGATGGCAATTCTGAAAGAACTATCCATAGTTGAGAATCCTTTGAATTTCCAACATTGAGATTCCTGACCAATAGTATTGAAGCTCTGGAAAGAAATTGGAACAACTTGAGGGATTGCATGGCAGAGAAAGGGGTTCATTTCTTTGGGTTGTGCAAGCTGAAGTGGAAGAGAGCTGGAAATTATGATTTCCATGTGGTTGGGAAAACCTGAGAGGTTGTTAGCTAACTTCTCTGTGTAGAGTCGTCTTAGGACCCGTCCTTGTAGATTCATAGCCCTGGCTCAGGGGTGACTTACTGTTGAGATTTGGAACAATGATGTCTATGGTTGGGAGGAACGTCATTGGTTTGCAACTAGTTGGTGAATGGTTTAATTAATGATAAGTGCTATTTGAGTTTTCTTGCATATGTATATTTCCGTTGTCTGGTTATTTATCTATTAGATGTATTTCTATGTGCATGCTTGCTGATTATTTGTTGTGCATGGCATGTTGTTATTTTCTTGGATGATTTATCATGTTTTGGTTAAATGCATGCTTTGGATCCATGTTTCTTGATTTTAAAGAATCAATCTAAGAGGGTGAATCTTAAAGTACCTAGGCAATGGGTATGCTTGAGATCTGTATCCAGGAAAATTGTTCTATTATTTGTTGTACCAGATATGTTACAAGTTAGCCTCAGAGCGTTCTTGGTGGGAATTTTGATGTAGCGTGGCCCAACTTGGTGGCTGGGTACATTACAGTTCTAAATCTTGCCAATGTGATAATTAGTAGATGAATTCCACATTCAAGTGCGTATGGTTTATCCCCTGTCAATTGTAGCCCATGCCCATCTCCATACCTCCAAACCCCACTTATTACTGGCAAGCGCCCTAACATTTATTTTTCTGATGCGCTTTTACAATATAAACTCAACATTTGATTCCCAATGATGCCATGTTCCATTCTTCTTTTGTAGAAAATTATTTCATCCTTTCAACTAATAATAAATTGTTAGTCCCACTTCCCTTTTGTAGCGTACCTTTTCGCTTACCCAGAGCATATAACGCACAATATAACAATCGGTATACATTTACGTTTGATTTACATAACACATACAATCCAGTGTATATATATATACACCACATGCATTTAACAATTAAACACACTCAACACAGAGTATTCATCTGAATTATTGCCATAATTAACAATCAATTGCACTTCATACTAATTCATATACACAGCGGAAAACATGATAATATATACAACACGGTCATGCCAAATGTGTGAGAACCTTAGATAAAACTTATCTTGTAACAATAGTGGTTCCACAAACCAAGTGTAGGCCTTCCACGAAACTCGACCTTGAACCCACCTTTGTTCCTTCGGCTCAGCGATTGGAATTCCACCCATTTGGGACCGAGCTCACCCAAGACGGGGAATGCCACTAGGTGAGGTCACGGAAACCACTTAGAATGGAAGGTTCGGGATATCTCATCTGGTATACACCTTCAAACCTGATCCATCGGTTACTAACCTCCCTCACGGGCCCCTCGACAGCAGTAGGATCCCGAGGGGAAGTCTCGAGCTTTGGCCGGTCGCCGGGACCTCTCACCGGAAGAAACCTCTTCAACAACATCCACCTCCCTTGCCTAGAGAGAGATCACATAGGCCTGGGTCCATAGCTACGCGGACAACAATTCCGCAGCGCAATCCATCTACGCGCGAAGGCCACCACAATCAGCAGGAATCTGAGACTCAAACCTCGGAACAAGCTCAGCAAAGGCAAGCTGGGTCTCGATTGTTGATTCTAGAATTCGCCGAGAAACCATTTCCATGAGGAACTTCTCTCCTCCCAAGTGGTTGTTTCTCCTCCACCACCGGGATAGACTCACCCTCACGAGGGTGTGGAATCGCGATGACGGACAATCCGCATAAAGGGTCATCAGCGGTTGACGGTTGAGGAAGATATGCGAGGGTTTTTCTGCAGGGGTCAGATCTGTTCCCTCCCTATACACCTTCACAAGCACAGTCCATCGGTGCTAACCTCCCTCTCTGGGCCTCGGCAACAGGCCGGATCAGGAAGTCTCAGAGCCTGAAGCTGGTGCTGGACACTCTCTGGAAGAAACCTCTTCCAACAACATCCACCTCCCTTGCCTAGAGAGAGATCACACATAGGCACAGTCACCGCCTGCACTGGACAACAATTCACGCGCAATCCATCTCTGCATGACCACCACAATCAACCGGGAATACAGACTCAAACCTCTCAGAACAAGCTCAACAAAGGCAACTGGGTCTCCCGGTGTTGATTCTAGAATTCCTTCAGAAACCATTTCCCGCAGGGAACTACTCTCCTCCCCCGAATGGTTGTTTCTCCTCCCTCCTACCCAGGATAGACTCACCCTCTGGTGTCGGGAATACGTGACAGACAATCCACGCAAGGGTCATCGCGGTTCAGACGGTTCAGAAGATGTACGAGGGTGTTTCTGCAGGGGTCAGATCCGTTCCTCCTGGCAGTCCGTGAGTCGTAATGGAGAAGAGAACCCCAAACACGGCTCATCGCGGCTTTTATTGTATGGTCAGGGTTGACTCTTGTCACCCATGCGACTGCATGCGTTCCGGTAACGTGCGTGCTTCCCACCATTTGGAAATCACATGTCCTTTCAAAAATGACTTAGGTTAAAACATATAATGCACTTCTCTTTTGGAATAATATTAAAATATTATGTCCAAGGCTTAAGCCCCCTAGGCTCAACACTTAGCCCCTTTCCCACCTTCCAGCCCCTAATTCCTTACCCATTCTATGGACGCTCGGTCCCCCTTCACTCTTTCATCGTGGTCGGTCTGCACCTGGCGGTGTTTATATTTTATTAATCATTCTGCATATATATATACAAATACATCAATAGGCTCCTGGCCCTCAACACTTAGGCTTCCTGGCCTAACAACACATAAGCCTACCATCTTATACAAAACTTGGCTCACCAGCCTATAAAACATAATTACAATTCCTTTCAAAACATGGTTTACAATGGGGCTCGGCCTTGGGGACACTACACCTTTCCTCCAATGAAATTCACATTTATATCTTTTGTGAGCGATCAAAGTTTGAGGCTACCAAAGGTGGTAAAAAATGAAATCTTCCCTCACAATCGCCCCATTGGATTGCCGACTCCACAATGGAGATATCACAAAATTCTTCTTGCAATGTGTACATCCCTTGATAAGGTTTGAAATCTTATTCCCCTGTTTAAGGGCTATGATAGTTATATTATATGAAAAATAAATTATAGGTGATTAAGGAGAGGGTACTTGCTAACCAATATAATTAACAAAGTGTTAATGAAGTTTACATTATGGGTGGCTTGACCATTGGGTAGGTTAACCATTGAGATCGCAAATAGTATCAAGAATTAGGGCTTTCTCTTAACTACAAAACTTGCTTTGCTTGGAAGGAAATCTTGGTTATTTGGAACCTTGCCCTAATTCAGCCAAGTCCTCTACAAAATCTCATAGATTTTAACAAAAGTATTGGGTTGTGAGTGTGATCAAAGCTGAATGGACTTCAACACGAAGTTCATCAAGCCTTGTGTATGGAATTTGAACGTCGAGCTTCCTCAAGGAGAGAAGATATGTGTGGTTATGATTCCCTAGAGCTACCTGGACACCATTTGACAAATCCTCAACCTATTGAATTCCGACAGCCATTGCGACCAAAAATCTTGTGATCTTCTCTCTTATAATGCTTTTATTGTGTCTCATTTTCCACCATATGCAAGGTGTAAAAAACGAGACTGAATTCGATGAGATTGAAGAAATAGAACACTCAAAAGACAAGGGTGGACATCGGGATGAAAAAGTGATTTTTTGACATTGTATGGAGCGAACCGAATGACTCTATCAAACATGAGGTACTAAGGTATTTCTCTACAAAAACCGAGCCCAAATTGCACAACGAGGAGAGGTGGACCAATGTTTTTTGAAGACAAGTGGTTTTGGACGACAAGTTTGGGATTCTGACGTTTTTTTAGGGATATCCTATCCCTAATTTACATGCATTCGACACAGTTAAGTTTATGCGTTTTATAGATAATTCCGAGTTCTTCATTTGGAATTTTTTTTTTCATACTTTAATTGTTGAGCATCCATCCCTATTAAGAGATTGGATATCTATGGGTTGCATTGTGGTGCAACAATAGATTAGTGGGAGTTTACCTTCGTTGGTCTAGGGTTCATTCCTTACGGATGATGCGTATGGT
>SNQJ01S0006910.1:45293-92246 GCA_010110895.2 Picea sitchensis | reverse complement strand
GTCTGTCAAGACAGATTAGAGGCAGCCAAACTCAGCAATCAAAAAGAAGGTGCCATGAAAGAGTTAGAATCATGTATAGATCACACAGTCAAAGAGCACATTCAAACATTACCTAATGTTGTTGAGCGAGTGAAGTTGGCAATGGCCAAGGATGGAAACCAATAAGTCAATTTTGCTAGCAATAGGGCTTTCATGTTTAATCACCCTTTAATGTTATGGAGAGATTATGAAATGCATGAAAGGTGAATTAATCCCCAATTTTGATCATTACATCCAGCTGTCATTATTCTGCCACCATTAAGGTGCCTATATGTTAGGAATGCAATCTGTATCAATATGAGCAGTGTGAAAGGTGGTTTAAGGACATCCGAATGATACTGTTTTCAGCCCTTTAATGCATGACTCGGGGCAAGTAACCCAATCATTCATTTGTCATTACAAATGAATATCTATTTAGTAAATTGCCTTAACATTTTTGTTAATTAAAATTTTGTTTTCAAGGATAGATTGTTGATATCTACTAATTTGAGCATGTATTCATTCTATTGGTTGGTGTTATGAATTTTCAAATCAGTCTCTAATGGAGCAGATTAAGATTTCACTCCCAACTTCTGAAGCCGTTATATGTACCTAATATATCTTGATGATTCAGGTGTTTGATTGTATTTTCTTTTACAAATGTGAGAACAGTAAAAGCTTGTTTTCTAATTGCTAGAATGCGCGATAAAGGTTTTGGAAATGCAATTCTTCATAGGTCAGATAAACCAAATAATGTAAAAATTTGGGTTTTATTCTGGTCAGAAATGTCCATTCTGCAGTTTGTGGTGATTTATAATTGTTATAAGAATACAGTTGTTCGAAGCTTTGCCAAGGCCTCCTCTTTCTTTGCCAACTCTTGTTGCAGCGGAACCATCCTATGAATGAGCCATCTTCTTGCTAGCTATCCAACTGTATGACCTTTTCTCCCAAGTTTACAAGATGAACTCTGTGCTTGTTCCAATCTACCATGACAGTTGTGAGGGAGTCTTGATGTTCTTCAAATCACTTCTTTGGCAATACCTTCCCACCCCATTTTCGTTTAAAACCTCGTTTCTTTGGAGTATGTAGGTTTCCACACTTAGTTATAATGTTAAATAATTTTCTGGATAAAAACTGTGTAGGAGGTTTTGAAACGTCCAATGTTTTGAGTTGACATTCCATCCATAATCAGGGACACTTGAAGCTTTCATTTTTGAAATGAGTGTTGAGGTTTGTATTTAAAGAGAAACAATGAAATGTGGCCGTTGAAGATATGAACTAGGAAAATTTAGCCGTTGAGCTCAAATATTAATAAAAATAGAAAATTAATTGTTGAAACCAATTAATGATAAAATATACAAATATAGTGTTAATGGTTTTTGAAGTAATGAAAGTTATTAAGGTAAATTAATAATAGAATAATTATAATTCTTTTGAAATTGATAATATTGTTAATAAAAGATAATAAAGTGAAATAAAAATTGAAAGGCAGGGATCAAATGAATCTGAGAGGAGGTTTAAAAGAAATGATGACAAAAAAAGGGGGGAACGAATAGATTGTGAGGACATGAATACGTCAAAAGTTAACCATGCGAGGAATAGGTCAATTATTAAGAAGAAAGTTAATCGAGATGTGCAAAATAATAAAGTTATGAATGGAAATTGTTACGATGGATAAACAATAAAAATATAGATAAATAAGATTTAAATATATTTAATAATGTTGTTAGTATAAGATGATAAGAATAATAAAATGAAATAATTAAAAAATTGAAAACAAGGATGTAAGGTGGTTTTAACGAGATGATGATATTAATAGGAATGTGAGGACACGATTAGATCAATTACTATCCACGAGATCAGAAATATATACCAAAATTAAATAGAGAGATAAGGAAGTAGAAAGGTTGTTTGATAATAAAATAAGGTAATAAGATGTGATCAAGATGTGATAATAAAATGAAATAATTAAAAAATTGAAAACAAGGATGTAAGGTGGTTTTAACGAGATGATGATATTAATAGGAATGTGAGGACACAATTAGATCAATTATTATCCACGAGATCAGAAATATATACCAAAATTAAATAGAGAGATAAGGAAGTAGAAAGGTTGTTTGATAATAAAATAAGGTAATAAGATGTGATCAAGATTTAAAAATAATGTTAATAAAGTATAATAGTAAATGTATTAAAGTAAACACATTAAACTAAGAGGCAAAGATGTAAGGAGGCTCCAATGAAATGATGATGCTAAAGGGAACAAAAAGATTGCAAGGAGAAGAATAGAAGCAAAAGGTTGGAGAGATAATGAAGCGAATGAAAATGAACCCTAATGTTCAAGTTGATGAATGGTGGGCTTTCATAATTGACTAAGTTTGTAACCATCTTCGCGGTTAAAATTATTAGGATGTTTTTATGATTTCGAGAGCTTCTAGAATAAGGCGAGAGTAATAAGGGGCCAATGTGAGAAATTTGGTTTGGTCAAAACAAATGAGGTGCTTGGATTTAAAGGAGTGTTCGACGATTGCCGATTTGGAGATACAATTGTAGGTGGTATCAACTATATGCTCTTTAAGACGAGCTTTGAAGGATCTACCAGTTTGACCTATGTGAGATTTTCCACAGGAGCACGGAATTTGGTAAATTCTTGGGCCAAGCATCGGGTTAGATTTGCCTTTAGCAGTCCTAAAATGTTGTTTGAGGGTTTTCAAGGGTTTGAATACGGTTTTGATATTCTTCTTAGCCAAGAGTTTTGAGATAAGACTGGTGGTGCCTTGGATATAGGAAAGGGTGGCGAGGGCACGAGGAGGGGAGGGGGATGGAGATAATTTAGTTTTAGGTTTGTTGGCCAAGCGAAAGGCTTGGTTGAATTGAGACAAAGAGTAGCCATTGGAAAAAATGGACTTGGTTAGGTGGGCTTTCTCCTCTACGAGGAATTGAGGGGCAAAAATGCGGTTGGCTCGAGTAATCATGGTGCTAATGACAACAATTTTTGAGCCAGATGATGGTGGGAATTGACATGGAAGTATCTGTCGGTATGGGTCTTCTTCCTATAAACTTGGTGGGAAAGGGAGCCATCAAGGAGGCGAGAGATAAGAACATCCAAGAAGGGAATGGGATTGTCCTTTTGGGTTTCCATAGTAAATTGGATGTGGGGGGAAAGGCTGTTAAGAATGTGAAGGAAAGAAGCTAGGTTGGAAAGGCCATGAGGCCAAATCACAAAAGTGTCATCTACAAACCTAAACCAACATTTGGATTTGAGATGAAAATTGTTTAGGGCTACAGATTCAAAATGTTCCATAAATATATTATCCACCACAGGTGATGAGGATAATCCCATCCCTGTACGTTCAGGTTGTTCATAACAAACCCCTTTGAAGGTGACAAAAGTAGAAGAGAGGAAGATTTCGATAATGCTAAGAGTTTCAGGGTCTATGAGTTTGGAGATGAGGGCAAGGGATTTCGAAACAATAATTTTAGTGAATAAGGAAATGATGTCAAAGTTGACCATGATGTCATGATCATCAAGGTGCAGATTCTGCATTTTGTGAATGGAATCGGTGGAATCTTTGATGAAAGAGGAGGTTTTGCTGACAAAGGTTTGAAGCTTATCAATAAGAAATCGAGAAAGGGCATGAGTGGGGGCTCTAATGGCACTCACTGTAGGTATGCGAGGAATGTCTTTTTTTTTTTTATGTATTTTGGGTTGCCCATAGATCCTAGGGGTTTGGGGGTTATGAGGGAGGAGATGCTTCTGGATGTTAGGATCCAAGGATGAAGATTCGATGGCTTTGGTGACCAAGTTGGTAATGGTGTTAAAAGGGTTTTTAATCAGAGGTTTATAGATAGAGGCAGAACCGAGGTCAAGCATTTTAGAATTATAGTCAGAGGTATTCATAATAATGGTAGCATTGCNTGATTGTTACAAGGGAAAAACTCTCTATGGCCAAGGGTAAACCACAACAGACATGTATGACTGCAGAAATCAACTCAATTCCAACATATGCTATATAAACTAATGTGCAATATAAGAAAGAGACCTATCTCGATCCAACGTTTGATGATGTTCCACCATTGAGCACTTTGACCCAAAGCTTTATACCTACGAGAAGTTCTCAACAAACAAGCAAAGCAAGTATATAGTGATGATACGAAAGGGGTTAGCACATCAGATAACATAATCCATTAATAAACAATACAAACACGCCCATGGATAATAATCATATATTTGCAAGATACCAATAGGACGAGAAATGAGTATTTCTATTAATAATTGATCAACAGAAGTGTCAACATTATAGAGTTCCGTGTCGGCACAGTTCAAAACCAAGAAACCAAGTTCCTTCCAACTGGGTCCCCACCATTTCAATCCTCCACCAAAGGCAAACTCATGAGAAAGAGGCAAACAAGTCCTCTCAATAATAATGGAAGAGCTTGGGGGCTGAACACTGTGTTCAGACTTGAGGGACAAAGGGATGCAGACTCAATATGAAGTAATTTCTCTAGAGTAACTTTGCTTTCAAAGTTGAATGCTTTTTCCTTCTTTTCCATAGTTCAAAATTGTGCTTTTATAGCCTCTAGAATGCAACTAAAGGCCCGAGTCAGAATGTTTCCAGTATATGGAAGGTCAAGGATTAGAAATATTTTGTCGTGACATGGAAACTAAACCTCATTTTTTATTTTCTGGCACAAATCGCGATATACGCGAGTTGTAATGGAGCAACAAGCGTATACACATCTTGCATAGAAGTTAGGGAGCGTATATGTGGAAAAATGTACATTTTTAGCTTTGGATTCATAAAAAAATGGATGAAAAGTCTGCATAGGAAAATGGAAAAAGGCCCTCTGTGAAAGATAGCAATGGTGAGACAAATTTTGCTATAACAGATTCCCCCTAATGTGTGAGATCAGAAGAGTATCTACGATGATCAAAATACATTATAAATAACCCAGAAGTGGAGTGGTAGAGAACCAACTGGACGAACTCAATTGCTCATTACATTATGTACTGACTTTGCATACATGGTTGCCAAGAATAGAATGCAGATCCATGTGAAAAATATACCTAACAAGTGTTCATGGCCATGAATAGGCAAATACAAATGCGGTTATATGCCAAAAGTTGTCATAGTCACGAACAAGGCCCAGTGAAACCAGTCCTAAAAATCAATCTGAAGATATCTGTATACCATGTAGTACAATCTGATCTCCCATGATCACTGAAGTCAAATAGGTACTGGTCCAATGGAATGGAAGCAATAGCTCAGGAAAGCTGTGGCCACATAGTGATGTCTTCAAGTCTTCTACATTATCTGCTAATGGTGCAAGTCTACATCATGTGAATAAATGAGTTGAGGTCGAACACGATGAGACATCATTTGATTACCGGTCATTGAAGTATATCGTTAACAAATGCAAGACAAACTACTGATAATGAAAGTAGGTATCAAGGCACCGAGTACATCTCTACAAATGTGAATAAAGGAGTTGGTGTCGAACACTTGAGAGATCCATTGATCAGGAGACATTGATGTATTCCCATCTGTCAATGGCGAGAGAGCCTACCACTAATGAATGCAAGCCTCAAGGTACTCATAAAACTCTAGGTCTCATATCCAGAATAAATGAGCTGAAGTCGATGGAAGGAGACCCGCTGAAAGGCGAGCATTGAGGCATCTCTCATCAATCAGCACGAGGAACAAAGCATGAGCTTCATGATTTGGTGGAGATCGGACGAAGAACATGTTCACGAATCAATGACCCTGTGTGTCTTTTGCGTGTGCCAAATGCAAGCTGTACACGAAAATGACCCTCCGAATAACAACCAATGATGAAAAAATGCTAACAAAGGCGAGGAAACCGCCAATAAGGCTAATGGTATCCAAGACATTGCATGAATCCCAAAGTGTGAATAGATGTCTTGCCGTCGAACATAAGGGAAACCACCTAGTCAACAACCAATGATGAAATGTCGATTGTTGGGTTCAAGGTGACCTACCAATGATGAAAGTAGGGCTAGGGTGCATGATAAGACCAAAGTATCATGTGATTTTGAGACAAACTGAGGGTATGACCGACATGCAAAGTCAAGATTTCTGAGGAGTGGCCGACACAAGTTGATAGACTTCCTTTGAACAATAGCATGAGACATATGGTGGACTCCGGCAGCATGGACTCAATGATGTGACAATTAGATGCAGGAGGCATCAATAACGTTCTCTATAGGGATTGGAAGAGTAACCAGTTAGTAGAGAAAACTCGGTAGCGAGATCAACTTCCTAAGGCCATGCTAAACCCAAAATTATGATGACAGAAGGACTCAATAACTTTGTGCTCTGTTCAAAGGTGACACGACTGCTGCCAATTACAATATAGTATTCCCTTCTTGCCCGTTTTTGTTTTGTTTTTTCATAACAAATGAATGCTATGATACAGAGGAGGGAACGAGTGTCGCAAGTAAGCAAAATTAGTTCCAATAGTGGAATGTACCTATGCTCAATGCAAGGAAATGCATGCGGGAGATGGACACTCGAGGTGATGATCCCTCCAGGGTATAGGGTGTCAAATTGCGAAGGATAAACAAGGCTCTGCTTGGTTGAGGATGCAAACTGCTTAGGTAACGGTTTATAACGCAAAGCGAGAACCGACTAAAGGCTCAATACAACGAGCGAGGGCATGAGATGCAATCACAACTTAACACCCAAAAATGTCATTTTTTATATCTTTTAGTCTACTAGGTGTGAAAAAGGGGTAAACTTGTGCCAAATAAACGTCTTTTCAAATCCAATTTACGAGTGTGAAAAATACAAGTTTACTTAACAATCTTTTCTATTTTTGATAGCGAGTTGGAAAAGAGATTAACTAGGACTCATGATCTTTCAAATCCAATTTTAACGAGTGTGAAAGGGACAAATCACTCGACGATATTTTCAGTTTTTGGACGAGTCAGAAAATAGTTTAATTGAGACTCGTTATGGAATATTCTAGGCAACAAGCCACGGGGGAGGCCAAGGCTCCCGTACCGATCTTCTATGGAATGTCAGTGTCTTACGAAGAACCGACACAAGCTTGGGAAGACTTAAAGCTCTCCAAGTCGAGGAGGACAAAGTGATAACGGAGGTTATCATCTCCGTGTTATATCAGATAATGTCTCTTCCTAGAAAATACATAGGCAGAGGCATTTGATACCCCACAAGACCATCCCAATCAAAGGAAACCTCATCAAGATTTGGAGGGAGAGAACTCGGGAAGAGTAAAACTCTCTTTAGTTCAGAAGGTGAAGTAATAGAAATGCTAAGGACATGGCATAGAAAGTATAGAACTAGAACCAGAAGAGCAGGATCGACCAAAAATTGCATTGGCGCGACCGCTTCCTTAGACTTGCCACTTTCCAAGAAAAGAGTGGGATCGATCGAATATTGCATCGATACAAACACTTCCTCAACCATTGGTTGAATAAGATATGAGACAACAAGGTCAAGAGGTGCATCACCCCAAAAAACAAGAGTGTTGTCAGTCGAAGATTGCATTGACACTATTGTTGGTTGAATAAGATGCGAGACATCAAGGTCAAGAGACGCATCACCCTCGAACATAGGAGAGGTGTCGGTCGAAGATTGCATCGACATGACCACAGGTTGAACGATATGTGAGACAACAAGTTTAAAGGATGCATCAACCACTAAAGGAAAAGAGGTGTCAGTCGAAGATTGCATCGACATGATTGTTGTATCAACCAAAGAAGGAACAGAGTGTTGTGAAACCATAGATGCCTTAGAACCCGAAGGGCCCTTAGGTGAGCCCCACGCTTCTGGTATCCCAACAGTGACATGACACAAACGAGTAAGGTGACTTCCTTCACAAGTCTTGTAAAGGAATCTAGGCTTATGTCTGAGACATCTAGGCTTCTCAATCATATGAATTCCCCCAACATGACTTGCAGTGGATGGTGACATGCTCCCAGCATGACTTGCAGAGGCTAGTAGCAAATCTCCAACATGACTAGCAGAGGTTGGTGATGGATCCCCAACATGACTAGTAGAGGTTGGTAATGTATGTGCGGTGTGACTAGCAGTGACCCGACATGTGCCCTAGCATGACTTGCAGTGGATGGTTGCAAGTCTTCAACATGACTCACAGAGGTTGTCGACCTATCTCCAACATGACTAGCAGAGGCTGGTGATATAATTCCAGTATGACACACAGTGACTGGACTTGTGCCCCCAACATGACTTGCAGCGGTTGGTTGCAGGTCTTCAACATAACTTGCTGAGGTTGTCGACCAATCTCCAACATGACTAGCAAAGGTGGGAGATGGATTTCCAGTATGACTAGCAGTGACTGGACTTGTGGTGGTAGTGAATTGTGGCATTTGAATCCAAGGTGCATGGAAAGATTGATTTTGAGAAATTGTAGGCCAGGAAGGATCCTGGTTTACACCCTGTCTGACATGACAATATCCTCCTCCATACTGATTCATAAAGGGTTGTAAGGGCATAGACACTGAGGAAGTCGCTTGCAAAGAGAAAGCAACATGACAAAGGTTACTCACGTGAGGATATATGTTTCCCCTAGGTGAAGGAACTTCGTGAGGGGGGTTGCCCATACTATAAAAATAACTCCCCCTGGATGAAACACCAGAGGGAAGACATAGGTCTTCCATGGAAAAAGTGTTCATAGGAATCGACATAGCGGAAGAAGGATAAGTGGATGGAGTGTAACAAGTAGAATGATTGCTTAATTGGGCACTTAATTCTCGCATAATGGATTCGTAGGAAGGAAGATTCCAACCTCCTACCATAAGAGGTGTTTGAAGGATATGACTCCCACCAAATGGAGAGGGATAATAAGGAGACATCATGCCCCCAGACCCAAAACTTGTATTTGCATAAGGAAGTGAGACAGAGGATGGCAAGTGTGAAGACATATCAAGCATACCATGAGAAAAATGATTAGAGACCCAAGGCGTTGGTTGAGTATTATAATTCTGCATACCATAATGCGAAGCGGAAAGATCCATCCCCATGAAATGAGTGGACATTATGGGGAGGGGGGGGGAGCAGTAAATGATGAAGCAAAAGGAACTCCACTTTCCATGATAGTAAAGACTCAATATAGACTCCTAAGGCCAACTAGTAATCAAAGAGCATACCAAAAAGTCAAATGACCAATATGCATGCAAACAACGTAAAGTGGCTGAGTGGCCTCCCTCGCTGAAGAAGGTATGCCTCGTCCAAGAGGGACCTAAGACTCCCCACTAAAGCTTGTAGGTAACATAATCAGTTATAAGGGCCCTCGTGGGCTTAACAACCAGTCGGTCAGATCCCCCCAGAGAGGTAATCCTCCATAAAGGCTGTGTGTTGTCCGACCCTTATCCGACTCAGGGTACAAGCAGAATAACCCCTGCAAGTACCCTATGAGATACCTAAGTCAAACAACTAATAAACCATTATATAACCGATGCACAGGCGAGCAGTCATAAGTTCGGATCACCGTATGGGCAGGGTAGCAAAGACCAAAACCTTGAAAGTACCGCCTCTCACAGAGGTACGGGCACTAGCAAGATCCCCCAAATACGAATAAATCCACAGAAATATCTCTGACGCTAGGTGAGTATCCAGGGGTTATCCCTTCAACTAACTTCACGCGACCTCGTGATTAACTCCGGTGTGAGCGGAGCCTCCTGATATCACCAATTATACAATGGACTTCTCAACTCCTTGGAGACTTTTACTCACAAAATCCTATTCCAAGGCACTAAATCTTAAGCTAGTTTGTGCACCCTAAAATAAAATCGTGACTAATCAATTTTAGTTTAAAGCGTAAATTTTATTAGCCATGGTTACTCAAAAATGTATGGAGGTGAAACTTATGGTGTTATGACTTTGCCAGAAAATAAATATGGATATAATGCAAAGTCTATCTTTAACTTTTCAATGAATGATATGCTAATAAAAAAAGTGCAGTCTTCAATTTCAAATCTGCAGTCCAGAAGTAAAATACGATCTTTCGCTACATGTGCTAAGCTAATGAAAAATTCAAAGACAAAAATGCCAACCAATGCAAAATGCCTATTTTTTTGTATTTTCAATATTCTAAAAAGAAAAAGCATGGACTGATAAGCAACTTGATAGATGAATTCTACAGTGTATAAAAGAAGTAACTCAAGCAGAATACCAGGGAACCAAGCAAACAACCCAGAAACCAAGGACAAATTAAAAATATAAAACAAAGAGAAAGACTACGCCCGAAAATTCAAATCCAAACAAGCTTCCTGTCATCCCAGATAATCTCAACAGGCACTACAGAGACCTAAGAAGGCTCAACGATATTTAAATCCTACCCAATAGTCACTCAACCAAGCAAACAAGCAAGGGGAAGTGGTATACGTGACTGCTCAGGAGAACAAAGCGTATATACACTTCTTGCGGTGACACAACAAGCGTGTATATGTGACTGTCAGGGCAAAAGGGGCGTAAATGCTTTAAAACAAGGCCAGGCAAGGGTAAAAGGATGAAAACTCAGACTCAGAGTGAACAGGATCTGTCAAGCAGTGATATGACAAGAAACCCAAAGGAAAAAGGGCAATGTAAGAAGAAAAAGTACTTCAACCCTTAGAAGGAAGATCTCTCCCCAGTGGAGTTGCCATTTCGGTTACAAGGGAAAAACTCTCTATGGCCAAGGGTAAACCACAATAGACAGGTATGATTGCAGAAATAAACTCAATTCCAACATATGCTATATAAACTAATGTGCAATATAAGAAAGAGACCTACCTCGATCCAACGTTTGATGATGTTCCACCATTGAGCACTTTGACCCAAAGCTTTATACCTGCAAGAAGTTCTCAACAAACAAGCAAAGCAAGTATATAGTGATGATATGAAAGGGGTTAGCACATCAGATAACATAATCCATTAATAAACATTACAAACACACCCATGGATAATAATCATATATTTGCAAGATACCAATAGGATGGGAAATGAGTATTTCTATTAATAATTGATCAACAGAAGTGTCAACATTATAGATTTCCATGTCGACACAGTTAGAAACCAAGAAACCAAGTTGCTTCCAACTGGGTCCCCACCACTTCAATCCTCCACCAAAGGCAAGCTCATGAGAAAGAGGCAAAGAGGTCCTCTCAACAATAAGGGAAGAGCTTGGGGGCTGAACACTGTGTTCAGACTTGAGGGACAAAGGGATGCAGACTCAATATGAAGTAATTTCTCCAGAGTAACTTTGCTCTCAAAGTTGAATGCTTTCTCCTTATTTTCCATAGTTTGAAATTGTGCTCTTATAGCCTCCAGAATGCAACTAAAGGCCCGAGTTGGAACGTTTCCAGTATATGGAAGGCCAAGGATCATAAATATTTTGTCGTGACATGGAAACTCGACCTCATTTTATATTTTCTGGCACAAATCCCGATATACGCGAGCTATAATGGAGCAACAAGTGTATACACATTTTTCATAGCAGTTAGAGAGCGTATATGTGGAAAAATGTACATTTTTAGCTCTGGATTCATAAAAAAAGGGATGAAAAGTTTGCATAGGGAAATGGAAAAAGGCCCTCTGTGCAAGATAGCAATGGTGAGGCAAATCTTGCTATAACAATGATGTTTGGGTTTTCATTTAGGCGATGAATATAATGAAGTTGTTCTTTAGATAAGTTAAGTTTAAGAGGTTAGGAACGTCGAAGGATTCATTGACAATCCTGCATAATTTCTTCAACTTCATGAGGAGGAAGGTTGTGGGTAATAAATTCGATGGAGCAAATAATTTCCTCCATTTGGATATGCTTGGGGGAAATGGAAAAGTTAAAAACTTTTTCAAGTAGTTGGCTGGTCCAGGTTAAACGAGGATAAATTAATGACGGTGGAAGGATTGGGATTCTAGGTAGGAGGGGAGGGATGATTGGTTGAGATGGTGGTAAGGCCATCCAAAGAAGGAAATTCGAGGGACAAATTATTAGAATTGGGTAAGGATGTACGTTTCTCCCTCTAATGATGAAACATACGGGGGTTGGGATTAAATATGAGTAATGAAGAGGAAGTAGATTTAGAGAGGGAAATTGGAGAATTATCTTTAGTATCCATATTAGGGTTAAGGAGAAAGGAGCACAATGCTTAGAGTCCTGGTTGTGGACCAGTTCACCCTACTTGAAATTAAGTTTGGGGTGGAGATCAATGGAATTATAACAAAGAGGAATAAAAGGGTTGAAATATGAGATTGGCGTAGACAAGGTCTGATCCGAAATGGGAATTCCTGAAGAAAGCTGTGGATGAAATCTTGTTCATAAATACGTTTAGAGTTGCAATGTTTGAAATTAGGGTTTTGGTCAAAGTTGTGTGGAATGGTAACTAAATCATTAGATGAAGGAATGCCCAAAGAAATACATTTCGATGGGGGTGAGGTCAAACCATGGGGGAATTCAGAAAGGCTGGGAGACAGATTGACGCGATGAACCAGAGGCATGTGAATGTTTAGACGTTCATTATTGTCCGCCCCGAAATTTTCAGGTGAGAAAGTCTTTGAGAGGGAAACATGGAGATGTGGGAGAGAAGGAGATCGCAAAAGGAGGGCGGAGGAAGAACACAAATCGATTTGATGGATTGACGAGGGATTAATAGTTGAGTAGATGGAGGTTAGAGTTCGAGATGGAGGGGGAGAGAAATGTTGCTTTGAGAAAAGGTTGGAGAATTTACGGACTTGTTTGCTAGAGATTTATTTATTTATTTAACCATTTATTTGTTTATTTTTAATTTTTAATCGTTTTTAATGTGTTTTTCATTTTTTTCTTTTTAAATTTATTTTTTAAAATATAACATTTTGTATTTTTTTTAAGTTAGTTTTTTTTTAATAAAAATGAAATTTTAAAATTGGTATAAAAATTAAAATTTAAAATTTTCTTTTAGTTTTTAGTTTTATTTTTTAATTTGTTTTGGCGTTTTCATTTTATTTTTTTCCTTTTTTATTAAATTGTGTTTTATTTATTTTTGGGTGTTTTTAAGTTTTTATTTTTAAATTTTGTTTTTTGGGGTTTATTTTTATTTTTATTTTAACTTTTTTGAAAAATTATTTAAAAAAAAAAATTGTGTTATGTTTTTTTTTTTAAAAGGTTTTTTGTTTTTATTTTTATTTTTTATTTTCTAAACTTGTTTGCATATTTTTTTTCTTTTCTATTTATTTATTTTTTAATGTTAATTAAAAAATAAAATAAATTAATAAAAAAATTCGAGTAACAATTTAGGAGCCATTTTTGTAATTGTGATGGTACAAATTTTCAAGCGATGGTTCCAATCAAGTTGTAATTTTAAGTAAAAAAAAATTGTTGTTATTGGTAACATCACTTTTCAATTTGAGGGTCAATTTTAAGGATTTTGTCCGATTATCAAGGCCACGATTTCAAACAAGTCGAATTTTAACCATCTCCCCAAAAAAGGTGTTATCGACAGTGCCACTTTTTTATTCGGAGGTAAAAATAACCACTAAACATGACCTCTAAAAAAACACGGATTCTCTTGAGTTATCGTTAGGTTGGTAACTTTGTTCTCCATCTTTTCCATCTTCTAGTTATACATCTGGACCTATCTCTTCAAGTGTTTTTTCTCTTCTTGAAGTTGAGCATTGGTGGCCCTTAAGTCTTCCAACCTTTCTTTGCTTCCTCTACCCATGTTGAAGTCTTCAAGGTTCTTGTAGTTGTGTCATGGTCAAGGATTCCACTGCTCTGATACCTTATGATCTGTAATGAGGGACTTATAGTCCACCTACTTCACCAACACAGATCCTTTGTGGAATTTAGGTAATTGTCTCACTCTCAGTCTCATACAAAGAGATTTGTCTTCAAAAATCCACGTATGCAAACACACAACTACCAACCTCTCTATTCACTATCCTTCAATAGACATATGAGGATGGTATGTTGGTTGGCTCCAAGGCTTAAGTCTTTTGTTGTCTTATGCAAAGTCTCCTCTTGTGCTTTGAATGGCTACAAGGCCTATGTTCTTGGGGGTAGCTTGCACACGACAACTAACGAACAATGATAATAATAAATGAGATTCTATGTGCAAAATACAATCCAGCCACATCAAGAAATCCAATGAATGCCTTCAATAACTCTTGGTATGGTTTAGAGCTATCATCATAAGAAACTTGGAGAAAGGTTGCAAGGCACATTCATTATGAGGATAAGTATAATCATAAATTATGTAATACTTGAATCAATGGAAAACTTCACATTTATTTGATTGAAGTTTACAAGTCCACAAAGGGTTGAATTCAAGTATTAAAATTTGTTGCACCATGACCTTGTAAATGTTTTAGTGAATTGGATATGCCAAATATAAGAATACTTAGTGCAATAGACTCTAACCACCATAATGTTCCCTGAGAGCTCTTGGGGGATCTTCCGCCATAATGTATGTTCCTAGAGGGCACAAGTAAGATAATATTCCCTATCACCCTTTGTTCGATCTAAAGGAAATAACTACAATTGTTAACTTTTTCCAACTGTGAGAGGCCACCTAGAATTCCATTCGTACAAGGACCAAAATCATTTTATGTATGTTTACATTTAATTCTCCTCACAACAACAAACCATGATGAATGAAATTAGCATTCTCATTACAGTCTTTCTACAATTATAACACCATGGAAATATTTTCAGATCACAATTATGTGTATTTATGCAACAAGCCCCATTGCTAGATTCATTTTCTGAACATCAATGGAAGGCAAGTCAATTTTGAGCCAAGTCGATTTGCTTCCTTTATTGGCCAATTGAATTCACCTCAGTTGTACATTACTCAACATCTTCACTTATATGCAACCTCAACAAGCACCCAAATATAATTCTCTCAGCTAGTCGATTTGCTCAACTGACCTAGTCGATTCTATGTGAAACAGATTCCTCCTTGGGAACAATTAGGGGACTCTATGACCTATGCGTAAGAGTAACCACCCACCTAAGGAAAAAATTCACCAATGAAGGAAGCATTGAAGTCTGTGGAGTGAAGATTACACCCAACAAGAGAAATCGACTCAAAATATCACCCAAGGTGAGATAATATGGCCTTAATAGCCACCCAACAATCTGAGAAGGTAGAGAAAACTGTAATGTTGAATATGAGGAACATAAGTATAAACTCAAGGTAAAAACTCTACATTTTCCATCGTAGATTTTCCTTTGAGCTCGAATTGAATTGTCTGGGATCTCCAATTGTTGTAGATTAGTGAGAGAAGCATGAAATTGAACCTAGTGATAAAGTAATCAACCAAATGTGTGTGGAAAACCAACCATCGATTTGATTAAAGGTGAAATGGAGTAGTTCGTTGTTGTTACAACAATGTGTATGTCTCATATGACTACGTGTGGTCTTGGAGTAGTGTCATAGGATTAGAATTGGTTTAGAGGATTATTTAATCTTGAAAACTTAGGTCAAAATCTATGATAAGGCGAGATAAGCTGGGATTGAGAGTCAAGTTTTACTACAATCCTCTATCAATCAAACTTCATGATGTCTTCATGAGTTGAGTCGTTGCTGATTGTGAATCAAAATGCCCGTAAACATAGTTAAGAAACAATTTTCAACATCTTTGGCAACATTGACCTTGAAAACTATTCGAAAAAATAGGGTATTCCCACATAGGATGAAGACCTTTAATAACCACTCATATAACCAGATCAAATATCAATACACCGATGCTTTTATGCTGTTAAAACCCTCGAAGATGGAAAAAATCCACAACCCCGACCAATGTAGCCACTTGACACAATATGTTAATGCAAAAGAAAAATATTTTACAAGAGAGTTTCTCACAATCGACCATCAACAAATGATCCTCCATTCTCTTTAAAAGGAGATCATGGACCAATAAGGTGTTAATCCACGGATCAATATAGCCATTAAGATTGAGGAGAATATGAGCGGTGAGATCACTGTATGTCTAGAACATATCATGATCGTCGTATTACATAACTAAAAACGCATACTAAAGAAACACACTTTTATCTAAATACATATTAGACCAAGTTGAACTTAACTAACTCCTTAGTGTCTAAATATCCTAACACCTCCCCTTAAGAACAACTTGGGATATGATTGAAGGATTTACAAAGGTGACACAATAGGAGAAGGAAGGAGGCATTAGATCATATCCCCCCTTAGTGACAACTTATTGAACTCTTAACATTGATTGAAGTTTGGAAAACTTCACTTTTATAAGAGACTTTGTGAAAATTTCTGCAACTTGATCATCTCTAGGGAAAAAAAAAACACTTCAATAACTTGATCATGAATGAGTTTTCTGATGAAGTGCATGCATAGCTCAATGTGTTTGCTACATTGATGTTTAACTGGATCTTTGGAAAGCTTGATGTCACTTTGATTGTCGTGCTAGAGGGTGGTTGGATGCTACTGTTGGAATCCAAACTCTAAAAGGATCTGTCAAAGTCACACGGCTTCTTGAATTACATTAACTACTGCATGGTACTCTACTTCTACTGAAGAAAGAATAATAGCCCGTTGTTTCTTACAATCCCAAGTGACAGGTCTAGAACTAAGGATGAAAACATAACCTACAATAGAATTTCTATCATTAGGGTCACCAACCCAATCTGAATCAATGAAACCAACCAACAAAGGAGTCCCCCATGAACTATATTGTATCCCAAAATGAACTGTACTCCAGACATATCGAAGTATCATTTTCACTTCTTTCCAACGACTTTCATGGGGTGTTTGCATATACTAGGATACATGACCAATATCAAAGGAAATATTAGGATGGGTATGATTCAAATATAAGAGGCTACCAACTAACTAGCAGTACAAAGTGGCATTGACTTCGTGAGTAGTACAGGTGGCAACAAGCTTGACTCCATACTAGAAGGTAGAAAGGGTTGGTTTAGAATCTTCCATGTTAAAGCGATGAAGAATGTCACAAGCATACTGACACTGGGAAAGGGAAATACCTTAGTTTGTAATACTTGGAGGCCAAGGAAATAATGAAAATATCCTAAGTCTGTCATTTTAAGTTTCTTTTTAAGGATGCATTTCACATGGGTTAAAAGTTTAGGGTCATTACTAGTGAGGATAAGGTCATCAACATAAGTAATACATATTATGAGAAGGATTCCTACTTTCTTGGTATAGACATTAGGGTCATAATGCCATCTAGAAAAACCAATGTAAAGAAGAAAATTTTCCATTTTTGCATACCATGCTTGAGGAGCTTGCTTAAGACCATAGATACATTTATTAAGGTGGCATACAAGGCTAGATTCATTTTGGACATAGCTAGGAGGTTGTTCCATGTAGATTTCTTCTTGCAAATCCCCATGCAAGAAGGTGGATTTGACATCCATATGATGGACCTCCCATTTCTGTGAGGCAACGATGACTAGAACAAGGTGGATATAATTCATTTTGGCTACAGGGGTAAAGGTTTCATTGTAGTCAATGCCTTCAACTTGATAGAATCCTTTGGAAACTAGGCAGGCCTTATGTCTTTCAACACTTCCATTTGACGTATACTTAGTTCTATACACCCATTTACATATGACAAGTTTTCTTCCTTTCAGAAGAGGTACAAGATCCCAAGTATCATTCACCATTAAGGATCCATATTCTTCATTCATTGTTGTGTCCCAATCTAGATGGCCAGAAGATTATGCAAATGTGTTTGGATCACGAGTCTCTGAAACTTGATCCAAAATAAAGGAGGCTTGTTGCAACTGTAAATGTGTCCAATGTTGATCTATAGGATCACTGGAAACATCACCAACTACTTCTAGTGTTGAACAGATCCATCTAGGAAGCAGTGGTGCAGGTGCAAGTTCATGTTCAATGGAATCATTTAGAGGAAGGTGAGTAGGAGGAGGTGGATTTTCATCCTCACTGTCATCATCTAAGGAACAAACTAGAGTAGGAACAAAAGATGACACAAACATCGAAGATGGATCACATGCCGAAGATGACACAAACATCGAATTAGGTTCATTGGCCAAGAGATTTTCATCAAACTTAACATCTCTTATAATAATTATTTCATTGGAATGAGGTTGAAGAAGTCTATAACCTTTGACATCTTCAAATATCCAACAAAAATGCACTTCTCACTTTTAGGTTGTAATGATTTTCTTTTCTCACTAGGAATGTGAGTCCATGCTACACAATAAAATACATGGAAATGGCTTGCATTTGGCTTAATTTTAGTCCATGCTTCTTTTGGTGTTATATTTTTTTAAATTCTTTGTGGGAGTGCCATTGAATATGTAATTTGCATAGTTGATAACTTCCGCCCAATAATGAAGACTTAATCCCTTAGATTGGATCATACAATTAGTCATTTCTTTTAATGTGCGATTCTTTCTCTCAACAACACCATTTTAATATGGTGTATATAGAACAATATGTTGCATTTGAATGCATTGTGCAGTGTAGTAATTTGTAAATTTGTTGTTCACTTATTCACCTCCATTATTTGTTTTTAACCTTTGAAGTTGATGTCAAAATTATTTTTCTACAAGGGCCTTGTAGGCCAAAAACATGTCAAAAAATTCACTCTCGAGTTTTAAGAAGTAAAACCAAGGGCATTTGGAGAAGTCATCAATGAAAGTTAAGAAGTACTTGCATCTAGATAAACAAGGAGAAGAAAGCAGACCACACAAATCACTATGAAAAAGTTGCAAAGGGGCTGAGGCATGTTTGTCAAAATCGTCCCGATGATGTTTTTCAAGAACACAACCGACACAAACACCATCTCTACAAGAAACAAGAGAAATACCAATCACCATATTTTGATTACATAGTTGTTGCAATGAGGAATAGTTTAGATGACCAAACCGCTCTTGCCGAAGTTTGATCAAGTCATTGGTATGAGTAACAAAATCTAATAGAAAAGATGATGACCCAAAGTTGTCAAATTTGTACAACTTGGTAATATCATCAACAATTCCAATTTCTAGGACATGCTAAGGATTTTTTAAATCTTTGATTACAACTCGGTGAGGTGAAAACTCTGTGGTTTTACCTTCACCTGAATGAGTGATCTGATATATTGATAGAAGGTTGCAAGAAAGACTTGGAACACATATTACATCATTGAAATGATCATTATCTAATTGAGTTGTTCTAGACCCTACAACACTAAAATATTTATCATCAACAACAAATATTTGTTTGGTGTTTACATTTATTAAGAGAGAAAAAAATGATTTTATCCTTAGCCATATGATAAGATGCTATAGAATCAACAAACCATTCACAAGAAGAAGAAGAAGTAGATGTTGCATTAAAAGAGAAACCAGAAGCAAAAAGTGCATGCCTATGTGAAAAAGAGTTAGAAGAAGAAGAATCAAGATTGATGTCATGCTTCTTCATTGATGCTTTTAAGGCTTCCATCTTTAAAAAAACATTAGACTCCATATGACCATTTTTCCCACAAAAGTTACAATGCATGTCAATTTTCTTACTTTTTATTTTTGGTCCTTTGTCACCATTGGGAGTAGAAGTTGGTTGAGAGAGTTTGTGACCCTTCTTTTGCTTGTTGTTGTTGCGAGGATGTTGCTTCTTGGGATGCTTGGTTTTGTCTTTATATTGGGCCACTAAGGCTTTGTTAGATGAACCTTCAGTGCTTATCACTCCAAGTTGCAAGAGCTTATCCCGCTCTCTAATAAAAAAATCACAAAAAAAATCAAGAGTGGGAGCTTGGTAAGCACCCCCTAGAGCTTCTCTGGTGGCATAATATGTAGATACAAAGACAAAACATGCACTACCAAGCTTAGCAAGTATAACATATATGCAAATTTCATCTCCCATATCTATTTTACAATATTTAAGCAAATGTCTAAGTGTTTTAAATTTAGATAAATAATCTTCAATGCAAGGGAAATAATTGGGACTTAAATTCATTAATTGATTTTCAATTTGGTGTGCTCGAATCACATTATGTTTTCCAAATACGACTTTTATTTTATCCCAGGCTTCATCTGGGTCATCAATTCCTTGAAGGTGAAACCATAAGTCAAGAGAGATGGACATTTCAATTAATCCATGTGCTTTGTCATTTTTATCATCCCATTTGGCTTTATTTTTGACATTAGTGGGGGCTTGTTATTTTCCCAAGGTAATCCGATACAATCCCTTACTTCTTAGTACATCCTCCATGTGGGGTTTCAATGAGAAGTAGTTGGTACTAGTAAACACAATATCACTTAGAGAAGCCATATTAAAATATGCAGATAATATGGATTCAAAAGCTGAAATTGACTATCTGGATGGAAGGCTCTCGAAAAAATAGGCCGTTTAAAAAGAAAACCAACATTGAAAACATATTTCGGATGTGAGTTATGATTGTAGGTTTTAAATATTTACAGTATATAAATGCACATATAGATTCTTTATAAAACATAAATAAAATATTAGTAATCACATAATACTTAGAAGTTTACCCGGAAAACCCTTAACCAAGAAAACCAACAAATATTTAGAGTCGCACCTCTAACTCTCATTCTTTTAACTTCACCATTACAATACAATATATAATCTCTCACGACATCCAAAAACCATAATCCATTGGCCAAAAAACAGAAAAACAATCCAAAAGTGGACCAAAAAACAACCCAATTTTTTTTTTCTCGGGGGTTCCCCCCTTGTAACCCCTCACTTCACTCAACACAATGTAACAACACATGGAGATAATTGTGCAAAGAATATAATACATGCCCAACATTTTCCCACTTGTTTTCTTTTCATACAATGGGCCCCAAGTTTACATGATCAACAATCCAAGGAAACAATACCCATTGTTTCTCTATGCCAAGAAAAATTCTCAGTGCTCACAGACTTTTTCAATGAATTTATAACTTTCTTCAAATTTTCCACCTTCACCAGTAACACCTTCTTGTTTTCTCACAAAGTGATATTAAACATCAATATTCTTTGTCTTAGAATGATACAATGGGTTCTTTGCCAAAAATATTTCACTCTATCTGTCACAATCTAACCTTACAGCTTGTCGTACAAACCCAATTTCTGAACACAATCGATGTAACCATACAAATTCTTTACTTGCATGAATGACTGCCATGTATTCAACTTCTATTGTTGAGAGAGAAACTACAAATTGTCTTTTTCTCATCTAACTGATTTCTCCTTCAAATAGGTTAAATACATAACCACTTGTAGATATTATATGATCTAGATCTCCAACCCAATCTGCATCAACAAGTCCATGTATGTTCAAAACATTATTTGCACCAAGTCATCCTTGGTAACAAATTCCATATCTTGTAGTGCCACACAAATACTTGAAAACACTCTTTACAACTATCCAATGCTCCTTCCATGGTTTTGACATATACCTCTTCAAAACTCCCATTGAATGTGCAATTCTTGGTCTAGTACATATCATTGCATACATGAATCTACCAACAAAACTAGCATAAGGAACATGAGACATCTCTTCTTCCTCTTCCCGTGTCTCGCGAAACTAGTATTTAGATAACTTCACATCTACAAGAATAGGGACCTTGATCGGTTTACATTCTACATATTAAACCTCTACAATATTGCCTCAAAATATTTCCTCTAGTTCAACCAAAGTTTCCTATTTTCTCGATCTCTTTTAATTTACATGCCCAAAATAAAATTTGTAGCACCAAGATCTTTCATATCAAATTTAGAAGACAAATGTGTTTTTACCTCCTTGATGATTTCCTTATTATTTCGAATTAACACCATATCATCAACATACATAACCACATAACTAAAATGATCACCAACTAATTTGAAATACACACATTGATCAACTTTTCTCCTTGTGAAACCAAGTCCCAAAACATACGTATCAAAATTTTGATATCACATCCTTAGAGATTGCTTTAAGCCATAGAGGGACTTTCTTACCTTTTATTGCAAAACCTTCTGGTTGTGTCATGTAGATTTCTTCTTCAAGATCCCCATGCCAGAATGTTGTATTTACGTCCATATGTTTTACTTCAAGATCAAAAGTAGCAACAACAAACAAAAGAAATCTAATAGAAATGAATTTAACAACATGAGAAAATATTTCACCAAAATCAATTCCCTCTATCTGGGAATATCCCTTTTCCACTAGGAAATAGTTATAATTTTCCACTTTACCTTCTGAATTCAACGTTTTCTTAAACACTTGTTTGCTACCAATGGGATTTCTTCCATCCGACAACTCAATTAGATCCCAAGCCACATTTTTTTCCAAGGAAACCATTTCTTGAACCATGTATTTCTTCCATAGTTTACCATCCTCTGAATCCATTGCCTCCCTAACAGTTCTGGGATTATCACCAGTAATAAACAAAGAAAAAATAGAATGAAAATTAGGTGGATCATACCTTTCTGGTTGTCTTGTTTCCTGAATAGATCTCCTCAATATTGGAGTACGAGGTTCTTCTTCTTCATATTCCCGTTCTTCTGTTTAGTCAGATTCTTCACCCTCCAACTCAAACTCTATTGTCTTTGGTTCTTTTTCTTTTGGTGGGACTTTCTGTTTGGGAACATCTTTAACATTTCTAAAGACAACATCCCAACCGTAGATAATTTTCTTATTTTCTGGGTCACAAAGTCTATAGTCTTGTATACCATCTTTATAACCAATAACGATACACTTTTCAAATTTGTTATCCAACTTACTTTGATTTTCCTTTGGAAAATGTACATAAGTATCACAACCAAACACTTTGAGATGTTAAAGAGAGGGTTTCTTACTAGTCCATGCCTCATTCATAGTTTTTTTCACCAACACTGATGAGGGTGATCTATTTACTAGGAAACATGCAATACCAACAACCTCTGCCCATAATTCCTATCCTAACCTGATACCACTGAGCATGATCCTTTTTTTTTTCCCTTCAATCTCCTATTCATCCTTTCTGCAACCCTGTTTTGTTGAGGTGTGTATGGAGTATTCTTCTTCCTTGATATATCTCACTTCTTACATAATTCCTCGAATTCATTCCCCCATAATTCTCCACCATTATCTGTCCTCAACACCTTTATTTTCTTCTCTTTTCTATGCTCCATAAGAGCCTTAAACTCTTGAAATTTACCAAATACCTTAGATTTCTTTCGAAGGAAATGAATCCAGGTGTTCCTTTAGAAATCATCAATGAACAAAACATACTACACAAATTTACCTAGTGATGGCATAGTCACAGGTCCAACCACATCACTATGTACTAACTCTAAGAATCCCTTTTCTCTTGCAGCACCAAATGAGAATGTACCCGATCATGTTTACCATATATGCAATGTTCACAGAGATTGAAATACACTATGCAATCAAACATACCTTCAACCATAAATTTACCGTGTAGTGCTCAAAGGCCCTTATCTCCAATATATCCCAGTCTTTGATGCTATGACATTGTCTTTTCTCCAGAGACTATAGGGGTTTTGTTTTCTTCATCCTCAGGAACAACATAACTATTACACCCATTACTGATTGTGCTTCCAAACATCTTATATAGAGCTCCATTCCGAACTCCCTTGATCAACACCATTTCTCCTTGAACCATTTTACATGTCTCCTTTTCGAAAACAATATGTACACATGCATCATTCATCTTCCTTACAAATATCAAGTTTCTAGCCAGCTCTAAAATGTGCAAAACCCTAGGAAGTTTTCTAATCCTTTCGTCCTTGAACTGCAAATTGACCTTTCCACATCCTATAATTTTGGTTGTCAAGTCATCTCCTAGGAAAATGTCACCTCTATTATACTTTTCATATTCTCATAACCACTCCTTGTGGGGAGTCATATGAAAATAAGCACTTGAATCGATCAACCATACATCATGATCTGAATGTGTGCTTGAAGAAGCCAAGTACACATCCCCTCCTTCTGAGGAGACTTTTGATATGTGGAAGGAACATCATAAGATCCCTTCCCTCTCTAAACACTTTTTGATATACAATCCTTCTTGAAATGCCTAGCGTTACTGTATTTCCAACATTTATTTAAATATCTTCTTGGAGATTTATATCTACCTCTAGATTTATATCTCCCACTCGAGGATTTATTTTTATTTCTATCTAGCGAACATCCTCTTACAAATAAGACGTCTGTGCTTTGGCTATCCATGGTTTTCCTCCTCATTTATTTTGATAACAAGGATGAAACCACATCATCAAACTTTAATGTGGTCACATTACTACCAATATAAACAACCAAAATATCCCACGAATTTGGCAATGAATGAAGTAAACTAATGCACTTATCTTCATTTGAAATTTTAATATCCACAGATAACAACTGACTTACCATAGTATTGAAATCATTTAGATTCTCTTTCACTGAGTCTCCATAGTTCATCCTCAGGAGGTACACCTTCTTCTATACAAAAAGTTTTTTTACCAGGGACTTAGACTGATACAAATCCCCTAACTTATCCCATAATTCTCTGTCTATAGATTCTCTCGAGACATTCAATAACACTAAATTTGAAAGACACAATCAGATTGTGCTCTTTTCCTTCCTATCCAACTTTGTCCAATCTTATGCCGACATACCCGTAGGTGTAGTAATTAGATCCATAATGACCCACTGATCTTTTTCTATCAAATGATCCTCTGTTTTCAACTTCCAAAGCTCAAATATTTTCCCATTAAATTTCTCAATCTCTATTTTTGAACTGCTCGACATTTTCTTTCACAGCCAAAATCACCACTGCAGAGCTCCCACTAAAACCAGGTTTATCATAGATCCAAGATAATCGAACCCTTAGCAACAAAGGCATCCCCTTGAAGCCAATCACTACTATGATACCAAATTTAGGCTTTAAAACTTTACAATATAGCAATGGACATACATATTCTTTATAAAATAGAAAGAAAATAATAACAATCACACATAGTACTTAGAAATTTACCCTAGAAATCCTTATTCGGAAAAACCAACAAATGTTTAGAGCTACACCTCTAACTCTCATTGTCTTAACTTCACCATTACAATACGATATATAGGATTCGATGGCATCCAAAAACCCCAATCCATTGATGCAGATTAGATTTCTTGATCGGAATTACATTACAATGGGCCAAAAAACACAAAAAATAGGCCAAAAACATACCAAAAAACAAGCCAACTTTTTTCTCGGGGGCCCCACCCCCAAACCCTCAAACAAGGGAGATGTCACCCCCCTTATGATCCCTCATTATGCCCAATGCAACATAACAACATGTGGAACTAACTGTGCAAAGAATATAACACATGCCAAATAATTCCCCTTAAAAAAGACATAAGCGATAACCAAAGAACGACTTGCCAAGTAGAAGTTGCTCCATGTGGTGATGGATGCACAATGAGGTGGTTCAGTAAAAAAAAACCAATCCTTTTCTAACTTTGCCTATAAACTCACTTTTACAAATAAATTACTTAAGAAGCGACTCACTTTTATAGAATAAGTGAGAATCACTTTTACAATAAAATTATTTTATAAATTAAAGTTGCATGCAAAAAGTAACTAAAAAAATATTAAAGTTACTTAATAGTGATATTTAAGTGAAATGCACTTTACAATAAAATTATAAGATAACTCAAGATTGAATGAACTTTTTCAAAAAGTAACTTAAGAAAAGAGAGACTTTAACTAAATACTTCTTATTAAATAAATAAATTTCAACCACCAAGTGGGCTAGAGTAAAATATATACCAATTTTAATGGAGGAGGTTGTTTTTACTCTTTACCTCGAAGTGTGTGCTTACCCCCAAAACCCTTGTTTTTGTTGCAAAAAAAATTAACATGCCCCCACAAAAAAACAAACAAAATTTCGAAATAAATAAATAATTTTTTCTAAAACTCAACAATAATTGGGTTAGATCTTGGTTAGCTTACCCGGAAAATGCAATTTTTCTCTTTGTTTCTGATTTTTTGAGTTTGCATAAAGCGCAAAGAAAGGAGCATAAGAAAAAAAGAAAACACTTTTTGCTTTGTTTCTAGATTGTCGAGATTGCACAAAGCGTGTGACAAAGAGTATACATAGACCAGAAAAAGTTGCAAACAAGCAATAAAAAAACAAAAAACTAAAATATTAACTCAGTAAAATAAATTTAAAAATAACGTATTTCGAGTTTATACCTCCATATCTAACAAAATGGTTGCATCTTGGGAAAATATAAACATTTTTGAGTGAAACGAAAAGTGTTTCCAATTGAAAAAAGCACTCCAGACGTAGTAGAATAGTCCAATTATCCCATAAATTCACAAAAACAACAGAACGAGAAATGCAGAACAAGGTTCGAGATATCAATCTACAAGAGGAGCAGGTCTTCAAACTGGCTCTGATACCATGTTCGACAAAACAAAGTATTACCATATAGGAATAACACCTTCAGTAACCACTTACACTACCAAATCAAAGGTCAATACACTTGTGTTTTTATGTGGTTAAAACCCTCAAAGAGGGAAACAATCCACGCTCCAACCAACGTGGCCCCTTGAGGCAATATATTAATGCAAAAGTAAAATATTTTACCGGAGAGTTTCTCACAATCAATCATCAACAAATGACCCTCCATGTTTTTTAAATAAAGATCATGGATAAATCGAGTGCTAAGCCATTGATCAATATATTTTTTAAGATCAAGGAGGATATTATCCATTGAGTCACTCTATGTATATAACATATTGTGACCATTATATTACATAACTACAAATGCATAATAAATAAACACACTTTTACCTAAAAACATATTAGACCAAGTTGAACTGAACTAACTCCTAAGTGTCTAAATATCCTAAGAAAGACTACACTGATAAATATTTTACATGCAATATTCTAAGATGACTCAATGATCACATTAGTAAGTGCAAGTAGGTTAAGTTGGAAAATATGAGAACTTAAACTAATGCATATAACACAAACACGATCCACTAAACCATAGTGAAATCCATATTGTAGACAAAATTAATCACATAATAGACACAATGATTTTACCATGGAAACCCAAATGGGAAACCAACTTCGAATGGTGGCTCGTTCTCATTTTGACAATCTCTGGTACAATGAAGCACTTGTCTCTCTATGCATCTTCCTCACTTGGCCAAAATACCCTTTGAGAGTTAAACTACATGAGGAAATAGGGAGAGTTGCGGTAATGGGAAGGCCAATAGGTTGAACTTTA
This sequence comes from Picea sitchensis, assembly GCA_010110895.2. Lineage (NCBI taxonomy): Eukaryota > Viridiplantae > Streptophyta > Pinopsida > Pinales > Pinaceae > Picea > Picea sitchensis. The sequence goes on along the minus strand of SNQJ01S0006910.1, from coordinate 65,055 downwards.
GTTTTCCATTCCTTAGCATATTCTCTACTATATTATCTGTTTCTTTTCATTTAATTTTCAAATTTTCTCTTTTGTCTTATTCATTTTTTACATTTGCATTGTTTCCCATAGTCTATCTAACCTTTTTTACATTTGCGTTGTTTTCCATAGTCTATCCAACGGGTTGAACTTTAGTTTTCCATTCCTTAGAATATTCTCTCCTATATTATCTGTTTCTTTTCATTTAATTTTCAATTTTTCTCTTTTGTCTTATTCAGTTTTTACATTTTCATTGTTTTCCATAGTCTATCTAACCTTCATAAATTTCAAAATTGGCTTGGAGGTACCGTGTCTTACAACTGTTTGTTGGTTCTAATCCATTTTGGATCATTTTTTTGACCAATGCATTTTACCTTTGCCCCTGTTATGTGTTACTCGCTATGTAGTATAGTAATTCCATGTCATTGTTACTTATTTCATTTAACACTATGTTGGTTTAAGCACATTGATTTAAGAATTCAGGGTTAAAACTTGAATTCATCATATCCTTGATTTTCAATTGCATAATCACCTTAGTGTCAGAGTTCATAATCTCAAGATAAATTTGATCAATTGGTTTAGGGACTTTATGACCATCCTATTAAAGGCTTTATGTTAATCCAAATAAAATCTATGAAGATGACAATGATGATGATTGTTAATGTTCAATCATACTAACTTTGGTTTATTAGACTTTATGAAAAATTGGTAAGGAATTATTTGGTTTACTTTAAAATTTTATTTCTATTCTTGAAAATATTGGATAGAAGTGTGTTTTAATCTCCATAGTTTCGATGAGTTAAAAGGTAAGGAAGGTTAGTGTTGTAACATATATTTTTAAATTGAGATATAATGTGGGCGTACACGGGAAATTCTAAGGGAAATTGTTTTTCATCCTACACCTTCTTAGTATCACAAAGATGCCAAATTATTTTATCCCATGGCATTTTAGAGATTGTCCAATGCCAAGTTTCATTTTGAATATTATGAGAGTTTGTTCTTATTTTAGCAACGTTGATTTTATTATTTACGTGAGTTATAACAAAAAGATACTTCTGGAATTCTAGATTATGGTTAATGACCCCTTTATAGTATCTTAATTTTCTCTTATCCTCTTCTTATTTATCACCCCACAATTTATCCTTATATTCAGATGTAGTAACATTTTTAATGGTATTATAAAACCTTTATGTTGTGCAAAAAAACATTTTAACAACAATTTTTGAAGGTGGATTCATGAACAATACTTTTATCATCAGTTGATTTTAGTGGCCACAATTGGGAGGAGTTGCATAGTTGTAATCAAGTAGCCCACCATCCACACGAAAAATGTGCAAGGAGGTATTAATGAAGTAGATAATTATATAATTGAAATTTTTGTATAGTGATGGGGCTTGACACAAAAGGGGTACTAAATCACTGGCTAGAGTTTTTGGGAACTTCCATCTTCCAATGATCCTAAAAAACCATCACAAAGACAAAATACAAAAACTGATGACACAAATGATACGAATAATGTTTCAATACCTTTATTATATTTTCACTAATCAAACACATATATCTATGATGACAAAATAATATAAGATGCTAGAAATTAAGTCACATATACACTAAATTTCAATCATTCAATGCAATGCCTCTAGCAAGAAAATTATGCATTTATTGGTGTTATATCCATTTTATCCTTGTGAGGAACTTACATCTTTCTTTATCACCAGAATAGGTGTTTGGATAACATTAACACACATAAATGTGTATACATGCTTGTTTTGATTATTTAATAGTTGGTGTTAATTTTTATGTTAGGTGGCACTGTATTATAACTAAATGTAATAAGTAAAGGTTAGGTTGTTAAATCACCATAACCTCATAGGGGTGTTAAAAATATGTAATATGGGATTTGTACATATTTTTTTAGAGATGTATGGGTTGAATGGCGAGTATGTTCAGTGAACATTGGTGTCATAGAGAGTAATCTAACTTAAGAGTAGGCTCAAAGTTTGGTACTCCATGTTGCTAATTTTCCAGTGACTTTCATTTCTAATAATCTTCATAATACTATGTATTCCTATATATATTAAATGTTTTTTACAATCGACTTACTTTCACAAGAGTTCCCAAACCCTCAAAGGGAGAATCACAATGTTCTATGTAATGGGCATACAAAACATAGATCTCACATTTTTGTACCACCCTGAAGCATAAGGGGGTGCCATTCTATCAAAGTCACCTAGGTTTTTTACCAAGCCCTAATAGTGATCAAAATGTTCCTAAAGAGTTGAAACTTGAGATGCCACCATCATCACTATAAGATCATGACACCATTAACAATCTCCCTATTTTTGAAAGTGATTTTGATAACATTCCCTCTTATGTTCTTGACAATATTGTAGAGATTTAACCTTTTGATATGCTTTCTCCCTAGACCTTATTTTTTCCAAGTACAACTAATATCATTGACATTGAGATTTTTGAGAGGTGTGATTCGTTGATTCTTACTATTCAATGAGATTTATGCAAGATCTTTAGGACTTGGGAGAGTCATTAGTCGATTCTTACTATTCAACTAGAGTTATGCAATATCTTTAGGACATGGGAGAGTCACTGGTGGATATTTCATCACAAATGACTACCCACATATGACTAAGGAGAATACCTACAAAACAAAAACCGTGAAGTGAGGTGTATAAATGATCTCAATATCAATAAGACGGGCATACCCATGCTCATGAAAATGTAACGATACAATACAATATGGGATCATGGAAACATGGGTTTAGATTGAAGTACATAATAATAATCAATACTAAATACCATTTGATCATATATGAAGGAAAATTGGGGCTCCCCATGGCAAGGGGGGTTGAACAACCACAAAATCCCTGCAGAACAAAAAAGAGGGGCCTAGGATTTAGAAAGAGTTTTTGAATGAAATCTTAAACTAGAGGCTCAAAGTCTATTGAATAGAGTTAACAATATCTTAGGATTTGCAACCAGAGCTAGAAAAGTGGAGGTGTTGATGTTGATAGGGGAAGGTTTCCTGGAATAAAGGTATAAGGGAACCCCTAGAAACCTACATGAGGTGCAACATATCATGTAGCAAATGTGACTTACTGATACTGAGACACAAATGGACAAGTAAGCTAATGATAATGGGACTCAAAACTTCCATTATTTAGATCATAATAGAATGATTGACTTGGAAATGGATGTATAACACCAAGAGTGAGGGCCAAGGCTAATAAGAAATGGGATTATGATGACAACTTGGGGGGTAAAAATCACTGGTGGCTAGGAGTGAGAAACTGAGATGAAAGTGATTCAAAGAGGCTCTTGAATTGTATCAACACTAAATGGATCACTAATATATATAGACTCTAAGGCACAAAAGGGTTACTTAATGCATGATGCTTTGAACAAGAGCAACTAAGATTGTGGCCATGGTGGCATGGAATGATCACTATGAACTCTTCCCAAAAGAATGAATGGATCTAGTTATGTTACAAGCAAGGACATAGGTCCTCCACTATGCAACTAAGTGGATCAATCTTGTACAATGAAAATAATAGTGGTGAATGGAATCAACCAAGGGAGGGGAACCAATAGAATTCTCCTTAAGGGAATGATGTGCAAAGGCATAATGACATGGATGAGGGAGTGGGATAATGAAATGCGATAACTGTTGTGTTGAATTCCCCCCGTGGATAGGTGAAACACCCCTTGGATCAGGTTTCCTTCGATCCAATATAGAAGGAAAAAAATGGTTACTAATTTCCCTTTAGACCTATTTAAAAAATCAGAGTAAGAGGAAAGAGATGGAAGAAATTCCTTTTTATGATGGCTTTCCTCGTTGCTCTAGCCATTGACCTTGTTGACCAAGCTCCTAGGTGAAAGATGAGACCTGCAATGAACAAAGAGGAATCTTCTTTCTTCTATTCTATATTATTATATAAATATATATATGATGAATTTACAACAATAGACATACATGTGATCTATAACACAACATATGAAGGGAATAGGCCAAGTTTATCTATTAAAGGAATGAAATGATGAAGCACTTACAATCCAACGTTGACATTGCAACATCTCCTCCAAGCTCTCCTATCTAACTCTCTCTTGAATGTCTCAAGATCAGATGCTCTGATGAATTCTCCTTACAAGATAAAAGGTTTGATACTTTGAAATCCTTTCTCTTCCATTTCACTTTGGAATGCACTCATTATATAGGAGTTGGAGGATTAACCACCATGAAGTATTTTAGGAAATGGTTGAGTATTTATCTCCATAAGTTGGGATTGAGTTTACCTAAGATGGAGCCACGAGATATGACTCAAATCCTTGACTTCATATTCTTGAAACTAACCCTTAGAATAAGGTTGGCTAGCCATAACTCCCTCTAACCACTTCAACGCTCCCCAAACAGTTAGCACATAACATTGTCAATGCTCCCTATACATGGGCAGGGGAGCATTGAACTTCAAAAATGGTCAAAATATCAAGGTAAAAGGCATCATTTCAACCTTTCCATGATGGTCTTTTATCCTCCACAATGACTAGGGATTATGACAAATATTCTTCCACGGTGTCAAAGCTGTGACACTTAATAAAGTGCATGAGAAACTTAGTAAGGTGCATATGAAACTTGATAAAGTGCATGCAACACTTAGTAATGTGTATATGACACTTACAACACTTAAGTGAAACAAGGTGGTGTGGCATTTATGTGTGTAACAATAACACACTATAGAATATGCCAATATGATACAAACTACTTGGGAGTCCAAAGGAACAAGCCAATGATATGGTGAGAAGCATGACGATATCCATGGGATGCAAACTATACAAACTTCCGATTCTAAATGGGAAAACAATAGAATGGGTGCCAATATGAAAATAAGAACTAATCAAGGGAAACCCATGTAGGAATTTTAGTACCTTCGAGTAGAGGAAAAATGCAATATGGATGGGATATGCCATGAACTTGAAGGTGTTGTAAATACATATTTAAGGGGTGGAAAATGAAGAAAATGAAATATAAAAAAATAGGATATGCTATCTATATGAAAATTTGAAGAAATGTACCTAAAGGGATGACAAAGATCCCAATGAAAAATGACGAGAAAAAATGGCTCCCAAGTGAACTTCCTACACACTTGAAACAAATACCACAACATAAAAGTAGTCATGAAATCGAAACAATGATGTATAGAACACAAAAAATAGAGGTCGCGAGCTCACTATGCATGAGAAACAACTTCATACAAAAAAAAGGCCCCTAGCCAAAATATATAATCATAACAAATTACTGGCACAATATGAAAGTGATTAGGATAAGAAATTCAACAATGTAGAGGGAAACTAAAAAAACTTATATGTGTGATCTGTATGAGGGAGAGGAAAATCTAGGGTTAGCATATAGATAGGGGTTGAAAAAAAATTCAAAATTATTTGTGCCTTTTCGACTTCATGGTGTAGTTTGTGCTCTAGATCTATCATGTTAATCATTTTAGACTCATAAGACCTATTTGTGAGTGAGGAAATGATATAGAATGGTGTTGACTCCTTGTTGGTAAAGGACATCACCAATGAGGTGATACCCAGGATCCTGATGATGTATACATCATTGATCATACCATTAAGGATGGGGGATGAACCTTTGGGTGAAAAAATAGACCAAAATGTCGTCGTACTAAGGGTCCTATGATCAAAATAACAAAAAGTGTTCATCAAGGAGATTATCATTAAAAGGATCAGTTGTTCCCATGGGAGAATCAATGATGAACTTTTCAAGGGACAAGGTTTTCTTACTCTTGGGAGTGGTAAACTCAAGGTTGTATTCCTATAGGATAACAATCCAACAGGTAAAGTTACCATTAATAACTTGATGTCACAAGATGTATCTTTTGGGAATAAAATACCACAACTAAGGCCAATTTTTCATTGTGATTGTAAATTAGAGGGGTTCCAAACAGGTTCTTACTCATGTAATAGATGACATGATCATAACTTTCCTCTCCTTGTTGAACTATCACACCAACCACTACAAAGGGTGAGGCAAATACATAAAGGATATAATCCTTATTGAAGTTAGTAGCACTAATTAAATGAGAAAATGTGAATGCATGATTCAATGCATCAAAGGATTAATAAGCCTGGTCATTCCATATAAATGGTATATCTTGTTGTAACAAACACAAGAACCCATGAGCATATGAGGCATAGTCTATAATGAATCGATGAAGAAAATTGGCTTTGCCTTGGATACTCTTCAATTGACGAAGAGTCCATGGTGGGGGAAGCTCAAGAGTGTGTTGAGGAAAAGGTATAGAGAACCTTACTCAAGCATTTTCAGATCTTATCGGGCTAAGGCAAGATAGTTGGGAATGTCACCCGGGTTTTATATCCTTAAAACAAAAAGACAATCACTTAATCCACATGTATTAAGTACAAGGGATCAAGGCTGGTTTGTTTTATATTTATATGTAATTATGTGAAAAAAAAAATTAAACAAAAAATACATAAGTGTGTACATAGAGATAAAATAAAAAAAATGAACCAGATCATCAAAATACATATGTGAGACTGAAATTAGAAAACTGATTTTTTTATTGATTTCATTCTGAGATACAAGACTGAATTCTCTTTACAAACCCCTGCGAGGGTAGGGAACAAATCCACATTTAGAAGCCTCCGATAGTGATGCAAGAGCATTGTTGGCAAGCACACAGAGCAGGACCTCTCAACATCTGGGAATCTGTATGGAATCTCAACACTGGCAGTTATGGTAGACATTTTGAAGCATAACTTAACTCAGCGCCGGAAAAATATTTTGAGGCACCCTTGAATGATCGCAAGCGAAGTGGGATTTTCCACTCCTGACCTGGACTGTGACTGCACTAGGATAGCCATTAGGTTAGGTTTTGATGTAGACAAGTAATCGGGGGGAACCCTAAGAACCCTCTAAGATAAATAGAGGTTTTGTACGCCCAAATGAGGCTAGGTGCAAGTTAGTAGGAGATTTATGAGTTTTCAATTTTTGGTTTTTCATCACAGTTGTGACCAATTTGCTTTTGAATGAAGATAATAGAGGAAAATTGACCCAATGCATGGCATGGACATTGTTTGCAATTCTTTATTATCGTGTTTCATGAATGAATGAATGAATTTCGTTATGAGTAGATGGAACTGTGAATGTTAGGATAAGTTTCAATTTTTTCTCTTCTGTCGAGTGGTGCAAGGTGTGCACACAGAACGCAAGGAGTGTGTTGACATGATCTATTTTGGTTCTGAATCTCAGAAGAGATAGCACGAAACTTTCCCTTTGCAAGGAGTGCAAAGTGACTGCTACAAGGAGTGCATGATCATCCGCAGGAAATCGAACCTGCATAAGATTCTATTGCAAAGTGTGCACAGAGAAAACAGAGAATGCCAGGAGGGCGAGAGGAATTTATCTTCGAGAAATCATTCGGATCTTAGTTATCGAAATCCATGAAATGCAAGGAGTGCGTGGGAATTCAAAGTCTTCACGAGACCAAGCTCAAGAGGGATAGCACTTTTCAGAAGTGTAGTCGAATTCCGAGAGATGGACTCACAGGAAGTTCAAAGGTAGGGAACTTTGAATACGTAGAAACTTTTTGAGTTAGACAAGTCAAAATCTTAGGATGAGGAGTGAAAACAACTGTTTGATTGGTTGCGAAAGGAATCTGGACCGTTGGATTAATGTCTAGTGACTAGAGGAAGCACGAGGGAGAATATCAGATCTGGACCGTTAGATATGAGCTCGTGGACCAACATTTGTTGGATCCAGAGATAAGTGAATCGACTTTAACCCTTGAAAGTGCATAGGACAAGCAAGCTCACGAAACCCAAGTTTGTGAAACGATCATAGCCGTTGATCAAAGGAAAGTTTAGGCCATAGATTTGGTCCCAAGAAACTCGCGAGTTCAGGTATCGGGAGAAGATAGGTGAGAAGTCCTCCAACTTCGTGAAACACAAAGTCTTGAGTTTTTGAAGGATAAAGCAGGACTGTTGGATCACACAGATTGTGGACCATTGATCTAACGTGACTGGAGCCCAAAATATAGGTTTCAGAAATTGGGAGGATGAGTGAACAAAACCTTCTAGGGGCGCGAAACGCGAAACCATGAAGTGCTCAAGAGTTTGGCCCCAGGTCATAGTGAGGGGTCACATCATCGAAGGTTAAGGGAGGAGATATCATGTGCTAGGCCCCACTTTGGGATTTCAAAAGTCGGAGAGTCGGGGTTGGTTCATAGGGAAACACCTGACATGTGAAGTTGTGATGCGCCTTTTGGTTAGGTGAGTGGTCACAGTCAGGGTCGCGAAAAAGGAAGGGGCTTATCCAGGGAAGAGCTAGCACCCATTTGGCGTGGAGATTTGAACAACGCTCATAAGAGGGCCAGTGGGTCGCATGCGACTTGCGCATTTGGAGAAAGGACCCATGTAAGTGGGTTTAGGTTCTAGCAGAGACCCAAAGAGTCGATCCGAATCAGTTTCTTGATCGATCCTAGACTGGGAGGTCACACAACCCTTAGGAGAGAAGGGGGGTCTACACCAAGTGGTATCATAGCTTCAACTTTTCTTGTAGATAACAAGCAAAGGAGATAAAGGAGACAAAAGAACTTGAATTTGTACTTTGTGTGTGACAGACAATCAACACAATGCTACCAAGGAGATGAGTGGAACCACCTTTAGCCAATCGGGCTATAGAAAGGGAGATGCGAGAACTTCATGCAAGATTAGAGGCGATGGAGGCAACGTAGATATGAGCACATGATGTTGGAGACATCAACGATGCAGAGAGTGAAGCAGTAGACGTTGAAGAAGCTGTAGGAGAGGATGTTGCCGAAGAACGCTTGCTGAGAGAAGTTGCTAGATTGGGAGGCAAAGCCGAGATAGAGGTCACAATGTATGAAGGCAATTTAGATGCTGAAGAAATGTTGGATTGGATAAGATCCATGGACAAACATTTCGACTATGAAGATGTCGATGAAGAGAGAAAGGTAAAACAATTGTCACCAAGATAAAAGGACACGCAACACTGTGGTGGGATGAATTGCAGGCTGAGAGGAGAAGCAAAGGAAAACAAAAGATAAAGAATTGGGGTAGAATGGTAGCCAAGTTTAAGGCTAAATTCATGCCCAAATATTATCAGATCAATCTGTTCAGGAAGTTGCAGAACATGAGATAGAAAGGTATGACAGTTAAGGAGTACACATAGGATTTTTATAGGCTAAACATCAGAACTGGACAAAGAGAGAAATATGAAGAAAAATTGCCAGATATATAAATGTCTTGAGATATGAAATCCAAGACGATATCAACATGATGTCAGTGAGGATAATGGAGGATGCTTATCAGTTTGAACTGAAAGCAGAGGAGAAGTTGGCCAGAAAACAAAGCTAGCGAGGAAGAGGTAAAATCCCAACCCCAAACAAAAGCAAGGGAGTTACCCATGACAAGGCACATAAGTCAAATGACGAGACTGAGAAACCACATGGTCACTCGGAAAGAGGAGGAAGTTCTCGAGGAAGACAATGTGGTGTAAGAAGTTATTCTAGAGGAAGAGGAAGAAGAGGAGGAGGAGAAGTAAGGTGCTATGCCTGTGGAAAGACAGAGACATGTCTTGGGAATGTCCCGAGAAAAATAAAGAAGGAGGAGGTGAATCTCACATTTCAGAAACATAGAGGAGAGATGTTGAAGCAAAAGGAGCAGAGGATGGAAGATCCCTGATGTTGAGAAAGGTTCTCTTAAAACTAGAGGCAAAAGTTGAAAAGCCAATGCAGAGGAACAATCTCTTCAGAACAAATTGCAAGACTAAAGACAAAGTGTGCAAGGTGATAATCGATAGTGGGAGCACTGATAACTTAGTATCCACAGAGATGGTGGAGAAATTGGAGCTGGAGACAACTACACATCCGAATCCATACAAAGTCTCATGGTTGTAGAAAGGACACCAGGTAATGGTTACTAAAAAATGCTTGGTTGAATTCAAGATAGGAGGATATAGAGATGAAATTCTATGTGATGTAATTCCCATGGATGTATGCCATATTTTGTTGGGAATACCATGGAAGTTTGACAGTAATGTCATTCATGATGGGAGGAAGAATACATACACCTTAGAGAAGAGTGGTAGAAAACACATGTCGCTGCCAATAGAGGAGAATAAAGTGAAAGAGGAAGCCAACACAAGAATACTTCTCATGAGTGGGAAGGAACTCCTGAAAGAAGTCAAAAAACAACAGAAGATGCAATTCACTATGGTGAGGAAGCCCATAGTTATCCTTACTAGTACTTCGATGGATGATTTACCTAAAGAAGTTCAAGAATTGTTGGATAATTTTGATGACATAGTGGTGGATGAGATTCCTGACTCATTTCCACCCATCAGAAGTATCAACCATCATATTGAATTGATACTAGGAGAAAGTCTACCAAAAAAAGAAACATATAGATTGACACCTCGAGAGAATGAGGAAGTGAAGAACCAAGTCCAGGAATTTTTAGACAAGGGTTTGGTCAGAGAGAGCTTGAGTCCATGCACAATACCAACTGTGTTGAGTCCAAATAAAGATGGAGGATGGAGAATGTGTATAGAATCAAGAGCCATTAGCAAGATCACCATCAAGTATAGATTTCCTTTACTAAGAATGGATGATTAATGGACTGTTTGAGTAGAGAAAATTTCTTTTCCAAAATAGATTTGAAAAGTGGATATCACCAAATTAGGATGAGAGAAGGTGATGAGTGGAAGACAACCTTTAAGACAAACGAAGGTTTGTATGAGTGGCTTGTTATGCCATTTGTCTTAACAAATACCCCAAGCACTTTTATGAGGTTGATGAATGAAATACTGAAATATTTCATTGGCAAGTTTGTGGTTGTATATCTAGATGATATACTGATCTTTAGCAGGACTAAAGAGGAGCATTTGATACACCTGAAACTAGTGATGAGGAGACTACAACAGGAGAAGCTATTGATAAATATGAAGAATTCCTCTTTTACGAAGACATAACTCATTTACTTGGGTTTTGTGATCTCTTCAAATGAACTGAAGATGGATCTAGAGAAGGTGAAAGCAATCAAATAATGACCATCACCAAGGAGTATGTTTGAGGTAAGGAGCTTCCATGGATTATAAAGTTTCTATAGGAAGTTCATCAGATACTTAATTGGAATTTGTGAACCAATGATGGATACCATGAAGAAGAAGCATGAGTATTTTAAATGGACGGAGGAGGCCGAGAGGTCCTTCAATATATTGAAGGTGAAAATAACAGAATGACCAATTCTGGTCTTGCCAAATTTTGAAAAGACATTTCAGGTGAGATGTGATGCAAGTGGAGTTGCAATCGGAGCAGTTTTGAGCTAGGATAATAGACCTGTTGCCTATTTTAGTGAGAAGATGAATGAGACCAAGAGAAAATACTCCACATATGATAAGGAGTTTTATGCCATAATTCAAGCCCTGAAGAAATGGAGACAATACCTTGTCCCACAAGAATTTTTCTTGTATAGCGATAACTAGGCTTTACAATTCATAACCAGACATGAAAAATTGAATCAGAGGCATGCAAAATGGGTTGAGTTTATGCAGAATTTTACTTTTTTCATAAAACATATTGCTGGGAATGATAACAAAGTTGTTGATGCATTAAGTAGAAGATGTTTGATTCTACAGGAATTTCAGGTGAAGACCTTGGGGTTTGAACACCTTAAGGATATGTACTGTGATGATACATATTTAAAGGAAGCATATGAACATGTGAAAATCCTGTATTGAGAGAAAAAATCTAGTGGGTAGAGTACATGATTCAAGAGGGATTGTTGTTCAAGGGAAATCAGTTGTGCATACCGAAATGCTTAATGAGGGATAACCTTTTGAAGGAAAAGCATAGTGGAGGATTGGTTGGACATTTCGGCCATGATAAAATGTTTGCACAGTTGAGCAGCTCATACTATTGGCCAGATATGAGAACAAAAGTGATGAAGTTTGTGAAAAAATGTAGAATCTGCCAACATGCAAAAGGAAAAAGACAGAACACTGGATTATATTAACCATTGCCAATACCAGAGAGGCCTTGGGATGAAATAAGCATGGATTTTGTGTTGGGATTGCCAAGAATGCAAAGAGGATTTGATTCCATATTTGCGGTGGTGGATAGATTTTCAAAGATGGCACACTTTATCCCATGCCAGAAGACTAGTGACGCAACACATGTTGAAAATGTATTTTTCAAGGAACTTGTGAGACTTCACGACCTACCCAGAAGCATTGTCTCAGACAGAGACACAAAATTTGTTGGTCACTTTTGGAGGAAACTGTGGAAGAAGTTGGGGACATATTTTTCCTTCATCTCAACCTATCATTCTCAGACAGATGGAAAGATTGAGGTGGTAAGCAAAAGTTTTGGAAAATTATTGAGGAGTTTGGTCACCGAGCACCATAATCAGTGGGATTAGATTCTGCCACAAGCATAATTTTCATACAATGATTCACCAAACAGAAGCATTGGAAAGAGCCCATTCCAAATATTGTATGGAATTCAACCTAGGGGAGTATCTGAGTTGAGAGACTTGGAACAGAGTGAGATCAGGAGTGCTAGAGCAGAAGATTTTGCTGCATAAATGTAGAGGCTCCATATCCAGATCAAAGGACAATTGCAAAGTTTTAACCAGGAGTACAAACACAGAGCTGATAAACATCACAAAGAATTCCAATTTGAAGTAGGAGATCAAGTTCTGGCACATCTCAGAAAAGAAAGGTTCCCTAGGGGAACATATAACAAATTAAAAACGAATAAGATAGGACCATGTAAGATCTTGAAGAAGTTTGATGCAAACACCTATGAGATTGAGCTGCAAGATGATGTGGGCATATTGCCCATATTCAATGTTTCAGACCTGTATCCTTACAGGAAAGATGAAACAAAAGGATCAAAAGATCAAGTGAAGATTCAGGGAGAGAAACAAATTCCTATAGCAAAAAAACCACAGATGGAGAAGATCGTTGATCAGAGGATCGACAAAAATACCATAAGGAAGACCTATTTTGAATATCTGGTCAAGTGGAAGGGACACCCAATAGAAGATGCCGGTTGGAAAAATGAAGCTGCTATTCAGAAGCATGGAAATTCAATGCAGGAGCTCATGGATAGGAGTCCATGAATTTTTGTCAAGGGGAGTATGATGCAGGAGCATTGTTGGCAAGCACGTGGAGTAGGACCTCTTAGTGTCTGGGAATCTGTACAAAATCTCAACTCTGGAAGTTATGACATAAATTTTGAAGCACGCCATAACTCAACGTCGGAAAAATATTTTGAGGCACGCTTGAACGATCACGAGCAAAGTGGGAATTTCCACTCCTTCCCTGGACTGCAACTGCACTAAGATAGACGTTAGGTTAAGTTTTGATGTAGAAAAGTAATCGGGGGGAACCCTAAGAACCCTCTGAGATAAATAGAGGTTTTGTATGCCCAAATGAGGCTAGCTGCAAGTTAGTAGGATATTTCTGAGTTTCAATTTTTGGTTTTTCATCACAGTTGTGACCAATTTACTTTTGAATGAAGATAACAGAGGAAAATTGACCCAATGCATGGTGTGGACATTGTTTGCAATTCTCTGTTATTGTGTTTCATGAATGAATTAATTAATTTCGTTATGAGTAGATGGAACTATGCATGTTAGGATACGTTTCAATAGTTTCTCTTCTGTCGAGTGGTGCAAGGTGTGCACACAGAACGCAAGGAATGCTTAGCGAGATCTATTTCGGTTCCAAAGCTTAGAAGAGATAGCATGAAACTTTCCCTTTGCAAGGAGTGCAAAGTGACTACTGCAAGGAGTGCACGGTCGTCCGCAGGAACTCGAACCTGCATAAGAGTCTATTGCAAAGTGTGCATAGAGAAAAAGGAGAATGCCAGGAGGGCGAGAGGAATTTCTCTTCAATAAATCCTTCGAATCTGAGTTATTGAAATCCATGAAACACAAGGAGTGCGCGGGAAGTCAAAGTCTTCACGAGACCAAGCTCAGGAGGGATAACTCTTTTCAAAAGTGTAGTCGAAGTCCAAGAGATAGACTCATAGGAAGTTCAAAGGTAGGGACCTTTGAAGACTTAGAAACTTTCTGAGTTAGACAAGTCAAAATCTCAGGAGGAGGAGCGAGAACAACCGTTTGATTGGTTGCGGAAGGAATTTGGACCGTTGGATTAACGTCCAGTGACTAGAGGAAGAAATGGGGAGAAGATTAGATCTGGACCATTAGATCTGAGCGCGTGGATCAATAGGCGTTGGATCCAGAGATAAGTGCATGAGATTTAACCCTTGGAAGTGCATAGGAAAACCAAGCTCGCGAAACCCAAGTTCACGAAATGATCATAGCCGTTGATCGAATAAAAGTGTGGGCCATAGATTTGGTCCCAAGAAACTCGCGAGTTCAGGTATTGGGAGAAGAGAGGTGAGAATTCCTCCAACTTCATGAAACACGAAGTCTTGCATTCAAGAAGGAGAAATCAGGACCGTTGGATCACATAGATTGTGGACCGTTGATCTAACGTGATTGGTGCCCAAAATTTGGGTTTCAGAAATCGGGAGGACAAGCGAACAAAACCTTCTGGGGGTGCGAAATGTGAAACCGTGAAGCGCTCGAGAGATTGGCCCCAGGTCATAGTGAGGGGTCACATCATCAAAGGTTAAGGGAGGAGCTATCACACACTAGGATCCACTTCAGGATTTCATAAGTCGGAGAGTTGGGGTTGGTTCATAGGCAAACACCTGGCACGTGAAGTTGCAACGCGCCTTTTGGTTAGGCAAGTGGTCACAGTCGGGGTTGCAGAAAAATAAGGGGCTTAGCCAGGGAAGAGCTAGCACCCGTTTGGATTGGAGATTTGAACAATGCTCAAAAGAGGGCTAGCGGGTCGCATGCGGCTTGCACATTTGGAGAAAGGAGCTATGCAAGTGGGTTTAGGGTCTAGCAGAGACCCAAAGAGTTGATCCGAATTAGTTTCTTGATCGATCCTAGACTGAGGGGTCACATAACCCTTAGGAGAGAAAGGGGGTCTGCACCAGATAGGAACCACACAAAAAGACTCTAGAAACAAAAGAAAACTAAAGCTAAATATATAGATCAACTTTCCACAAAATTCTATCATTACTAGTCATAAATTTAATTTATAAACATATAAGAACACACAGACCGCCAAACATAATCATACACATTTAAAACAAGTTGCTGAAATATATGATTCAGTTTTGAATCTCGCTGCCTTCAATAAGACCCTGTTGTCATCAAGATGGTTAAGCCTTCTAGTAAACTCAAAATGAATGAAAGATGAAATTATCTCACTAGTATGGAGCAAGCCTTGTGGCTGGAGTTCTCCTTCTATTTTCTCCTGCTTTGTCTCTTCATTTGATTTAGATTTTATTACTTCTCAATAAGTTATGCTAGTTAAACTGCCTTTCTTTAGTTAATCCTAATTAGCTTAACTAATTAGTTGAGACAAATAATAATAGTATATATAAATAAGGGTCTAATTAAATAATAACTAAATAGGTGGGACCCCTTGTGACTCCCATTTATTTATTTTAGTAATAATCAAACATGAAATATAAAACCCCAATCATTTGATTAAAACATCCTTCTTGTAACTCCCGTTCTCATATTTATGATCAAATATTTTAATATCAACAAAATATAACATGACAATATCCAAAAATAACATTACATCCATGCTTTCCAAAAAAACTGCCTAAATATATGCTTGCTGTCCAAAATATTGTCAAAGTAAAAAGATTGTCCTAAAAGTAGAAAATAAAATTAATCATCATTAAAAACCGTATTTACTGTGAGAGGAATTTAGCCTCCTTTGACTGCTGTCCTCTTTTAATCTTTCTGTTGCAACCTTAGGCTGATTGGAACCTTGAGGCTGGACTGCACTGATAATGTGAGAACAATCATCCTTGAGATGAAGACGTGAAGACACAGATTCATAGGACTCTTTGGATGACTAGGATGGAGTGGCCAATCCTTTTCCTTCATATTGCTCAGGCTTGGGAACATCATGTTTTATCCTCTTACTTGCATGAGAAGACTGTACAGGTGAGATAACATGATCAACTTGGGGATTTGGAGTTTTTGGAAGTGGAAGAGGGGGTAATGGGAGAGACACAGTAGGCCAACCATGGTGATGAGAAGAAAGATGCTGGACAATATATTTCCAACCATCATTGGCAAGCGGTTCTAGATGCATAGACACATGAGGGGGAACATAGATACCAGAAAAGTTTTGATGTGG
Organism: Picea sitchensis; assembly: GCA_010110895.2. Lineage (NCBI taxonomy): Eukaryota > Viridiplantae > Streptophyta > Pinopsida > Pinales > Pinaceae > Picea > Picea sitchensis. Next base: position 48,722 of record SNQJ01S0006910.1, on the reverse strand, counting down.
CTAGAATGGAAGTCTCTCAGGTCGGGGCTGGAGGATCCCATGGCCAACTAGGTTGGAGAACCCATCTTGAAAGAGATGATTTAATTCCTGTGGATCAACATCAAAATGTATTGAAAACCATGGCCTTCTATGGTCCCTCTACCAATTTACTCTGCCTCTATTAGAAACTATGGCATTATTGCCTTTGCTAAAGAAACTCATCTCGAGGAAATATTCCAAACATGTTATGAAAAACTCTTAACAATCCATGAATCTATACTCTACCTAAATAAAATCAAAAGGTTGGCTCTATTATTCACCACAAAAGCACATGAAATCCATCCATTAACATCTTAAAACCCAACTGTCAATTGCCATTTGAACATGGAGTGATAGGGTTATTGGGAAGATGAGGGGCTTATAATGTGTGAAAAATGGTAGCATGGATGGGAAAGACCAATGAGTACTGTTCAAGAAAATGAAGAAGTAACAAAAACTATATCCATACTCAACTCTTAAACACCAGTCATCAACTTAGTCTTTTCTCTTTTTCTATTATCCATTTCTCTTTTCAAAATGAATTTAAATTTCATAATAATAGAACATGGGATGTTTAAAATGTATTTGGGAAGGCGAGGGGGATATAATGAGTGAAAAATGGTATAATGAAATGGAAAAACGATTANTGCTAAAGAAACTCATCTCGAGGAAATATTCCAAACATGTTATGAAAAACTCTTAACAATCCATGAATCTATACTCTACCTAAATAAAATCAAAAGGTTGGCTCTATTATTCACCACAAAAGCACATGAAATCCATCCATTAACATCTTAAAACCCAACTGTCAATTGCCATTTGAACATGGAGTGATAGGGTTATTGGGAAGATGAGGGGCTTATAATGTGTGAAAAATGGTAGCATGGATGGGAAAGACCAATGAGTACTGTTCAAGAAAATGAAGAAGTAACAAAAACTATATCCATACTCAACTCTTAAACACCAGTCATCAACTTAGTCTTTTCTCTTTTTCTATTATCCATTTCTCTTTTCAAAATGAATTTAAATTTCATAATAATAGAACATGGGATGTTTAAAATGTATTTGGGAAGGCGAGGGGGATATAATGAGTGAAAAATGGTATAATGAAATGGAAAAACGATTATTGTTCTATTATATGCAACGATATCCAAAAAATGACATCATCATCAATAAAATAATTTCCAAAACTTTTCTCCATTTCATAATTTAAATCAAAACACAACTATTCAAAACCTCAAGAAAGTTCCAAGACTGTTAACTGTACAACCTTTATTTCCTTTTCCTTTTCGTTTATTCACATAATTTTTATAATAGACTATTAACAGAGCCATTCCAACAATTAAAACCAAACTACATCAAGCACACAATGGGGTTGAGAACAAAACATAAGCCAACAAACCTTCAATATACAACACTGGTATCGCAACCTTAAATAATTGATGAGTTAACAGTCTGGGTTTGAAAACCATGTGCAACTGGTGTCCATTTATTTTAACATTATACAAATTTCAAAATCGACCAAATTCCTTGTGGATAATCAATAATTGAGCCAAGAATTAATGCCAATACCCAATCTTCCCACATTTAGGTTATACATACATCAAGACTAGAGTTCAAAACTCGTAATTTCCATACATTAATAGAATAACCGATTTCTCAGTGAATGCAAAGGTGAAACCTTCACAAAGGGTTTGTACCCAAAAAATTATTTAACCATCTCTTAACACAGACCACTTCCATAGATCTCTCATGGTGGTCATAAGGAAAATATGTGCATATATTCACAACCAGTTAAGAGGTAATTTTTAAAGAGATACGAGTCTTCTAAAGACTATTTAAGCAAAACAACTATTCTTTTATTTCGCAGAGAAAACCCAACCCTTAAATTTTAATGACCATTGATGAGTGAAACCCAAAAAGTTTGCCATAAAGTTTTCCAACAATTATAGCACACAAGTAGTATTCATTCTGGACATAAAGCAATCACATAATCTAAACAGAAAGGAGTTTGAAAACTATCATCAACTTCAAACACTTTAATGCAAACAAGGAGGAACTTCCACTTAACAAAAATTCGCACAATCATGATGAAACATACATCTATTTACACTTTGGAAGCAAATACAATATGAAAGTAAGTCTAACATCCAACCTCACAATTTTATTCTAAGTGGAGCTATATTTCATGAATGGAGAGGTGAGAGCCATCATACATGTGTGCAGAATGCTAGAAAACCAATAAGCAAAACTATTCTTTCTAAGGCCGAGCGAAACAGAGGCAACACTATCCAAAGAAACCAACACAATTGTGAAGCAAGTGAGGTTGGAGACCTTGAGGTAGGGTTAGAGCAACATGCATTAATTGCACATTGTTTATTTCATTAATTCCATCAACCATAGCCAAGTACGAGTGCACCCAACTTCCAATGCATAATGTTGGATTACTGAGAGGGGGGGTGAATCAATAATAGAGAAATTTAGTCCCTTTTAACCATATAATCCAAATGTTATATCAATTTAGAATTATCATTAAATAAATTCAGAGTAAATAAACAATGAACAAATGAACAATCATACACATACACAGTACACTGGTGTTTTACGTGGAAACCCAAAGCGGGAGAAAACCACACAATTCTTTTTCTTATATATCTTGAAGAATTAGATTAATGGGAAGCACCAACTTCCTTTGTTTTCCAGCTGCAACTGGAAGGAGGCTCCAACCCCCTTGTTTCTCAGGCTACAACCTAAAGGAAGCTCAAACTCCCCTATTCTCTGGCTACAACCAGAAGGAGGCTACAACCCCCTATGTTCTCCGGCTACAACCAGAAGGTGGCTACAACCACCTGTCCTTGCCCCGTCCAACCGCCCTAAAGTAGAAGTAGAATTATGGAACCACTGTCACACTACCACTATGAGATATAATGCTGTAAACCTATACCAATAAACCTGAACCATGCATAAACCATGCATCAACCTATACCTCAACCTGTAATCAACCTATACCATAAACACGTGCATCAACCATGCACTGACCTGTACCAAACAACCTGTAATCAACCTGTACCATAAAAAAGTCAATTGAACCATGTACCAAGTATGTACCAATCATTTGTCAACTACTCATCAATATGTACCAACTTCATCAACTATACACTTCATGTATGTGCCAACTCATCAACTACTTGTCTCAACCATGTACCCAACATGTACCTCAACCAAAATCCCTCATCAATACCATAATCCAAATATGATTTGTAACTCTGTAATAGACCTAGTGTATGTGATCACATACCTGCAAACCTTCCTTAACTTTAACAACAAGAGACTAGCATTTTCATCAAAATTTTCTTTAGTCTCACATGACTAGTTTTGGATTAGTCAACAACCCTAACTTGAAATAATAAT